>CM075817.1:37909457-38400015 GCA_037975025.1 Excoecaria agallocha | reverse complement strand
TAGCATTTTGAAGCTGCCCCCTCACAAAAGCAACTAAAATTATTACAAATACTTGCTAATATAAGCCAAATAAGGGGCTAACATTTATCCTGAACTTATTTTGCCCCTTAAAAATGTTTTTGGAGCAAGTGGTTGAGAAGGGTGCAACCAAACCATCATTTGGTGGTCGTATTAATCCTAATTTTGGTTGCCATAGCATGTACCGGTCGTATGCATGAGCTAGGAACTTAGTGTACAAAGAGAAAAATGAAAACAAATAAACAAAACAAAGATGGATAGAGAACTTAAGTTGGAATCATAATTTACACACGTAACAATTACAATCTTAAGTTGGTATCATTTTGCTATATATAACATTAATTAACAACAGCAAGTTTGAAAAATACTTACGAGTATAAGGTGGTTTATACCAGACGGCAATCCCTTCTGCCGCATTAGCATCGGAGGTAAGGCATAATATCATCCCCACCACCATGACAAAAACTCTTACTTTAATGTCCATTTCTTCTTAATTTTCTCAAGTGATACCAATCCATGTCATGGTTTCATTTATAGTAGAAATTTACGTGTAAATTGATGAGGCATAGCATCATTTTCCAAGAAAATATCAGTCTTTGGTCAGGTAATTTTCCACTAGTGCAATATAGTCATGTCTTTCTCATTTGGTGAGCCACCAACAATTGAGAGGAGACTAGACCACAAAGTCTTTAATCAACATGCATGCATCTTCATGGAAAGTTATAGGCTCAAAAATTCTTAATTTCTTGTGGAAAGATATAAGCGATATAATTCTGAATGTGTTGTGGAAAAAGGGAAAAAAAGAGTTCATATTGCTTTAGCCTCAAAAGTCAAGAATGATCACTTGTGCTTTTTTCCATGTTTCATACAAGAGAGGAGTTAGGAGCTCTTGTATTAGAGTTAGTTTAATTTTGATATTGATATAACTGTCTCATCAGCTACTTACCTAGAAAGAATAATATTGGTGAAATTGCAGTAGGGAGGGCTTTGAATGATCAAATTTGTATTTTAAGAACTGTTAACGTGAACTTAGAGGAGCCTAGGCCTCAAATAGGGATAGTAATGTTGGGTTTCAACATAGCAAAAATAAAATAAAATGCAGCGGAAATAACGAAATTCATCAGGATTCATGCAATCTAATTAATTCAAGAAGAGAAAGTAACAATTACTAACCTCTTGAAGCTTAAAATCGTCTTACAGGTGCTGTCTCACACGAAATGAATACCCTCTATCAGTATCCATACACGAACGCGAGGAACGAATTCGCCTGGAGTGCTAGCTCCCTTATTTGGCGGCTAGTATTACAGAAAATAAATTTCTTTCTTTTCACTTTCTCAAAGTGACGGCTCACCCTCTTTTATGTGTGTGTTAGGGTTATATATATATATACATATATATATATATATATATATATATATATATATATATATATATAGTTGGCCTAACCCTAATTTAGAGAGAGATAATTTCGGGCCTATATATTTCTTATTAAGATAAGAAATATTTTATTTTTTATTTAAAATAAAAATATAATATTAATCCTAATTAATATTTATTTATTTCATTATTTATTTCGAATTTTAATTTGTCATAAAATAAAATTCGAAATGTCCGAATTAATCCTTAGTCAATTCATCACATTCTATGTGTACGACCCAATAGATTCATATTATATTGGTCGTGGGTCCTAGTCCCATCTTGGACTCACAAGTCATAAGCAGCCTTTAGCAAGACATTACGACTACCAAAATAATATGAATATCGATAATTCAATTTTAACTTCATAGAATATGTTATAATCCCTTTGTCGCATGATATCTTGTTTGAACATAAGTTATGGTCCATGTCAAACTTATATAATTCAAACATATGATTTTTCGATCACTAAATAGACTGATAATATCAAATTATATTAATCGCTCCATTAATTCATTTGAGCACGTTCATGCATTTCTCAGTCTTACTTATCGAGGTGCCCAATAAATATCTCTCTCATAAAAAAGGGACAAATTACATCTTGATTATTCACTATCCTCTATATGATTATCATCATGTCCAATCATAACCTTTATTATTATCCGATTAAAGATAATGTTTATTTATGTCAAAACATAATGTTCCTCATATAGAATACTATGATAATCTCATATCTAAGGATCAATAACATAACTATTATGAGATCACCAATGACTTTAACCCATGTAGTATCTCATAGCGGGTCAATTCAATACTCTATTCTCTAACGAGTACCTACAAGTTTGATTTATATCACAATATATAATCATCCCATGATTATCAATCAAACTCATATATACTAATTTTATTTATCATTATTCCTTTAATGATAAATAATTAGGGATAGTCAAAATAATATTAAATTGTTATTTACAAATATTATTATATTCTAACATGCCAAAATATAATAATATGAAGAAAATTCAATTTTATAAAATGAAATGTGACATTATATAAGGAACCAAACATATAGAGTAGGGCATAACCACTAACAGGTAAATGGATGGATTAGATAGATTTTGGATTGTATCATAAATGCATCAATAGATATAGGTCATAAATGGGCCAATACCCAAATGGATTGAACGAGTTTGGACCTATACGTGGATTTAATACATGTTGATTTATTTCTCATTGACTTATCCATACTTATTTTATTTTTTCACCAAAATTATTTCAAAATTTTTTAAATGTTATAATTAAGATATTTTTAAAATTTCGAATCAATCGGAGTTCGTTTCGATATGTTTGAAGGTACCAAATTATTTTTCAGTTGGTCCAAAAATTCTAAATTTTAAAAGTATTCAAAATTTTAATTTTCATTTCTAGAAATTAATATTAATTATTCTAAAATATTCTGTGTGATCGGAATAATTTTCAGAAATTTGTAAAATATTTTCAAATCGGTCAAAGTTAGTTTGATCCATTTTCGATTCCGTAATTTATTTTTATTTTTTATTTTTGAAAAACTATTTGATCTCAATTTCAGCTCAAATAATATCATTAAACTCATCATGAATTGTATTTTCTAATGTCGATATAATTTTTTTTAATGAAGTTAACACTTTTATACAATAAAGTAATACAAAAAATAGTACAATAAAAAATATTGATCAAAATATGTTGGATAATCCAAATTGATCGGGTGATCTAAATGAATTATATTATGGTCTAGATAGGTCGCATATAGTACACATTTGATCAACTAATTTGATCTTTTTTTTAATAAAATTAACATTTTTATACAATAACATGATACAAAAAATATTATAATAAAAAAAATTGGTCAAAATGGATTGAGTGGCTCAGATGAACTGTATTATGGACCAAATTGATCACATGTAATCCAAATATAAATCAATCAATTTGATATATTTTTTAATGAAATTAACCTTAAATATAATGTAATATTAAAATTACTGCGATAAAAAAATATAATAGTTCAAACGGATCACTTTTAGGTTGATTCAATGAGTATCATAATTAGATCTATTATGCATTTTGTAGGAGGTTCAGTGGACATCAAGGACTAAACTCAAATGAATCACATATTTAATTGATTATTTTTCGAAAATTGATTAAATAAATATTTTTTTTGAATTAAATTAAATTTAAATAATTTTTTTTAAAAAATTTTGATAAAACTTTAAATTTGAATCAATTTTATCAAAGGCTATTTCAAAGTCTTTAATCAACAGGCACAAATTTCATGAAAAGCTGTAAACTCAAAAATTTTTAATTTCTTGTGAAAAGACGTAAGCTCAACAACTCTGAATGTGATGTGGAAAAAGGGAAAATAAGTGTTCATATAGCTTTGACCTCAAGTGCCAAGAATGATCACTTGATACCTTTTTCCACGAGAGAGAGGAGTTATGAGCTCTTGTATTAGAGTTTAGTTTAATTTTGATATTGATGGCTATCTGATCTGAAAATTACCGATTTAAAAGGAATAATACAGATGAAACTTCAGTTGAAGAGATTTTAACGATCAAATTAGTATTTTAAAAGTGATAAACTATTATGTGAACTTAGAATTTGAAGCTTACGGTGTCTAACTGGAGAAATTATGAGAGCTTATATAATATTTGGATGAACTACATTGAATGCGTTAGGCCATTAACGTTGAACAATGATTTATAACAATCTATTTATTAGAACGTATATCAGTTACATATGATTCATAAATGACTATAACGTTCAAATAGAAATTTGAGTTTATGGAAGTTTGGATGAAATAGTTCGGTTATCATATATTTTTTATATAAATTAATTAATATGCATATTTAAACTTTTCTTTCAACATAATTAAGAAATAAAAAAAGAATATTAATAATTATTCAATTTAAAATTTATCTTCTTAACAATTAAGAGAAAAAAGAATATTATTAATTATTCAATAAGCACAAGACATATGTTAGACATAATTTTCTGTATTAGAAATCACTTGCATGGGTAGTTAGATCTGGTAAAATTAATCCAAACTCATGGATCGATACAAATTAATTAAAAAAAATAATTCAAATTCAATTCAATATAGATGAATACCCACTGAATCAATAAAAAATTAATTTATTTTATTTTTTAATCCAATTAAAATTTAATCCAATCATTTGCCATCTCCATGGATAGTTATTTTTGAAAGTCTTCACGCATAATAACGCTGAGCCAAGTCGTTCATGACTTGCTGTAAAGTAACGTCACTCATTTGTCAAAGTCATCCCCTTAGGATTATAAATTTATGCGATACCAACCGCTGAAATATAAAGTTAATGTTTCAAAATAGTTAGTTAAGTATACATGAGTGAAGATTCATCATTAAACAAAATTATATATATATATATATATATATATATATATATATATATAGTAAATCTATTAAGTATCTAACTACATAATTTATCATCTAATTTTTATTAATTTAATTCCATTTACTTCTAACGTCATTCAACTAATACTTTATTTTTTATATCAATGTCTATATGGGTATATAACAGGATAACTTACCAAGTAATTTGATTTAAAAACAAATGGGTTTGCTCATGATAAATTAATTTTATTAAACATGTAGTAAGGCAAGATTTTATATATATATATAAGCAATTACGGCAATTGTTATTCATTCCTTTATAATTAAGAGCGGGATTGCAAATCATATGATATGAGTTCGATATGTGTTATCAAATACATATATTACAGTCTATTATCAAATTGTAGATACATGGCAGTTTATTATCAAATCGTATTGTGGCATCCGATACATTTTTTTTTAATTGTACAACGTGTGCTTATCTTTAGCTTGTAAATAATATTAAGAACATTATATGGTATATGCAAAGTTCTATGTATATTTATTGGCTAAAGGTATAAATCCATCCCTAAAGTTTAGCAAAAGGTGCAATTTAGATTTTAAAGTTTCATTTGTTGCAATATCATCCATAATGTTTCAAAATCATAGCAGTTTAACTCTTGAAATGATTGTTGACGCTCAAAAATTTGACATGTGTTACACAACGATTTGATCAATATTTTATGGGGCCAAATTATTCCGATTTTCAAATTTCAAGAATAACATTACACCAAATGGAACATTAGAAACTATATTGCCCTTTTTGTTAAATATTAGGGACCAAATTACACCTTCAGCTTTTATTTATTAGTAAAAATAGTAAGTTTGTTTTACAAATTTTTAAGAAGATGTTTACTATGTAAAATATATTTTATAGGTTGATTTTAAAATATTTTTATAGGATGATAGGTTTTTTTTTTTAATTAAGTTGAGATTTTATTTTTATAAATTGATTAACTTATTATATGTTTAGTTAAGTTGAAGTGTAAATTTTCTTTAGATGTTAGTTATATTTGTTGATAATATTATATATTTTATTAGTTTTTTTAACAAAAAATTGAATTATTCGAACTATTATTTTATTTTATTTTGTATTGTATTGTTAGTACCAAAAGAACCACAAAAGTGAACCGAATTTTTGAAAAAACTGCATCAAATTATCCCTAATTTTCAAGATAGTTACGAAACTTAATATTAAAAAATATCCAAACTTTCAAAACAATACTAATTTTTTATTGATTTTTAAACTGTACCATACTGTATACAACAACAGGAGTAAACACGAGAACTACATTGCCACAAACCCAATTACTAGTCTGTTTAATGTTTTAACACAAAAAATAAAACAACAAACATGATTTATCCCTCACATGGAATGTTATTAAAATCAAATTGAATAAAGGACCGGAGAGGCAAATGACTTGTGGTTCGACTGGTTCGATGGGGTTCGATTGATTTTTTTAAATAATATTATTTTTAAAGCTTTATATAAATATTATAAAAATATTACTACATAAAAATATAAAAAATACTTTTAAAAAATAATCATCAAAGATTAATCATAGCCAAAAAAATAATGTTGTATGGACATTTTGGACAAAAATCAGTTTCTTGGTTCAAACTGATTATTCGATTTAACTAAATTTTCTTTCTGATTCATATCGATTCTATAACACCCATGTACCGTAAATATCACAATGTAGTATAGCAGTAATTTCAGTATAATACACATACAAAGACGGTTCTACTCTCATATGCAACATACAAAATACAAGAATTTATCTCAATTGTTGTGCAACTTTGCCTAAATTCAGTACATATCCTTTCGAGTACTGACTTATATCCTTTAAAATCTACATGCAACAAATAGCTACGCGCTAAGCACATATAATGGTTAGTGGTGGATACCCAACTAACAAATTTCATAGTTACACGTATACAGACTCAAAATTTTCATAATATCCTTACTTAATACTAAATTACATTTTAATCCTTATTGCTTCTTTACTTTACACATTTTCAATCATAACAACTTAAATTTATTTTTAATTTTCTAACTAACCCTTGATTCCTTCTTATTATGATTTTTTACCTCTCCTTCTCTTATTCTTTAACTTTTCATGTAAATTACATTTTTATCCCTGGACTTTCATTCTATCTTCGTTTACATTTTGATTTTTTATACAATGATAAATTATCATTTAGTCTCTATTGACCTTATTTCTATACATTTTCAACCTTTTTATCCTTAATTATCTAATACTACATTCTATATTAGAATTTCTCTTTTAACTCTTCAAATTACTATTTAATCCTTATTATCACTTGTTTATACCTTTTTCTCACTTATTTTCCAATTATGATCAAAATTACAATTTAGTCCCTAAACTTTCTTTTTAACACATAGTTGGTTAGTTCTTACTAATTTTACTCTTTTTGCTTCCTTTTGGTCTTTATTTCATTTTAGTCTTAAAATTTACACTTTAGTCCTTATATTTTTCCTATTTAGTGGTAATTTATGGTTTGGTCACTGAATTTTTTTTAATTATATTTTTACCCTTTTACTATTTTAACTCTTTGAACTGCATTTTTAACGTAAATTTACATTTTTATACCTAATTTCTTGCGTAATAACATTTTTGTCCCTTTTTAATCGCTTAATTATATTTTTCACTTAATTCATTATTTTATCACGTATTTAACACCTTTTTATGCATAATTTACCATTTAGTCTTTATTTTCTTACATAATTACATTTTTTCCTTTGTAGTGCCTAGTGAAAACCCTCGAACATGATATGTGGGATAAGGACTCCAATGATCCAAATTGAAGTGACCACTTGGCATGAATCTACTACTTTAGAATGTATGGAGATGATCACTTGGCATGATTAACACCTCCAGAATGTGTTGAGGTGATCACTTGGCGTGATCAACTCCCTAATTATGAATCTAATATGCATATCTAAATTGGTATCGCAATTTATGTCCTTATGGCTGGTTATTATATCCTAAAATCCAAAATTATCTTGTAACATCCCATGAATCACCGATCATGTTAATAGTATTTTTCGAGATGAATAATGCCACTTGAGGCCCACTGGGCCCATAATTTTTTTTTCACTTGGAAAGTACTATTTATGATGAGTCCGATGGTATAATTTATGATAAAATTGAGATCAAATAAACCTCCAAAAGTAAAAAATAAAATAAATAATGGAATCGATAGAGTTGACTGAAAACTTTGATTAGCTTGAAAATATTTCACATATTTTATAAAATTATTTCGATTTCACCGAGTCACTAGAAATTATATATATGAATTTTTGGAAGGGTAAAATAAATTTTTTGAAGACCTTAAAAATTTAGCTTTTGAACTTGTAAAATGCAAATTTAGGCAAAGTTGTATATCGAAAGGATCTTGGATTGATCTGAAATTTCACACGTGGCCTAATTAATTTTTTTAGGAATTTTTGGTATAACGTTTATCAAAAATTGACAATTAAAAGTATTTTGACCAATTAAAGAGTGACATATGGCATTAGATCCACTTAGGATTTAATTAATTTTTATCCTAAAGTAGGTAAGCTATATTAAATGGGAAAATCTGGTTTTACATCCTTATTTGGTCGACTCTTCATCTTCTTCTTACTGCCTATGAGCTTCTTCTTCTTCCTTCATTTTTGCTCACTTTTCAAGCTTTAACAAACCCTTAATTCCATCTAAATTACCAAGAATTGCTTATCCTCTATCCTTGGTTGCCTATAGTGGTGAAAGAAGCAAGAAATTAGCTTGCTCATCAAGTGGGTATTTTGGTAAATTTAGGAAAAATTGAATTTTTCTATATAATTTAGTTATTTAAGTGTTGATTTTGAGTTTATATGAATTATTTATACTAAAATTGATTGAAATCATGGTGAATTT
This sequence comes from Excoecaria agallocha, assembly GCA_037975025.1. Lineage (NCBI taxonomy): Eukaryota > Viridiplantae > Streptophyta > Magnoliopsida > Malpighiales > Euphorbiaceae > Excoecaria > Excoecaria agallocha. The sequence goes on along the minus strand of CM075817.1, from coordinate 38,391,213 downwards.
TGGACATGAAAATTTGGTCAATTAGAGAATCAAGGTAAGGGAAGCCAAGCAATCAAAGATAAGGGCAAAGGAAAGATTATTGAGTTTTTTTTAGTGAAATTAGGTAAGTGAATAACTCTAAATTCTTTAATTTCATATATGTTACATATATAATTATGGAAAGTTTAGGTTAGTTATAGGTTAAATGTGAAATTGAACTTAGAATTGAGAAAGAAGATAAATTAATGGAATTATGGAATTTAATTAAAAATTTAGGAATGCTTAATATAAGAGAGAAATTCGGCCACCATTGAAAAATTAAAGATCAAAATCTAATTTTGTAAACTAAATTGAAATCATTAAAAATATATGGTTATATGATCATTATGATTAAATTGAGAAGAAAATACAATTTAAAATGGAAAATGACATAATGTAACTTAATAGGGACCTGGGAGGATTTTGTATATATGTAGGAAATAAATTGAAATAAGTGCATAATAGGCTATATATATGTAACACCCTACTCTCTTTCATATATCCGTACATTATATATAGTGATACTAAATAGATATATACATATATCTATGAGTCCAAAATCATTTACCTCAGTTTATGCGATCCCATTCTCTTTATGTATACATGCCATGCGACAATTCTTTCTTCACATCCCGAAATCTTCTTTTCCTGCGCGCAGTCAACAACCGCACGCTAAGCACATTGTCGCTTAGTGGTGGATACAACTACTCAAAATTTCATTCGAGTAAATTTTTATTTTCAATTTTTATTCTATTAAGCCAGTCTTGTTATTTGACTAACTTTGTACCTGTAATTTTCATTATTATTTACTGATCCTTGTCTACCTCTTTGTTTAGATTGTCCTTTTGTTACTTATTTAGAATTCTATATGGGTACACCATAATTTATACAGTAAATTTTTTTACTAGACAACATTCATTCGCTGTAACGTTCCATTTCTATTCTGTTACTAACCTTCTTTTCTCCATCGCTATTTAGTATTTTGTCGTACTTCATTTTCCTATATTTTCTCATATAATTTCAACTAAGTTCTTGCTTCTGTTTGAATTAGAATTTAAAATTTTCTGTCTAGCTAGATCAATATTTCGTTAATTATTTTCTCAAACTACTAGTTTATCATTCGTTTCTTCTTGAATATTTCTCACCATGAACTTATTATTTTCTTTTAATTTGTCCCTTAATTTCATTCTTTGATCCATTCCACAATATCATATTTTATTTATTTATTTTTGTCATCCCTTTGACCATATTATGATTTCATTCACTATTTATAAAATTCCATTTAAATTCTCTCTTTTGATATTAATTACAGTTTAATAATCAGGTTAACAATGCTATTTATTTTCGATTAAGTCATTTGACGTTCTTTACTTGTCTTTATCTTTATTATATATTTTTCTTGTTTGATTACATTTCTTTCCTCATTAAATAGAAAATTACAAATCAAATTCTTGTAATCTCTTTCTATTACATAAATCTATGATTTATTCTTAATATATTCATAATTTACTTTAGATCTCTTTATCATTTATTCTGTCTAATTAATTTCTCAATTTTCTTTGAAATTGACCTTTCTTTAACTTGACTAATTTTGATCACAATGTTAACTGATTTAACTTCCTTTATCCTTTAATTTAATTTAAGTGCATAAATTGTAATTTAGATCCTAAATTTCTCTCATGATGTCGAACTACATTTTGATTCTTAACATTTTTACTGTTCACGATTTTTTTTCCTTCTTAACTTGTCTATTAAATTTGATTCCTCTAATTGTTATATTAATATTCCAATTTACTATTTTCTCTAATTAACTTATATTCTGATTCTTTGAATTTTTCAAAGATGGTAGATTTATAATTTAGCCTTCTAATTTTTTATTAATTACATTCTTGCCCTTTTCTGTCTTATTTAGCCAATTTAAGTTTCGTATTGCTCTTTTTGGTCCAACTAACCAATTTACTTTTATTTTATCACGTAATTACAGTTTTACTCTTACTTATCACATTGATCTGATTTTTCACATTATTTATTATTTATTTCTATTTATGACATTCAAATTATCATAATTATTCTTTCATCTCGATGTCAAACAAGATTAACATTTTGCCCCTAGTAAAATCCGGTGGAATTGCAACGAGCTGGATAAACGGGATATAATCGGGGGATTTAGTTCTCGGAACCATCCAATCCCCTTTAACAATTTTTCTTATTACACATACACAATTTTTCTACTAACTATATATATATTTTCATAAACACATATATATACATGCAGTTGTGGATTCAGCTCTCGGAGCCATCCAACCCACAACTCAATTAAATTACGTACACCGGATTCAGCTCTCGGAGCCATCCAATCCGATGTTACACATCAAGGCGCCGCATTACAATTTTTCCTAATTGGCATGCCAACCTTATTCAATTACCCCAATTCCTATTTAATTTTTCTAAGGGCAACCATAATATTATCATTAAATACATTAAATAGTATCATCTACATGTATTAACATTATATATATATATATATATATATATATATATATATATATATATATATATATATATATATATATATATATATATATATATATATATATATATATATATATATCCAGGATACCGGTCATTTCCCTTTATCTTTAATAACTTCATTTCATCATTATTTCTTATTCGCTCCGTCAATAACATCATTTACTATTGTAGGCACCATAGTGTTCTACTCTACTACTCTTCAACTCAATTTATTAACTATTCATCTTACGTCACTTCATAACATTATTAATTTATATTAATTTATTTCACTCTTTAGCTTACTTATATATATAGTCATACCATGTCACATTACTAAATATATGTCTCTATAATGCGTATTACATTACTAAGTTACTTAACTTGAATTATCCTAATTATATTTCTCTAAATTAGTATATCGTACTTTATAAATAAAATACTGTTTAATATTAGTTCTTCAATTCATATACTAGTATATATATATTCGATCAACATATAATTTTTTTCACACTCACCAATCTCTTCATACTTTATTTTAGGCTATATACGTTTCTAACACCATTATATATTAGTATGTATATAATTAATACTTAAATTATTTTAATATTTTTCGTTACTCTTATGAACATCACTATGTTTTATATAATTTCATACTCATATATATATATTCTTTAACTCAATTCTATCATAACACATGTATTTATCGTTAAAATTTATATTTATACATAACTCCTAATAAATCACCATATTTCATTTAAGATTTTCATGGGCACCAATAGGCATCAATTAACTTTCCAACTAATTACTTAATTTCTTCCTCTATTTTCATCTAGTTCATGCTATATCATTAATTTCTATTATTAACTCAAATTATTTCTCATTAATTCCTAAATTTATATACTTACCTAATATAAAATTCACCATAAAAATTCAAAATTAAATGAAATTAAGGGTAGTTTGTATCCACATACCCGTTAGTGTCGATCTCCAGATTTTACTGTATTTTTGTCATCATTGGGCTCGCTGGAACTTCGCCGGAGACTCGCCGAACCGGTCGCCGGAGACTCGCCGGAAAATATACCGAAGCTGTCCACTTGAAGATCCAGGCCTGGGGATTCCACGGTGGGTGGTCACACGCTCAACGGCCATCGGAGTTGACCAGGATCTTGCCCGAAACGTTAATCTCTTCCTTGCTCCGATCTGTCGGTTACCGGTGAGTGAAGGGCGACGGAAGGTGTCGAAATGATCACCTTGGCTCGGGTGACTCGCCGGTACCACCAACCTCCTTAACCACCGTCGAAAACACCGGAAAATAAAAGAGAGGAAGAAGAAGGAGGAGAGCCATGATGGTGGGAAGGAAACCGAAAGGAAACAGCGCCACCGGAGGGAAACGGCACTTGGGGGGATGACCGGAGGTGGCGTGGCAGCGGTGCGGCGGTCCGAGCGTCACCGGCGTCGTGAGCAGCGGTGGCCAGCACCGCTTTCCCTCCTTCCCGCTTCCCTTTCCCGTTCCTTGCTCTCTTTTTCTCTTTTTTTTTTTCTTTCTTTTCTTTTTGAACCCCACACACACACACACAACCTTTTAAATTCCAACCTTCTCTTTTAATTTAAACCACAAGTGACACCCACTCAAAATTTTAAACCCCAACAACCTTTCTTCCTCTCTTTAATTTAAACCACATATTTTTTTTCCTACCAACCTCTTCCTTTTTATTATTACTTTTATAATGTTGTCCTATTCATTCTTCTAGAAACCAAGGTATTATTATTATTATTATTATTTTTAAGTTTTGGGCTGTTACAATATAAGTCATACGATGTGCATGGATCATGTAATAGAAAATAAAATAATAAAATAAAATTAATAAGTAAAATAATTGTGTGTGGACTAAATGGTTTTTATTGAAGGAATTGGTATTTCTAGAATAATGAGACTGTTTTTGATAATGCATATCAATTATTACTGTAATACCATGAATTGATTATGATGTATTGATATAAACTGTATTATATTGTAATGACAGTTTGCTTTTAGTATTAGATGTAAAATTAGGAGTTAGAATATATATGGCTAGCCATAGGAACATTGTTATAATTGTGGTAGCAAGTCATGGCGACTTGCATGGTGCTAACCTCGATATGATTCCATGACTGTATTGGAATGTTTGGGAAAAACAGAAAAAGAAAAAAAATATATGTGTAATTGATAACATTGGAGTATCGGGACCTATGTGGTCCATTATTCCTCTCATCATATTCAGTGATATATTTTCATGGTATACTAGGGGCAAAAGTATAAAAATACCAAAATGTAAGAAAAAATATAAAAAAAGTTGAAAAATAAATGAAATTAGGGAAAAAGTGCATCTTTGAAACTTTAAGGACTAAAGTGAAAATTTACCCCTATAGTGTTGAACAAAAATAAAAAGTGATAAAAAATTGAGAATAAAACTTGAAAAGTCACAATTGAGATTGAATTTTTCAAGTAGGGGAAAAATAGTAATTTTATCGATAAAAGTGAAATTTGGAATTAAATCGAAAAAATATGTAAAAGTAATTATAATGGAATTAAATGACGAAAAAAATAATGAAATATAATTATGAATCATATATGAAATAAATTGCACCAGTTCCACCACCTATTGCACCTTATGAATTCATATAGTTAATGGCAAATTTATTATACTAGAGGATGCAGGGTCCTCATCCACCTCAACCACAACAACTGCAGCCAACTGCACCCCTATCCAGGAAGTCTATTTTGGAGTAGTTGAAGAAATTGGGGGCAGATAATTTCTTTGACTACGATCAGACTACAGCTATGGAAGCTGAAGAGTGGTTGAATAGATTGAAACAACTGTTTAAGATCACTCATAACCCACTAGAGGAAATGCTTGAGGGGGCAGTTGCATTATTTCAGGACACGACTTTCACTGGGTGCGAGACAGTTCGTTGGCATACCTCCGTAGAGTAGTTGACCTGGGAGTTCTTTTTGCAATAGTTTAGGGATAAGTATGTTGGGAAAAAGCACCAGAGGGCCATGAAGACTACCTTTTGGAGACTGAGATAGGGGGAATAAATTTGTTCAGGAAAATGAGCAGGATTTTGAGCGTCTTGGGGCTTATATGAAGGATAATACCTTGACTCAGCGAAAGATGTGTTAGTTATTTGTGCAAGGTCTCCATAACAAGATTAGGGAGTCCATTGTAGGTCAAGAGTATTTGGATATGAGACCTCTAATATATGCAACTTCTCAAGTTGAGTTAATTCAGACTGATAAGGCCAACAGACAAGCCAAATCTTAGCAGAGGAAGAGACCACCCCAGTTTGGCGACCCTAGTGGTTTTAGGAAAAGGCCACAAAATCCTCCCTCATAAACACCAGATGTACCCCCAGTACCTTCTCAAAGTCAGAAGATGACTGTTAGGAGAGGTACCATAGCTCAATCTGTATCCAGCCTACCTAGGGGTACTGGTACTGGTCGAGGAGTAGGGATACCTATATGTGATTTTTATGGTAGGAGGCACCTAAAGGAGTGTTGAAGGCATACAAAAGCTTGCCTTAGATGCGGGTTGAGAGACCACATGGTGAGAGATTGTTCGAGAGCTCAGATAGCTATTTCAATACCTTAGGTAGTTGGGTTTGAGGCCATAGCACAGAGAGGTAAAGGCAAAGGGATAGCCTCAAGGTCAATTGCTGGTAAAGGAGTTGTATGGGATCAGAGTGGAGTAGAGAGTTAACCTATAGTCTTTAATTATACTATGAGGGCCAGGAAGGATTAGAACACACCGAACATCATTATTGGTAAATTTTCTCTCCTTGGTACTTCTGTTTATGCTTTAGTAAACCATGGGTCAACACACTCTTATATTAGCACGGAGATTACATAGGGGAAAAGGTTAGTTGTTGCACAGCTTAAGCATGATATTTAGGTTAGCAATCTTCTAGGGCATAGTGTAGTAGTTGATACAGTATGCCGGGACTACCCTATCAGTATTCGGTAGTGTATCTTTCTCGCTAATTTGATAGCTCTTCATTTTAAGAATTTGACATCATTCTAGGTCTGGATTGGCTTCATGCTCATCGGGCTATAGTAAATTATCGGTTAAAGTAGATCACTTTGATAACCTAAGATGGGACAAAAATAACAATAGTCGGGGGAATGATCAAATTATTGACGAATGTGATTTCAGCTACTACAACATATTGGTTGATAAGAAAAAGGGTGTACGACATATTTGGCTTATGTGATTAAAACTAGCAAGGAGGGACCATGTATCAGCGACATTCCTATAGTTTATGACTTTTTAAATATTTTTTTAGATGAATTACCTGGTTTGCCACTTGAAAGAGAGGTAAAACTTTCTATTGAGGTGATGCTTGGTACTGCACCTATCTTTATAGCTCCATAAAGAATGGCACCTACTGAGTTAAACGAACTTAAGGTCCATTTACAAGAGCTACTAGAGAAATGATTTATTAGGCCCAGTATCTCGCCTTAGGGGTGCACCGATACTATTTTTAAAGAAGAAGAATGGATCTATACGGTTATGTATTAATTACAGGCAATTAAACAAGTTCACTATCAAGAATACATATCCACTGTCTTTTATTGATGACTTGTTTAACCAGCTAAAAGGTGTAAGGATGTTCTCTAAGATTGATTTACGATTCGAATACTACTAGTTGGGGGTTAAGGAGGCTGATTTGTAGAAGATAGCTTTTCATACCAGATATTGACACTATGAGTTCCTAGTGATGTTGTTTGGATTGATAAATGTACCAGCGGCTTTTATAAATCTCATGAACTGAATCTATCACACATATCTAGACCAGTTTATGATGGTCTTTATAAATGATATTTTGGTGTATTATAAGACACCTGAAAAATATAACAGACATCTCAGGATAGTAACTCAAATTCTGAGAGATAGGCCGTTGTATGCAAAGCTTAGTAAGTGTGAGTTCTAGCTTTTAAAAGTTGCTTTCTTAGGATATATAGTGTCTGCACAAGGCATATCTATAGATCCTAAGAAATTAAAAGCGATATTGGAGTGGAATAATCTTGGAAATGTGACAAAAGTCAGAAGTTTTTTGGGTCCGATTGGTTATTATAAAAGGTTTGTGAAGGGGTTCTCCACCTTTGCTACTCCCCTGACCTGATTACTTTAGAAGAATACTAGATTTGTATGGTCAGAGAAATGTCAGGAGTGTTTTGAGTAGTGAAAAAAGATTTTGACAGAAGCTCCTATTTTGACCTAGCCAGTATCAAGAAAAGATTTTGTGATTTACAGGGATGGCTCTAGAAATAGGCTAGGCTGTGTTCTGATGCAAGAGGGTAAAGTGGTCACTTATGCTTCCAAATAGCTGAAGACACATGAGAGAAGTTATCCCACTCATTATTTGCAATTAGCAGCGATTGTATTTGAATTAAAATTTAGAGGCATTAACTATATGGTGAGAAATGTTTTATCTTTACCGACCACAAGAGTTTAAAATACCTACCGACATAGGAGGAACTTAATTTAAGGTAGAGGCATTGGCTGGAATTGATTAAAGACTATGACTGTTACATTAACTACCACCCGAGTAAAGCCAATGTGGTAGTTGATGCACTCAGTAGTAAGCATATGGAAGGTAATGAGTTAATTAAATATCTTATATATTTACCTTCCATATAGTATAAATAGTAACTAAGTGATATATATGGCAGCTTTAAAAGCCATGAATGTGAGATTGTCCTTGAAGACAGATGGAGCACTTTTAGCTGAATTACAACTCAAGCCAAACTTGTTACAATAAGTAAAAGCCATCCAACTACATGATGAAAAGTTGGTTAGGGCTATGATGGATATTAGTAAGACTAGGGATACTGAATTTACTTTAGCAATAAATAACATTTTGTTCTTCAAGAGAAGACTGTGTGTGCTCGCTGATAAAGAATTAATGAAAAAGATTTTGACAGAGGCATATAGAAGCAGTTTTGTGATGCATTCAGGCAGTACTAAAATGTACCAGAACTCAAAGACTCATTACTGGTGGCCTGAGATAAAGAGGGAGATTACAAATTTTGTATCTAGGTGTTTAACTTGTCAGCAAGTTAAGGCTAAGCATCAAATTCCTTATGGATTACTTTAGCCTATATCAATACCCGAATGGAAATGGGATTGGATTACCATAGACTTTGTACCTGGTTTGCCACTCACCAGACATCAGCATGATACTATTTAGGTGATAGTTGATATACTGACTAAATCCACCCATTTTTATCTCCCGTGGCATAGAATATGAAGTAGAGCCAGTGAAAGATCTTGTTTCGCATTACTGGCTGGACTATTATCCATGAGCTGTGAAAATGGGGTAAAAGCATGAACCCACAGACTAAAAATCCTCTAGAGATAAAGAAATAGAGAAAGGAATTATTGGAAGAATTTTTACTATGGATTTTTTCAACAACCTTTAATTTGATTTTCCATTACCCATTTATTGAGTCCTTAACTCTATAAAATAGGAAACTAATCCCCATAAGGAAATTAATCAGAAAAGGTATATTTCCTATTTCGAAATAGGAATAATATCAAATCATGAATTGATATAGAACTCTTTCCATAATCTCCTTTTCAATATAGATCCTTTTTCCATATCTAAATGTTTCCATTTCCATATATGGGGTCATGGGTATATCCATACTTCATCATCTTCCATTCGTACATGACAGAACAAAATACAATCATTATCTCCAGTCATACAAGCAAATAGACCGTGTGACTAGCTTACTATTGAGAGTACTACCTATTAAGGATGTATAACATCTCGAAGAAACAAAATCCTCTTATACATGTATGCCCAACCCTAAATTGCCTTCTCACATTCATTGTTTTAACTCATGATCTTATATAATAATTTTCATGTTCACTATTGTGTCTTCACTCATAAAAACTGCAATAAATATATAAATGAATCACAAAACTATTAAATGTAATCAAAAGGCTATCTTTCCCTCTTATTATATGCCATTTATCATGATTCAACTCGCTTTTCTAGTTATATCCACCAGGCCAAATTATTCCATGAACTTTTAGAGACTAACTAAGCTAGTCACACTAAACCAATTTCAGGTTCAAGTTAAGGGTTCTAAAGGTCGAAATTCAAATAAGGTCTCGCACTAGGAAAATTTGAGATCAATCACATTAAATTCTCGTTCCTTGGTCAAAATAAGCATACATGATATGAAATATGTGTTATGGTGTTCTTTTTTTCCCTTGAAGGAATGCATGTTACTTAAAATATATATGCACGTACATATATTTAACACCATACAAAAGCGTAAGGTTGTGATGCACCAAAACATCCAACTTTAGTCTGCTTACTTAAGGACTACTTCTGGCTTTATGGATAAAACATGGTAGTTACATTTAACTTATCATAAGATCACATTTAATCCTATTTTGGATCTCAATCTAAAGCATATAACTTTATGTATGTCTTTATCTTACACCTTAACAAGACCAATCTTGTAATTTATGCAAAATGACACTTTTATTATGAACATACTCTCGGGCTTCTCTACATGTTCAAAAATTGCTTCATCTTAGTCTTTGTCAACTTATTGTCAAAATTAAGGTAAATACTCGTGTGAGTGGGTTACTTCTTTATTTGACATACTTAATCTCATAATCAGTAATAGTAAATGTTCACACATTAAATATTCACACTCATGTACTGCCAATGATGAACTTAATTATTATTTATAAATAATAATGTTAGGAGATTATATAAATAGTATAAATCAAATCCTACACAAAATCCTTATATCTAATGTGTCTCTCAAACACATCTCTTGATACAGGCTTTGTCAATGGATCTATAATCATATCATGGAAACATATTGTAAGCTCACTTCTCCTCATGCAATAATATTTTTTATGTATTGATACTTAATGTTGATATGCTTAGTCCTACTATGAAATTTTAGATATTTGACATAACCTATTGATGTTTGATTGTCACAGATTTCTCTAATGTAGTTACTTTTAAATGGTCCATATAGACACCATGACCCGAGACAGTCTAGATTAGGGGTACCTGATGATGAGAAAATAGTATATTTATAATAATGAGTATAGATCTTGAAGCTTTGATCTAGATTTTTCATGATTTTCACAAAAATCTTATGATTTTCCAACTGTTTTTGAAAGGTTTTAACAAAAGAGTATTGAAAACCATGATTTTGACATTTAGTGATGGCAGACAATCTTCTATCATATGAGGGACGGTTATTTGTGGCCACCTCCCTCCTATCTAGGTTAGATCAAATGTATTTTTGTAATTTTTAGATTTTCATCTGAGGGATGGCTGTCCGTGGTTGATTTTTGAGATTTCCCACATTGTTAGTTTTAAAAAATGGAAGGGATAAGATTTTTTTCTAGGTTTGTAGTTCAAATTTTAAGGGATAAATCCCTCCAAATTTGAAAAGTTAAAGTTAAAATGCAATTTCAACCCCTCCTTAGGGATAAAAGGTAAAAATTAAGGTTTCAAAGAAGGATATTTTTGGAAAAGAGAGAAGAAAATTCTTGGAGAGGAAGAAATTAATTCTTCTCTCTCTAAGGGTAAGGGTTCTAACTTCTTTTTAATCTAGCAAAATAGATACATGAAAATCATTTTATTTCTCTGGAACACAAAGTTAAGATCGGTGTGGAGATTTGGAATTTAAGACATATAGAGCCAAAATTTCTCCTAAGGGTAATATTCTAGATTATCAATCCATCTTTCTCTCTCTAGACTTAATCATGTATATTCATGTTGTTTGCTGTTATAATTAATGTGTTTGTGTGTTATTATTCTGGAACTCATATGTTTTGATTGAATGCCATGCTAATCTAATTTATATGCATAATGAAATATCAATTTGAGAATGATTCCCTCCATGGTTGTGTGATTTAAAGCTTTGTTATTATTATGTTATTTTAGATATTAATGTCATTTAGCATAGTTAAAGTATGATTTAGGGTTATGATTTCAGTTTGGCATGTTTTAGGCCCTTTTATTTGAGTATTTAGAGTTTGTTTGAGATTTTGGTTGAATTTGGTGTGATTTCCAGCTTTATGTTATGTCCTTCGAGCGATGGATGAGAAAAAACCCCCATAGATGGCCATCTATCTATGCAACAGATGGGATGTCATGGGAATTTCTTTTTATCCCATCTCTCCTTCAATCATGGGCATCTGTCACCCTGCCTAACGACATCCATGGCTAATTTTAGGCCTATTTTCATGTATTTTATGCGTTTTATTGTTATTCATGTTCTTTTATCGATCTATGAAGTATTGTTGCATTTTTTATACATATTTTTGCTCCTATATGCATATTTAATTATGTACTTTTTTATTTTATTCTTAAATTGGTCTTTTACTTGCAATGCTAATTTATTGTTTTTTTTTCTTGTGGTTTTGTGTGAATAATTGACCCCATATGCCTTTGAAGGATTTTAGAGATGATTATCCATTGGAAATCATGCCTCGATTGGTTATGTTTCTAACTCTGATCATTTGATTTGATTTTATCATTTCATTTATTATTTTGCTTTATTTAGCTTTATTTTTTTATGTATTATGGATGCATTCATTTTAGGGATGTAATAGTTAGTAAAAAAGAATTTTTCGACACCATTAAATAGAAAAGACACTTAAAATGATTTTTACTAATTAACTTGGGCTTTTTCCTTAAAGTATGGACCAATGTCCAATTTTTCTATCCCAAAATTCAAATAAAGGATATAGAATTCCTTTGGAAAATACACATTAGGAAACCAATATTCTTAACCCAAATGAATTCCTCAATTTATGTATGTAATTTATTTCTTTATTAGATGATTTACTTATGTAATAATTTAAGTTGGACCTTATTTTTTCTATTTATTTATTGCTTATTTTGATTGAAATGTTTATTTAATTTTATCATTTTGCATCATGTGAGAAAGGAGATGGATTAACTTTAAATCCCAATTATAAAACAACACATAACCAAGGTGCCAAGTAAGAGTGATGTTCAGAACACCAATCTTTGTTTAGGCATCAAAATAAGGTTGAGAATAATTTTTCAATGTTCTATTGGGTGACGACCCCATGATATTTACCTCTTTAAGCCCATTAGAAAATGCCTTCATGGGTTGACTATCAATAATGATTTGGGTTTAATCTTTTTTCTTGTGAAGTAGCCAATTTATGAGTTATAGTGAGACTCTTTTGGTCTTGGACCCAAAAAACGGGCTCTGAGAATGAACCTAAAAATAAGCACGGCTTCGGAGCATGTCATAATGGCAACTCCACTGGGGACCAAAGAGACCTTGCTCCTAAAAATATCTCGGTTAAGTTTTTTATAAAGGTTTTTTAATTAATCTTGTCTTTTTTTCTAAATTACATTTCTTGAATACACTTTAGAGCTTCAAAATTTAGTTAGGCATCTTTTTTTAGCCCTTGTACTATCCTAAAGCACACCCTACATTCACTCAATGTAAGGAGGTGTTAAAAAAATCCACCAATAGTACCAAATAGTATATAAAATGGTGACCCATCGATCATTATGCTCATGATGAGCTAGACCTATTGGTAGGGGCCATGCTTGAATAGCCCTAAAGTTTTATCACCCTTGATTTAAGCCCATGTAATGACAATAATAACTTTCCCTTGGTTGCATGGCCATAATAATCTTTACCTACTATGTAGACCTTTATGTATTGACAAAACTCAAACGAATTAGGAGGCTACCAGTCAAAGTTTGCCATGTCTCAATAGGCCTAACCCGATCTGTATAAGTTAATTAAAATACATGATGGTCAAAACCCATACGCTTGTGCTTTCAATTAAGAGATATTATACTATCGATTTTTTATCGTGCACCATATATATCCATTAGGCACCCTATTAACCTATAGGCTAATCCCACCTAGGAAAGAGATTGCACGACCTCTTATGTGGGAGTAATAAGGTTTAAAATTTTTTATTATTGTGCTTGTATATGATTGTGATTGATGTCTAACGAAAGCATTCATTGCATTCATACATAATGTATATACCATGCTCGTGCATCATTCATCATGCATCACTCTTAACATTTGATTCTTTCAGCCATTATGATTCATCTAGGTTGTCTAAAGGGTCATACGAGTGCCTTTTTCAGATACTAACATTCAAGTTTCTAGGGTGAAGCTTAAGTTTAAAGTTGGGTTTGGAAGTTAGTTCAGAGTTGAGTATAAGTAGTCAAGAAATAAGGTTAAAAATGGATGACAAATAGTTGAATGAAATCAAAAAAGTTACTGATAACATAGGAAGGTTGCCATTTTTAAAGGAAAGGTGGGTTGCATATGTTACTAGGCCCTTAATGATGGGGCATGAGTTGGATAAGATGTTAGATAGGCATTTTCAAGAGTTTAAGGAGATAATGCAATTTATGATTGGTGGATTAATGGCCTTTACAACACCAAATGCTAGAACTCAGCCTGTAGCACCTGCTCTTGAAATAGTAAAGCTGATACATATTGGGGACACTGCCATAATAAATGTTATTATACATCTAGACCCACCAAAGACGGAAAAGAGGCATGATCCCAAGAATGATCATATTGAAGAAGAGGATGAATATTATGTTCCCCTAGTAGTGAATATGAAAAGTAGAGGTCCTAGTGCTAAAGCTGCAGCCTTTAAAAAGATGGAAGAGAAGGTTGAGGCCATATCTAGGCTGTTATCTACTGGTAGGGATAAACCCTAAGGATAGGGATTTGGATGTGGATGAGCCATTGATATACTGATTATGAAGGGAACCACTTTAACTAAAAAGCAAAATGTGGAATATTTTTATTTGAGTTTAATTGGGCCTACGATTGATTGGTACCATTGGTTAGATAGGTACACCAAATAAGGTTGGGATTTGCTAACTGAAGAGTTCCTCAAGCAGTACAAATGTGACACCAGAATGGAGGTCACCTTAAAAGATCTTTAGCTACTTTAATAGAAGTATAATGCATCTTTTATGAGTACCTCACTAGGTGAAGGAGCCGAATAATGGAAATAAAGAGGAAGCCCAATACAACTAACCAGATTAGGCTTTTTATCTGAAATGCAAGTCTGTACTTGAGGAATGACCTAAAGATGAAGGATTTGAAAGACTGGAAGTCCTTGAAAGATATAACCATAGAAGCTAAGGGAGAGTACTTAGCCATAAGGATAAGCAGTGAGAGTGCAAAAAGGAAATTTGGCAGCATCAAAATAGTTGGGCATAACAGTTGGTTAAATAGACTGGAAAGATGGTAGAAGTGTCTGTTATAGAGGCTAGTTAGAGGCATTATTCTAACCTTGGTAATTCAATATATTGGGTGTTAGATTGGTTAAGCAAGGAGGGAAAGCTTAGTCACTGCCATCAAGAACCATGAAGAGTCAAGGGTTATCCCATCACATAAAGGATCGGTATTGTGCTTACCGTCATCATACTTGGCACCTAATGGACTACTACCACACTTAAGGAACAAAATTTAGGATCTGATAAATAGCAAATAGATTTTAGATCATGAAAAGAGGGATAAGAAAAAGAAAGAAGGTTACAATGTTGTGCCACCTCCGATGTTCATGATTGGGTCTAGCCTGCCTGAGTGGTATGTCATGAGAGAACTATATGGGAATGAGTATGTGGCCATTACTCATTTCACCCCTAAAGTAACAAAGCCAAATGAAAAAAATTGGCCAGTTTTCATGATTAATTATTAGGATTCTCCCACTGAAAGTGAGGATGAGGGGACTTTAGTGCCTATTGATATCTGGAGTTCAGCCAGTAAGAGTGAGGGAGAAATAAGGGAGAAAAAAAGTAAAGGCTATCACTAGGATTGGAAGGGTGGCCTTAAAAATTGAAAAGCAGTTGGCTTCTGCCGCAGTGCCGATAGAGAAAGAGCTTGAGGGATATTAGATAATCAAGCAGTTAAAGAAAACATAAGCCCAGATTTTGATTTGGGATTTACTGAGGCAATCTCCCTCTCATAAGTAGAAGGTGGTGGAAGCTTTGAGTGAATCTGCTATTACCACTACTATTTTACCTTCTGAGCTGTTGGATTTGGCCAAGGGGGAACATAAGATATTGTTGTGTACTCTAATGCTGACATGGCCACTAAAGGGAGATATCATAATTTCCTATCTACATTAAGGCTCAACTGAATGGCAAGCACACAGTATGTATGATGGTAGATTATAGATTTTTTTATCAACATTTGTCCCTTGGTGGCAATTTCTGCTTTTGGGCTAAATGAGAATATGCTGAGTAAGTCTAACTTAACCATCTTTGCTTATGATAACTCTAAAATGCAAGCTATTATGACTTTTAAGGCCTTAGTGAAGACGAGACCTATCAAGATTGAAGCTAAATTTGTGGTATTGCATATCTTTGCTAATTTCTCTATGTTGCTGGGGAAACCATGGTTCCATAAACTAGGAAAGGTGCCTTCCATATTACATCAGATGATCAAAATACTTCACGATGTTCAAGTCGTAACCATTAAAGCTGCAAGGGAAAATCATGCATCTATGCTGGAGATAGCAAAGCAACCTTTTAATGGATTCCATATGTCTATAATCAATAATGAAGAGAGAGAGAGGGTGGTTTTGCTGATAGCCTACAGGTGATCAATATTTTGAAAAAGATGAACTTCCTGCCTGGGGCTAGTCTATGCAAGAATTCTCAGAAGCCCCAGTCTGCCATCACCACCAAAGGTTAGAAGGATAAGAAAGGGCTAGGTTTCACTAGTTCTAATCAGAAAGATAAGAAAAAATGAAGCAGTGAAAGGGATTCCCCATATTTTTTTAGAGTTTTGTGCCAGCTTTAGCTATCTGCCTTTACTATGGGAAGAATGAGCCTCAACTGATAAAAGGATGAGATAGTGCCGAGTTTTGACCTATTTAATAATGTATTCAACAGCGAAAAAGGGATTATCAATCCAGTTAAGGGTTTTTGGGATGAGAAGATCCTTCTATATTATTTGCCTTAGGATAAATAAGTGTTTGAGGAGATCATAATAGAGAAGTTGCTTGCTATTCAGCTAAAAGGCAAAGAAAAGATTGAAGTTGAGGATCCACCCAAGGCTAACTCAGAAACTAACGAAACATCTGATGCCACCAAAATTGAAGTGGATACTTTCATTGATATTATTCATGTTCCTAAAATTTTTTATGAGAACAATGAATGCTCTTTCGATTATATTCACTACAAGAAAATTCTGAAATAGCAACGAAAAATAGCAACAGAAATTGTTGATTTTCCATTGCTAATTAAAATTAGCAACGAAAATCAGCAACGGAAAAATTTGGTTGCTGTTTTCATCGTTGCTATTTTTAGCAACGAAAATGATTCCGTTGCTAAATTTAGCAATGGAACTTGAATTCCGTTGTTAATTCCAACCAGTGTAAGATTCGGTGAAATTATCAAAATAGCAACGAAAATTAATTTTCGTTGCAATTTTTAGCAACGAAAAATAATTTTCGTTGCTATTTTCAGCAACGAAAATCACAATTCTGTTGCTATTTTCAGCCAGTATTATAAAAAAATGCAACGAAATTTTCGTCGCTCTTCCGTCACTAAAATATTGTTGATTATTTACAAAATTACTTTCAGTTTTTCTACTTGTGGCCCATAAGATCTCAAAAATTTTTGAACTTAGATTGTGATAGAAGATTACGAACTAAATCAAATATTTGTGGTAATCACATGTAATACAAATGAAATTAATTTTCACTCTATTTTTAGAAATTGTAACTATAAAAAAAATAAAATAAATATGGCCCATAAGATCTCAAGCAGCAAAAAATTAACTAAATTTGTAGAGCCAAAGCAGCAGCCCCATTTCCTTTTTTCAACTACAATAAGACACCTCTCAATTCATCAAAATTAATTCAAAAGCAAAAATCATACAAAGATTCAAAATCAATTCAAAACTTGCATCCAAATATCCAAAATTAAATCAACCAAAATCAAACCAAGAAGAAAAAGAGATATGAGTTAGAACGTACCTTTGAAATTTAGATTCTTTAGATCCACAGAAGAAGAGAAACAGACAAACCCAAAACTCCATTAGAGACAAACCCACTTTTACCCTTTACAATGAGTCAAGTAAGTCTTAGATTGGGAGATCTAACCCCAAAGAAACAACAAAGAAGCAAAAATGAAAATTAAAGATAAATAAAATTATCAAATCAAAGGAAATCAAGAAAAAGAAAATAACAAAAAAAGAAAAATTGGGAGAAAAATAAGTACCTTTAGATGAGATTGAAAGAGGCCTTGATGGAAAGCAAGAGAGAGAGAGAGAGAGAGAGAGAAGAGAGGCTTAAGGCAAAAAAATATAGAGCCAAAGAAAATCACGACTTTTATACTTAGGGCTAAGAAAATCGCAGCTATTTTTTCAAATTAGCAACGAAATTAGGTTTTCGTTGCTATTTTTCAAATTAGCAACGAAAAATAAATTCTGTTGTTATTTTTTGGTACAAAATTTTTTTTTCGAATGATCTTAATTTAGCAACGGAAATAGAATTCCGTTGCTATTTTCAAATTAGCAATGAAAAAAAAATTCCGTTGCTATTCTTTGGAACAAAATTTTTTTCTCGAATAATCTTAATTAGGCAACGAAAATGGAATTCTGTTGCTATTTTTAAAATTAGCAACAAAAAATAAATTTCGTTGCTATTTTTTGGGACAAAAATTTTTCTCGAATGATCTTAATTTAGCAATGGAAAATGAATTCCGTTGCTATTTTCAAATTAGCAACGAAAAATGAGTTTCGTTGCTATTTTTTGGGACAAATTTTTTTCCGAATGATCTTAATTTAGGAACGGAAATGAATACCGTTGCTATTTTCAAATTAGCAATGGAAAATGAATTCTATTGCTGTTTTTTGGAACAAAATTTTTTTCTCGAATAATCTTAATTTAGCAACAGAAATGGGAGTCCGTTGCTAAATTTTTCCGTAAAATTTTAACAACGGAATTGAGTTTCGTTGCTATTTTAGCAACGAAAATAAAATTCCGTTGCTAAATTTCCCCCCAAAATTTTAGCATCACGTCCTGGCACTTAATTTAGCAACGGAAAAATATTGCGTTGCTATTTTAGCAACGAAAATAATTTCGTTGCTATTATTTATACCTTCACTAAATTTGACATAAAATAGCAACAAAATTTATATTCCGTTGCTATTTTAGCAACGAAACATAAATTTCGTTGCTATTTTTGCAACGGAATAAAAATTCCGTTGCTATTATTTATACCTTCACTAAATTCGACATAAAATAGCAACGAAATTTTTATTCCGTTGCTATTTTAACAAAAATAGAAACAGAATTTAATTTTCGTTGCTATTTTAGCAACAAAATTTAATTTCTGTTGCTATTTTAGCAACGGAATATAAATTTCGTTGCTATTTTAGCAACGGAATTAATTACCGTTGCTAATTTTCATCCCAAATTTTTTTCACTGTCAAGTGCCACCATTTTTAGTAACGGAAATTATTTTCCATTGCTAATTTTCGTTGCTATATTTTGGCGCTAAAATCTCCCTCCTTTATAGCAACAAAATACAACCATTTTGTATTCCGTTGCTAAATCCCTAAAACTTCAACCAATTTTAGCAACAAAATTTATTTTCCGTTGCTATTTTTTCGTTGCTATTTGGCTATTTTCTTGTAGTGATTAATAAGATGAATAATTTTATTCACTTGTGTGATGTTTCTTCTAATTTCAATATGAATAATCATGAGCATAAATCATTCATATTTGACATTAACTCAACAAATATGTATTCATTTAATCTTAAAACAAAATAAAACCTGAAAGAAATTTTATTAGCATAGAACATAACTGCTAAAGAGAGAAAAATTTGAGAGAATATTGAAAAAATATAAAAAAAGTCTTTGCTTGAACCTATAAAAATATATCGACCATAGATTGGGAAATTGTTGAACATGCCATCCCAAACTATCTAGGGTATAAACCAGTTAAGAAAAAGCTTATGAAACATAAGCCAAAGTGGGCTAAAAAGGTTAAGGAAGAGGTTAGAAAGTAAATAAAGGCTAAGTTCCTAGTGGAAGTTCAATACCCTACATGGTTGGCAAATGTAGTCCACATGGTAAAGAAAGATGAAAGTGTCAAGATTTATGTAGATTATAGGGATTTGAATAAAGGTTACCCTAAAGATGATTTCTCTTTGCCTTACATAGATATATTGGTTGACAGGGAAAATGATGCTAATCAAGTGCCCTTTATAGCTTTGATTTTTTAGCTTTAATTATTACTATTTATTTTCTTTTACTCCTCATTTATTGGGATTGCCATGTGTGCTTCCAGACTCTTATAAATAGAACCGTTCTTTTGTATTCTTATCTATCTGCTTCCTTTTTTATTTTTATTGCTTCCTTTTTCTATGAAGCCCCCTGATTGTCTCTTTCTTTGCCTTGATGTTGCCATTTTAGAAAGAAAAATGAATGGTCAGGCAGTTCCCTACCATGGCATCGCCTGTTATAATGAGTGATACATCTTCTATCTTCTGTTGCTTTTTTCGTCCTCTTTTTTTCAAGCCAGGGTTAACCTTCTTTCATTTTTCCAATTTTGATGTGCCATAGTGGAAGATTTTTGCAATGTCTCAAAGGTTAAGGAAGGATGACAACAATTGATGGTGGATATAAGATTAAGCTTTTCTCTTTTGTAAACTTTCAAATGTAATTAATAGATTATAAAGAATAAATTTTGTCTTTACGATTTTTGTCTTTACTCTTGCTCTTATTATTTTGGTAGTAGCAATGTACATCAAAGCATTGAGATCTGATTACAAATATTGATTTATTTAAAAGATCAACTTTATTTATCAATCTTTCGATTGGAACAAATAAATTTTCACACTTAAATTTTTATCAATCTTTCAATAGGGATAGTCAAATTTTCATTGATTGGGATAAAATAAAATTCTCATTGATCCATTGATCGAAATCAAATTTTCATTAACCCATTGGTCAGGATAACTAAATTTTTGTCAATCTTTCGATCAAGATAATTTATGTATCAACCTGATTGACTGAAGCTATCTTTAGCCTGGATTTGCTTGATGTTTAACTATTTTTTTGGTTTCAAATTTGAAGGAGAGAAATGCCATTAGAGCCTTCTTCACTTTGTTCTTCACCAAATCAGACCTTTACTTATTCCTAAAAGTGGCAGATTATACTCCAATTGTCTTCATCCATGGGATGTAGTCATATAGTTTCTTCTGGGATTAATCAATCATTTAGATTAGGATTAAATTACATCGATCGGGAACACGTCGATCAACAAGTACTGGTCTTACTATCCTCTCCTCAATGGGAGCCTTTGCCTTTTTTCTCCTTTTCTGTCTAATGCTTTCTAGCTGGTGTCTAGCAAGCATACTAGATCGGCTAGTAATATAGGAAAATATAATTATGACTCTCTAATATCGAACCCAAGGAAAACCTATGTTTGTGTGGATGATTTGAGTTTTAAAACAGAATTTGTGTGTAAAAGATAAAAAAGAATTAAATCCCAAAGTTGTGATGTTGAAGGCTGAAAACAAAACTTTAATACTAAAAATAAAGTAAAGTAATGAAAGATTTGAAATAATTAAATGTAAAACAAAAGCAAGTAATCAAACGAGGTAAAAATCAATATTTAAAAGCAACTTTCACTAAAGGACTATCCACCTTAACCAATATTATTATGACTTAATTAAAAAAAACACAAGTGATTATGAAGAACCCAGATAAATAAAACCAGATAACTTAACTTAAGATTATCATTCCAAGCATTAAAATTCTCTTATTAAGAACAATCTAACACTTAGCATAAAGATCTGAGTTAAATCTCCTAAATGTCTATTAAATCATTTTTCAAGTAAATTCAATTTTCATCTATTTTTAGTTACACCTTTCTCAGCCTTAACTTACCTTAATTAACACAAAATTATCTCTAATGAAGAACATAATCATGCATTAACATAAGTAAACTAACCTAAGAACATGCATATCAATAATTGAATCAAAAGTCAATTATTAATCAATAATTAAACAAGTTAACAACCAAACTTTAGCTAAATAATGATAAAACTATGCTTTAGAACTAAGAAATAATCAAAACTTGCATCAAAATTAAGCACAAACTAAATCATAACAATAAAGAGTTAAGGATTCAAGTATCCTTTAGCAAAAGTTAAAGAAAACTACTAACTACGCATGTTTAAAAACTAAAACAAAGCTTTAAGAAAATGATAAAGACAGAGAAAATAGAAAACAATGTAAAACTAAAAACTATTGAATTCTTCTGGCTTTTGATAATTGATGATCTCTCTTTTGCATTGGAGTTGTCTATTTATAGGCAAAATAAGTCATAGAAGTCTTCTAAACTTCCTCAATTGGAATAGGAAAAGACTGCTTCTCGAATTGGAAAATCCTTCGCATCATCGGAGTTCAAATTGCACGGCCAAGTAAATTTTGCCTTAATGAGATGCACTGTCGTGCATCCTTCCTTATAGGGGTGTACGACCACTCATCTTTCTTTGGTTTTCCATGCACGGCGTCAAATATAAGGAGTTGCACGGCCACTTGCTAATTCCTTCTTACTCATGCACTACCGTGCATGGTACAGTGATATGCATGACCACTCATTCACATGCCTTCCTAATTGCACGGCCACTTAAGGTGAGGAACTTCCAAATACATGGCCACTCATCCTTCACTGCTTTAATATGCACGGCCACTCAAGCACTCTCTGACTTCACATACGTTTTACTAGCATGAATTTCCCAATTTCATAATTTTGGCCCAAATCTTATTATCTTTTGCAATTAAATCCTTTTTCTTACAAATTAACCCCAAAACACATCAAAACTTAAAATTAACTCCTAAAACACAAATGTAAATATTTAAACTATAAACTAACCAAAATTAAACCAAATTAACTAACTTAAATACCTAAAAACACACTAAAAATATTATATAATTCGTACTTATCACTTTCTCCCCTTCTCGATGTTGAGATGAGGGAAAAGGCCATCTTGCAGTATCTTTCTGCCCTTATCATGGCAGTATCTAAATAATGTCTCTAAAGAAAGATGTTTCGTTTTCCTTTGAACTTGGATTATTTGGTTCTTCTTCAGATTTTGCATTTTCTTTTCCAATTCGAATTTTTCTTCTTGAGCCTCTATTTTTGATCAGGTGTGAGAGAGTCCAATCGGATTAGGTTTTCTGGCTTCCTTTCCCTGCTTCGTTTTTACTAAAGTTGGGAGCTAACGAGGGGAATTCTATCTAGTAAATTGTTTTGGGTTAATAATTTGTTTCCTCTATGTGCTAGCAGATGGCAGAGTGTATTGCTTTGTGTCTTTCCCTTTTTTTCATATAGAAGGATACTGGTTCTTAATGTGTGTGGGAAAGAGATTATATTTCTTTTTATGCGTCTCTTGCTTTTCCCTTTGGCTTATTTTGAGATAAGGGAAGGAACTGCTATTTCATCCCTCCCAATAGGCTATTTCTGATAGTCTCCTGTATCTATTGTGCAGTATCTCGAAAGGAAGATGTTTTGCTTCCTTTCGAACCCGACATATGACTTTTTGCTTTCTTTCAATCCCAAACTTCGATTTTACCATCCGTGATTTTTTCATATAGTCTCGAAAACTTTTCATAAAATTCCTATTTATCGACTTTTTCTTTGTGATTATGAATCCATATTCCTCCTAAAGGTGTGGAGTTAAATACTTTTGCTCAGTCATCGACTCTCAACAAAAATACTAAATGATAAATTCAATTTTTTCATAGTAGAAAAAGAGAATCCTGAGTGAGAAAGAGTGATGGAATCGATGCGCACTAGGGAGTGGAACCTTGATCGGCTCGAGTGTATAAGCCTTGCAAAAATCGGATGTTAGTATTCTAATGCTTAAGTTTGCAACTAGGAGGAAAACTCTTAGAGAAAAAATATGGATAACAATTAGAGAGAGCCAGAGTTTTTAGAATGAACATACTATTTATAAAGCTGGAGAGCTTGAATAGTATATTTACTTTAAAGCAAATATAGCATATTGTAAAGGTAACAGTGATTTGATAGAGACGTATGTCAGACAGCCTTATCATGGCAAGAACGGATCATGTTCGATTGGATAGTCTCATTTTCCGTATCTTTAGCCAGTTGGTTGGTAAATGACCTTATAGTAATAAGGCTCTTATTTGAACTAGCTTTGATTTTTATAGCATTATCTCTACCTATATTAACAGATAATCAAAATAATTTAGATCCAGTAGCACCTATCAATTGAATTCAAAATGCTAAACAAGTAATCAACACAATATAGATTTAATGGTAGCACTAAAATTAGAAATGTGCAAGGTCTTTACAATTGTAGAAATATATCCTCAATATATAAAATTTAAAAAAATGCTAACTGAATGGTTTTTGAATAATTTAAAATTACATAACCAAATGATCGAATTAATTATCAATGTAATTAAAATCGGACCGAATTGTTCAGTTGAATTGATTAAACCATAAACGACAGCCTATCCGATTGGTTCAGTGCATAAAACCGTAAGGAACCTGTATGAACTAGCCAAAAACTGAATAAACAGGTGAAAACCGACCTGAAATCGGTTAAAACTAGTTAAAAACAAAAAAAATCCGGTTTGAATCAAAAAACCTTTTTTTTTGTCCAAAATATATATACAACATTATTTTTTGCTGAAAAAATTAAAATATAAATACAAAATAATTGAAATTTAGGCAATTTTAATGAATCTTTTATGAATAAAATAAAAATTATAATTTATAATTGATGAATATTTTTAAATATTTATATTTTTTTACTATATGTATCTTAAATATTTGTTATGAATATTGAATAAGTTGTAAATATTGCTTTATGATTAATGTTTGATGATAAATGTATTTTTTAAAATATTTTTTTATTTTTATATAGTTATATTTTCATAATATTTATAGAAAAATTTAAAAATAATATTATTTTGAAAAAACGTAAAAAATTCAATTAAACCCTATCGAACCAGTCGAACAAAAAACTCTTTCTCTCTCTTATTCTTTATCAGGTCTGATTTTAATAACATTGTTAATTACAATTTCTTTCTTCCAAGCATTTTTCATGGCTACAATAAAAATTGTGGTAAAGATTAAGACATGAGAAAGATTAATGTGTAAATTTTTCCTAACCCAAAAAATAAAAATTGTATCATATATTGTTTCTATGAAGGGAAAAAATTCAATCAAATTAAGTGAGATCGTGAGTTTGATCTCTTTCATGTATGGAGTAACACATTAACCAGCACTTTATCCTTTAATAGGCCGATCACGGTGCGAACGAGAATTAATCTGAACATAATATGGACTTAAATGTGCCTTTCACAATTGAAACCCATCCAGAATACCCGGTGCAATTCGCAAACAAATAAAAAAAAAATCCTTTCACCTTTATGAAATTTGATCTTTACCTGAATCCGATCCCTAATAAAACAACTAAAAAAAATAACAAAAGAAAAAAACAATAAAACTATGTCGTTTCCTAAAGAATTGACAATATGCGAACAAGTGTTAAGAGTCAACGCTATGCGCATTCTGCATCTCTGCCTCTTCCACTCTCAATACGACATATCGTTTTCTACATTCACAGTAAAATACTGTACACACAATAAAACCCCAAATTACAGCCCCCGCGTAGATCCCAACAAGCACAGCTTTCTGCCGTCCATGCGCCACCATCCACGTCGGCTCCTCCGCCGAAGAATCACTAATTACCATCAAACGCTCCATTCGCCACCCAATTCCGGCCGTCACCACCGCCATTAGCCCACACAAAAGACACCCACAAATCCTCCTCCCTTCCATCAACAGCCACCCAACCCGAATTGCAGCCCACCCGAATCTCAGCTCCAAAATCGATACCACCAAACCCAATCCCAAAACCGCCATTATGTTCAATTCTAAACCAACTCCAAAACCCCATATCACAAATCTCAGCCATGGATTAGTGCTGCCGATTATGGCCAATATCGTGTGTGGTATACTAGAGTACAATAACAGAATAGCGTAGATACACAATGAAGTAAGCAATGGCCGAAGCCAAGTGGGTTTAACGGCGGCGATAACAAAATGGAGCGTTGTCGGTTTCTTGTTGTAGGCCGATTCGGCGGAGATAACGACGGTTATGGCGGCGAGGAGAGAGAAAAGATAAGAGGGGAAGAAGTAGAGGAGCTTTAAATGGAAGAGTGAGAGAGCGATCTCGCGTGACTCTCCCCAGACTTGGCGAGACTCGAAGCGCGTGGCGGAGCGTGAGGCCAGGAATTCGAGGTGGAGAATCTGGGATTTGATTGGGTAGGTGGTGAGGGAGAGAGAGAAGTGGAGGAGAGAAAGAGGGAGGGTGAGGAGGATGAAGATTAAAAAGTAAATATGTTTGTTTCTGGGGAAAATTTTGAGGGCTTCTGTGAGAATTTTGAAACAGAAAATGAAAGTCCCTCTTTCAGACATTTTCTTTTTGCCGAAGAATAACGATTGATCAATTGGGAACTTTCAATTTTGTTTGACTGTTTTCATTAAATTTACAGAAATGCCCCAACATTGCATTGTATGGACTCTCTGAAAACGTTAAATGCCAAAATTGAAGTACACAAAAATGAAACAAGAAAACAAAAAGGACGGCATTATTGTTTTATTAAGCAGAGGGAATTTCTTCGATTTTCTTTTTCTAATCAAGCAAATCTTACTTTGTTAAAATGATATAGAGTAATTCTCGCTTTTTTTGCGATTAAGAAAACAAATTATTGTACTCATAATTCATAGAAGGGTTAAGGGATTTTTTCTTTGTTTTTTCCCGCTGAACTTTTTATAAATAGAGAGAAAATGCTTCTATTTTTTTTAAGCTGATAATGCCCCTAAAGCTTCAAAACTAGTACGGATTTTTTTTTTAAAATGAAATAGATTTAACGGTAACCAATTGGAATGTAATACGCCATCCCTTACCTTTAAAATATACATATATATATATATATATATATAAATTAACACATGCAAAGTGGCATCTTGAACCCAAAATCAAATCCCGGTACCTTTTCCATAAACACCTACCTCCCTCGGTTCTTCTCTCACCCAGCCACCGTCACCGGATTTTGACTCGTTGGCTACCAATCGAAACCTCCGTTGGATCCTCGCCTACCAGCATTGATTATCTAAAAGCTTCGGCCACAATCCTATATGCAATAAAATCCAGTTTACAGTCCCTAATTCTAAGTTCACAAAGCCTCACTTACTATAGAAGCTTTATAAGGCCATGAGCAATAAAAACTGCAATAACCGACCCTTTAATAATTGAATTACCCTTATTACTTCTATCTAACATGTTCAAAACTATTCACGAACCCGTATCTCTACAAAATCTCCATATGAACATGACAAACCCGATAGTGCTAAAAGCAACAACTCTCTTAGTCATTTCATCAAATACCTTTAGTGCATAATCAAAACATCCATCAAAACCCACGGGAGCTAAAAGAAAGTTACATATATCAGGTCGAAAATCTAAGCTTTGGGATTTAACCTCATTGAAAACCCCATAATATCTCGTAGGTCAAGATGCTTCAAATGTTTTTTCTATTTACTTTCTATACCTTAGAAAAGAAGAAAATTTATTTTAATTTATTTATTAGTTATTAAGTTATTAGCTTAGTTATTAGATATTAGATCTATTTATTTATTAGTAATGTATTTATTCGTATTAGAATAAAAATTTGTATATATATATATATATATATATATATATATATATATTATATATTTAGGATATAATAGGGTGGATGTAAGAATCCACAGTCGATCGTGTCCTTCAAGTCGCACGTTGCTTTCTACCACATCGTTTCAAATGAAGTTTTACCATAACATTTCTTGAGTTTTAAACTAGTATGTAATTGGGAACTTATACTTATATTAAATTTTAATGTGTTCCGTAAATCAAAAGAGTTCGGGAGAGAGGTCATTGTAATTTTTCTTTGTAAAAAAAATAGGAGAAATTAACTGTGACATGTTCACTAAAAAAATCGATGAGTTAAAAAGTTGAGCAAAAATCTGTAATCTTTGACTCGCTTTAAGATAGTGTCAATGGTGTTAATAGCTAGTCCGTGATGGTCCGACGTAAGCTTTGATCGGTGGCTAGCGGGTCAAAATCCAGTGAAGGTGACTCGGTAAGAAGAGAATAGAGGGAGGTAGGCGTCGTTCATGAAAAGGGCATAAAGATGGTTAGAAATGGCACCAGATCTGTTCAAAAATGGTATAAATCATTAACCCATCCTGCTATCCAATACAAACTATTAAACGTATATAATTTAATATATATAATTTATTTTAAAATTTTAAAAAAATATAAATAAGTTTATAATCCAATCATTTAATTTATTAATTTTAACAGTCCAAATTTAAATTTTTCGAAATTTTTTAAAATTTCTAAAGTCTCTGTGTCATCTTTCTCTCATTTTCTCATTCCTGTGTCATCTTTCTCTCATTTTCTCATTCTGATTTCCTCTCTCACTCTTATCTTTGGATTATCGCCAGCAATTTTTTCATCACAGAACCTGCCATCTCTATCCCTCACTCTCATTTCATTGCAAGACTTCTTTATCGCATAGCAAATATCAAAATAATTCATAAAACATGTAATATGCATAATTTCTTTCAAACCAAAAGTAAGTAAATGTAATAATTTATTTTTTTCTTAATTGAATATATTTAATACTATTGGAAGATGTTAATTAATATAGTATATTACATAATTTATAATACAAATTATACGTTAATATAATAAATAAAATAAAAATGAAATTTTATGTGATATACTAGTAAATAGTAGAGATAGGTGAAAATTAAATTTTAATTAATATGGTATACAAATTACCGTCTTGCTGGTAAGCTTATTTCAGACATGGCATTTGACATATCAACTATCAAGGACAGGCTGCGCATGCAGCGGGCGACGGATATCCCCTTCTGGATTATGTTTTATTTGCACTAAAACATAACGCCATATTGACTTTAGAATTTTACTATTTACACACATTTGTTAATGTTCTAATTTTTAAATGGAGAAAATGTTTTATTATATTGATGTATATTTTGTGTGAGTAAGATCTCTAATAATAATTGAAATAACTTCATTAATCAATTAATGATTTCAATGTTCAAAGCAAATGGAAGATGTATTGTTTAAATAGAACATATATTTTTTTATATGTATTTTTTATGTATTATAATTAAATCAATTAATTTCATAGCTTGAGAATTTATATGTAATTTTAAATTTTAGGGCACTATTAATTTTTTATGAAATTTATATGTAATTTTAAATTTTATGGCACTATAAATTTATTTGCATGTGATATTTATAAAAATAAAATTAATGTTTTATATTTAAAAATATATAAATATGAATAATTTATATGTTTATAATATAATATAAAAAAATTAACATAATCTATATAACCCATATACACCAACTAAACAACTATAAAAAAATTTAATTCATAATCCAACTGATTTGGATTTGATTCAATTCAATTATAAATTTAGATGAGCGGATGGAAAAACCAACTGTAATTTATTCAATCCGTATTTGAATACCCCTAAATACCACTAAGAATGGGTTAATTTTTACACATAGGATCTGATTTTTTGTTTTATAGATAGGCAATGGCATGTCATATTTTCATCGGTTGTCATTAAATTTACTTGTCACATTATTTTTCCAATTAAATATTAAATTTGTTTGTCACATTATTTTTCCAATAAAATAATATTTTTTAACTTCCGAAGATTTGAAGGCAGGCTCAAAAGTCAAAAGAAATAGGGCATTTTCACTGTATTTATAAAAGTTGGTGGAGAAAAACCCATTAACCTTTCATAGAATAAACAAAAGAGGATTGCAATTGTTTTTTAGTTGGCAAAAAAAAAGTTAAAATTTGATAAAAAAAAATACAATTTTACTCCTAATGCACCAATATATGCAATATTATCCTACCAAATATTGTAATTTTGCATCCATTTTATTTATTTGTTTAGTTATAGTTTTATGGTTACATTTTATGGTAAAATTGGCCTAAATTCAAAACCTTAAAAAAAAGGCTCAAACCTAATCTAACCTAAAAAAAATATATATATTGGATCAATCCAAAATTTATCCACTAAAACTGTGAGTCGATTCCAGATGCCCAACGAACCTTCTCCAAAATCTCTAGTTCGCTTATTATCTGCCCAAATACTTCAGTTCTCTATCTCAAAATCATGCTTTCTCTCTCCATCCAATCCTCCTACTCTGCACCTTCTACCCTTGCTGCCTCTCTTCCTCTCCACCGTCTAGTTGTCGCTGGCCTGCTGCTCTTTAGTTTTCCTTAGCCGACATCCACAGCCTCCGTCGCCAACCGAACTTTGATTCTTATTAGCTGTTATTTTATAGTTTTTTATCTTGTTTGTTCAGCCATTTTCTTCTTTCAATGTAATCTTTTGTACCTCTCTTCACTTAGTTATATTTTCTTCTTTGATTTTTGCTTTCATATAGGCATTTGGCTTTGAATCTGATTCTAAAATTTGAGATTTTTATACGATCCTGATTGGCTAATCTTGCATATAATTTTTATGATTATGATACTAATTGATTGGTAGATTCTTGTCTTTGATTTCTTTTTGGTGGTATTTGCATTGTGGTTTTAAGATATGCAATTCCTTTTGTTTCTAAAAGGTGCCTGATTTGATGCATGCCGGAGCTATCGCTAGCTTTCGGGTTTGCTCTCAGAGGTCCAGCCTGAGATCAGAGGAGGCTCGCTTTTAATCATAAACTGGCCGTTTCGCAATGAAAAGGATTAAGCTCAAATTATTGCTAATGGTCAACCCATTAAAGCATCTATTAGTGGGCTCAAAGAGGTAGGTCTCAATGAGTCACCACCCAACAGAATGTTAGGAATTGATTATCGACCTTATTTTGATGTCCAGACAGATATTGATGTTTGGGGCATCTGTAATACCCTTATACCGCCATACAGTGTACGCGGTAATCGGATGTCAAACCAAATATGAAATAGTGAAAAAAAATTTTCTAACAGTACCGATAAGCATACTTGTACATAGATACTTGCACAATAACTATATTTTTCCGTACCTACATATACATGTCAAATCTATTCCTATCTTGTTTCTTTTCTTGGACTTGATTACTCCTGCAATACCAGCCAATGAAATCCTATTGTCTTCATAACCTGCGACAAGTCAACAAACTACGCGCTGAGCATCGAAACGCTCAGTGGTGGATACGTAACTTTCCATAATAAATCACAGAAACACACTTTCATGAATTTACTCATATATACATTCATTCGATGTGCATACATACATGGTATATACATACGTTCATCTACCTATACATACATACATCCACATACTTTACATACATATACTTACCGTACATGCATATATAGCTTATCATACCTGCATACATATAAATATCATACATGCATACATATGCATACATATACATACATATACATGCATACATATACATATCATACATATTCACTTATGTATTTCTATATACCCATACATATATACACATATACACATATTTCATTTACATACATTACTCGTACATATACATACATGTACATATCATACATATTCACTTACGTATTTCACTACACCATAACATTTATTTTAAATTTATTTAAAAGTCTTAATAAGCATAATATACTATTAAAAATTCGTTTTTCAATTTAATTTAAAACTTTACTTAATTTTTCAATTTAGTCCTTTAACTTTTCATTTATTCTAAATTTACCCTTTTATACCTTTAATTACCAAAATGCCCTTTAATTTCTTATTCTCTCATTTTAATATATTAATTGGCTTATAAATTACCAGTTAATCCTTATTTTGATTTTTCATGTAAAATTACATTTTAGTCTTTTAATTTTACAAAGTTGACTTTTTGCATAGTTAGTTGACCAAATTACTATTTTACCCTTATTAAATTTTTTCTTTCTCACTTTTACTTATTACATTCATCTTTTAGAAAAATTACTTTTTTACCCCTAAACTTTTTAACTCTTTTCATTTTAGTCATTTTCCATATGAAACTTCAATTTTAAATTTTTTTACACTTTTAACATTTTCTTATCATTATACCCCTAGTACAGACTAGATAGAAAACTCTCAGACCGGATATGCGGGACGTGGACCCTACGGGGCCACAAAAGAATGAGAAATGACCTTCAAGAATCATTTCTCATAAAACATATGAACATATGACAGTCGTATGATAGATACTATGGAGATCAACGATCCAACCATAGTAAAGCAAGTCGCCATGACTTGCACCGCGGTACAGGTATCCCTATGGCCAGTCAATTATATCCTGAACTAGGTTTTACTATTTGACTCTTTCTAAGGGCACATGTTCACTTACTTTTCATTTTATTATTCAATTATTCATTCTTTACAATACTTTTCAATACTGTACCAATACATTATATTTGCAGTCTATTTTCCTTACACAATATGTGAAATTATTTCGCAATAATTCACCATTTAATCAATAAATTATGCAGTAGTTCATCATAATTTCATATTTTTCAACTAATATCTAACTAAAATTTATTCCAAAAACATTCGTTTTATTCCCATAAATTCTATAAAAAATTATGGACATCAATACTCACTTGTACTATCATTGTAAAGTTTAATTACATTAAAATAACTAAAGATTTCATAGTTTTTCTCTTACCTTTCATTCGGCTATAACTAAAATTTCACCATATTCATACATAATACACATATTAGTAAACATATATTATATTGTACACTAATTTCATTTAATACTATCTTTCGTGTAATATCATTATTTATAGTTTTATTTGCTAATATGCTTCTCATCAATAATTTACTAACTTGTATTATAAAAAATTATAATCCCAAATGCTCATT
The DNA here is from genome assembly GCA_037975025.1 of Excoecaria agallocha. Classification (NCBI taxonomy): domain Eukaryota; kingdom Viridiplantae; phylum Streptophyta; class Magnoliopsida; order Malpighiales; family Euphorbiaceae; genus Excoecaria; species Excoecaria agallocha. The sequence continues at coordinate 38,358,658 of CM075817.1, read as the reverse complement.
TTACCAAATCTATCACATTATTTCTATACTAATTTTAGTGTTATTATTATTAATTATCCACATTTTAATTCATTCATTATTTATTACACTCATTAGTTTCTTTACTTCATTTAATCACTATAACTTACTCAAATCACTTTATGCATAATTAAATACCACGCTAATTTTATATAAATTTATTTCAATTCAAGTCTTTCACAATTTCATATATACCCATTTGTCTTATTTCATATAACTTATAGCATATACAAATTTATATTGTTTACCCTTGAAATTTGCATTTCCTTAAGTATTTAATTAACATTACTATGGTTCTTATATTTGTCATTTACATATAATTTATTAAAATAATCATGTATATTCTGTACGTATATATGTAGTTCATTATTGTCATATTTATTACCTACTTGCTCATACATTCATATATACATACATATTTACTTACATTTATAATCATATACGTACATATTTGTACCTACATCTATACACATATACGTACATACACGTATACATATACATATATGCATAATTTTATACATATATTTAATTATTAAACTTATTTATTCTCAATAATTATTTTCATTTTTCTTATTATTAATTATTTTGCATATTAATTCTTAAATTAACTAAATTATCATTTAGTCTTATAATTTTTATTAAATTACGATTACACCCTTTTTCTATCAATTTATTTACCAAGATATCATTATTTATCTAATTATCATTAATTCAATATATACTTGTAAAATTACCATTTAATCTCTAAACTTGCTAAATTACCATTCCTTAAAATGGCTAATTTACTATTTAGTCCTTCAATTTCTCATAAATTTTAAAAATACCCTTTATTTTATTTTATTTATAAAATTGCCATCAATTATTCATGTTTCACTACTAAGTCCTTATTTATTGGTAAAATTTCAATTTAGTCTCTAAACTTATTTTAATGCTTAATTTCTTATTTCAATTATCATTTTCTTTTCCAATTTAATCCCAATTTATTTAAAATCATTTGTTATTCAATATTGGCAATATTTCACTTTTGCCCCTAAACTTATAATTCTTTTCATTTAAGTCATTTTTTTTATTTATTAATTTATTTTCCATTCCTTTTTATTTTCTTTTTATCCTAATTATTTAATTGGATTATCTTAAGATTGTTTATGCCATAAATTCAATTTTTCTCATTAAAACTCAATATTTTTACTATACATAATATAAAATTTAACTTAAAAATATTCTATTACATTCCAAAAATTCTCATTAAATTAATTTAGCATTAAAATTATTCCTTCCTCCAATTTATAACATTTTCATCACAAATTAACCAAAATAAACACACACACCCGCACACATAAAATTCGTCCAACTCACAATTTGAGCATTCCAAATTCATTTTTTTCCAAATAAATATTTTATTCATCAATTTTAGGTCTCCAATTTCACATATATCATATTAATTCAATTTATCATGCATAATTTCACATAATCACAAATATACATAAAACACATTTTAATGTAAAAATTATGAAAATTGAGGGATAATGTATCCACTAACCTTAATTCATCTCCTTCACACCTTGGCCCTCACTTCCTTCATTTTTTTTCCTTGAAATTTTCATTTCCTTCAAGTTTTTTTTCCTATTATGGCCAAAATTCCCAAGGCCAACAATTCATCAATTCTTGCTTTCTAAATTCAAATAAACCACATAATCCTAACATAAACACCCTAATTAACCTATTGGAAGCTTTAGATTAAATTAAAACTTCATTTTTCACTTACCTCAATTTTGATACCTAAACTTTAATCCTTGATTTCTTTCACTTTTATTGCTCATATTGAAGACTAGTGGCTGTCATATTATTGTAGAGAGACTAAAATATTGTAAGGAAGCTTGGATGTGGGAAGAAACTTGAAGAAAATTCAAGAAAGAATAAGAAAAAATGAAAATGAAAGGGTTGGCCAAGAAGAAGAAGAAGAAGAGGAAGTGAATCCAGGTGAAGCCTATGGAAATCTGGAGATTTTTAAGCTATAAATATTGGATAATTGGTATGGGCTTGGTCCAACCAAGTTGGTTGGGCCTAACTCAAGCCTAATGCCCTTTTTAAATCCAATAAGCCTTTATAAATTATTTCTCTCACTTTCAAAACTCAATTTTATTCAAAATTAATTTCATAGTTCTTAAAATAATATATTGAGCCTCCACGAAAAATTTCGACTCAATCGGAGTCCGTTTTTAGTCCAACCAGTTCGATTAATAAATTTTTGATATTATCGAAAAATTAAATTTTTCCACCAAATGATTTTAAATCTCATAAAAGGCTTAACTGGAAATTCCTGCAATTTTTGAGGATCATTTGCTATTTTTAAAGCCTTGGTCAAATTATAGTTGATCGATTACTATTTAAATCGAAATCATTATTTTACTCTTACTTATTGAGATCAAATATCTTTAAAAATACTTCTAAAATTCTCAAAATATATTCAATAGGCTTCATGAATATTTTTATTCGGAGACTATTTTCTGGTTTGGTTCATTTTTACCAGTCCGATATTTCGATTTTCAAAGTTACCGTAACATTAATTTTTTATTACCATATGATTTCACATCACATTTAATGTAGATCTGAAAAATATGATAATTTTTAAAAATTATTTGTATTTTTAAAGTCACAGATAAGCTATCAGGTAATACAAGCATCCTTTTAACTAGAATCGTGACTTTTTTCTTATTTTTGACTTTTAATGGTCCATTTGACCTTATTTTCAGTTCAAATTATATCTTTGAACTCCAGCTAACTTGCTCTTTTCAATGGTCCAATAAAATATTTTTCGACTCAGGGATGTATTATTCACCCTGGTGTCACTATTCACTATTGGAAAGTACTATTTTCGACTAGCCTGGTATTTGGGTCATTACAGCATCCCTCTTATTAGATGTTTTGATTAGGTATTGATTTATAATTGAGTTTTAAAATTAATTCACTTTTCTCTCTCACACAAAACAAGCGATAGAATTTAAAACATTCCAATCAAACAAAAAGAGGTAAATAAATATTTAAATTAAAATCCTACTTAAAAATTATTACAGAGTCAAATCGTCCAATAACAACAAAGCAAAGATTGATATATATACATAAATTGGGATGTTGATTAAGTTTGAAAACATTGGTTCTCTTATGCATATTTACAAAAATCGTAAGTTTATTTCATGTCGATTTGGGATAAAAATTAGACATTGATCCATATTTTGGAAGAAAAAATCTAATTAATTCAATAGAAAATATTTTAATATCTTTTTATTTTATCGTGCACAAAATTTTTTTTACTAACTATTACAATTCCAAAAAATAATACATCCAAGATAAAATAATAGGGATGAGAAAAAAAACCGAAAATATGGTTAACCGTAAAATCGATCCGAAATCGAACCGATTTTTATGGTTAACCGATCCGATGGACTCGGTTATGGTTCTTAATTTTTATATTTTTGTTTAATGGTTACGGTTTAGGTTTTTAGGTACCGGTTAACTGTTAGTCAATGGTTAACCGGTGTGTGTGTGTGTGTGTGTGTATATATATATATATATATATATATATATATATATATATATATATATATATATATATATATATATCTTCAATTTTTTCTCTTTCTCTCTAAAATTGACATAAGATAATATTTTAAAATATATTTAAAATATATTTTTATTTTTATACCTTAATTTATATTATGTCATTCTCTTTAATTATATAGTAATATTTATATATAGTATACGATTAACTTTTATATATATTATTTTTTTATATTAAATTAAATTTATATTATGTCATTTTCTTTAGTTATATAGTAATATTTATATATAGTATCCGATTAACTTTTATATATATTATTTTTTTATCATATATTGGTGTTCATATTTTACTTAATAGCATGTAATTATATTTTCTTATATTTTAGAGTTTATATTATAACATTTAATATTATTCAAAATTTTATTTAACTTAAAACCAAACATATTCTAATTTTCAACAAATATCAAATCTATTTTATAATATCAGCTATTAATCTATATAACATGAATTTTGACTAGTAAATTATATTTGTTTTGTAATTTTTATATTAAATTACTTTACACATTTGAAATTGAATTGAACTTTGTCTAATTTTTTTTAATAATTTTATATTATAAATTTTAATGGTTAACCGAAAAATATTGGTTAACCAAACCGAAAAACCGAAATCAATGGATTGGTTAACCGAATGCAATAGACTGGTTAATGGTTAGTAATTTTAAAAAATCAATATTAATGGATTGGATAATTTTTTTACTAATGGAGCGATTAACCGGTCCATGCTCATCCCTATAAAATAACAAATAATGACAAAATAAAGTAAATAAATAAATAAATAAAATAAACAAAATAAATGAGATAACTAGGGAGTAAAGGAGGTGACCATCTCGGGAGCAAGACTTGCCATGCAAAAGATCACAAACCCTCCAAAGCCATAAATGTGTCAATTACTCGAAAAATCATACAAAAGCAAATAAATTAGTATTCACAAATAACATAGTCAAACAATTACAGATTTAATTATGCAAAAATAATTTCAAATACATAATCATGTCACATAGTGTTGAAACTATATGACATAATATATAAATATGATAAAAAATAAATAAATGGTATAAAAATACCTACACTACAAAAAAACAAAAAACTGCTAATTCGGGACTAAAATTAGCGATGCCTTAATTTTCATAACAAATTTGCGACGATTTTGCGATTGTTTCCCAATTATCTCGTGGAAAGGTTATTTTGTTATTTTTTGTGATGAAATCGCGATGGAAACAAATAAAAAGTTGCTAATTTTTGCCGGAAAATATCCACGCCATGTTTTACAATGGAATTAGCGACAACAGTACAGTCGCTAATTTTTTTAAATTTTTTATTCATAAAATTAGTTTCAGAAACTGTAGCGACAAAAGTTTTAGTTGCTTATTTTGGAGGAAAAATATCAAGACCTTTTTTTTTGCGTTGATTTAGGACTAAAGTTCTAGTCGCTAAAAGGATGTTCAGTTTTCCATCATCAATAGCGACAAAATCCTATATCATCACTAAAAATATTTATATTATATTAATTGTCAATTTTCAATTACATTTTTTTTAAATTTATAATTTTAATTATTTTTTAATATAATTTTAATTATTGAATTTTGCCAAATATTATAATATTAATAAAAAAATATACATAAATACTTATTTTTACTAATTATGTATAATAATTTTGCTTTACAAAAATTTTATGAAAATTCAATCTTTTACTAATTTCCATAAAAGTCACTTTTTACCTCAAAATTATATAATTATAAAATTCTAATACTTTTATTGATTAAAATAAATTTTTAAATTTTATTTTTGTCGCTTGCAATCGTATTATATTATAATTATATTTTTACGGTTGTAATCTTATTATTGTATAGATTTAACCAATTATAATTTGCTTTTAAAACTAGTGAAATTGAACTTTTTTTTTTCTTTTTTTAATATGACTTTCAATTTTTTCTCAATCTATTTATCTTTATACATTTTTAAATCATCTCATATAAAATCAATAAAATCATCTTCATTATCATACTTTTCTGAAGCGTCTGAGTGATTCCGTTGAGTGAATAAGGTTAGTTTTGATTGTACTTGTGGCTTCTGTTGAATAACAGTGTTATGACCAATGAGGAAAGAACTCCTCGGCATCTGAGTGATTCCGCCGAGTGTGCAATTTGCCGGAGTGGTTCGAAATCGAGCTTACATTTGCTATGGGAATGTGCTCACGTTGCTCCTTTTTGGTTTGCGATTTTGCCCAATGATTTCAGTAAATGGTGTTTTGATGCTTCTCTCTCTGTTGAAACTTGGATTTTGATTAACATGAAAATGAATTCCCCAGTTTGTGGGTTTAATTGGAAGATTCTTTTTGGAGTGATTGTTGGCTTATTTGGAAAAAAATGAATGCTGTGATCTTTACAGATTCTTTTAAATCTATTGCACGAGGTTATTTCTGAAGCGTCTCTCATTGCGGATACTTTTGATAAGTTGAATCTCTCTGTTTCTTTCTAAAGGAAGCAGATCTGGGTTTCTTGGAGTCCTCCTTACCCAAGTTTTTTGAAGCTTAGCTTTGATTCTTCTTTAAAAGGATGGTACAAATCATGCTGTTGTTCTATCCTGCAAGCTGAGGTCTGAGCTGTTTTACATGGTCTTAAGTTAATAAAGACATGGGTATTTATTATCTGGTGACTGAGATCTTGTTTTGGTTCATGGTATGGTATGATTCATTAATATATTATTCTCTTGAATATAATATTTGAAAATATAATTCTCCTCATGGTATTATATTTCATTATTTTGATCCATGATTCTTAAATCATGGATTTATCTAATTTTGAGAATCACCAATTTGACGATTCTCCATGATTTTCATTATTTGCTTTTACTATTTTAATCTTATTACTTTTACTTTTTACTATAATTAATTTTATAACTATTCATCTACCTATAATAAATCACCATTATTCCATTGCCCCATTTTTCCTACTAGTGTTTAAATATTATGAACCTAATATTTATTATAATATTTATATTTACTTACATTATAATGTGTTTAAATTATTTATTAAATTTTTAAGTTAATATTTATTAAATAAATATTAAATTCATTATTTTAGAAATATTAATATTATTTTTTGATAATATTAAAATTATTATTTTAAAATATTACTAATTATGAAAATATTTATATTTTCAAAACTGGAGGGTAATTACATCATTTTTATAATAAAACTATATAATACCGTACAGTTGAACCAAACAAAAAATATTATAAAATTACATACTATCATACAGTTTTTTCAAATATCGTATCGTTAAAATCATACAGTACCATATTGTATTATACTGTATAGTATATTAATGAATCATACACTACCACCAACCAAACAGGGCTTAAGTGTGATAACAAGCTTATGATGGACATGGCTCAAAAGAAATGCACTATCAATGCCTCGAGCGCTGCTCGTGTGTCAAATTCAGTAACTCTTAATTCTGCAAATTCTTCAAGAAAGCTAATGAGCTCACCGTTCTCTATCAAATTCAGTCCTCCTTAACCAGAAAAGGTTAGTTTTGATTGTACGTTGCAATCTATCTGTTTGTGTTAAGTCTTATATGAGGAATTTTGTGTTGATGCCATGTTTATTGATTTTTTAAGGTAAATAAATATTGGCTATTGATTTTTCAATTTTTACAAAATTCCAAGGAATGTTCTTAAGTGAAAAGTCTCCGAATGCGAATGGAAACTAATTATAATCGGCATGTTCATGGGCCAACCACTGTCAAGAAAATGATTACAATACTTTTATTGAAATAATATTCCACTGAATTTGTATTGAATTGTTGTCTGTAAATTTATTTAATACGTATACATATAAAATTGATTGATTAAACTCTTTCTAATTATTTTTTATGCAACTTTTTTATTATTTTTTGTACGAAAGAAAGTTAAACTCATGCAGCATTTTGTTCCCCGTAAGCAGAGGCAATTTAGAGGAAGTGACCCACTACCCCACCAAAAAATTCACTACTGCATGGGATGTTTTTTGTTTTGCCCTAAATTATTTTTATTTTTAGCATTCTCTATTTAATCTTTAATTCTGTTTTAGTCCCTTTAAGATTCATAATAGGATAAACTTTTACAAAATTATGTTTAGGAACTAAGACATGCTGTATAAAAGGAGCTAATCCAGATGTACTTTTTGCCCTGGAAGCACTATTCACTTTTAGGAAATACTATTCACGACTAATCCAGTATTAAGACCATTACACAACATGGTTCTTCTTCCTTCCTTACAGGAAATCTTATGCTTCTTCAGGTGCATCCTTTAATTTTGAAGGTAGTACGCCCCTTGTGAGTTTTCATATTAGCTTTTTTTATTAAAATACATGTCCTTTCAAATTTTCACGCATTTTTATGCCTTATTTTTGCTTGAAATGAATCCAACTCACCGCAACGTCTTTTTTTTTATCAAGTATGGCTTTGTGAGAAGCTGTAACTATTGTTAGAGCCTCCTCCTCAAGTTAGAGACAGCACTACCTATCTTATAAGCTATATCATAATTCGACATTTACAGCATGTGTTTCAGTCAATTCAAGATGCAGTTGATTGGTTGGATCATTCGACAGATGCTAACATTAGGTTTAGATGTTCTTGGTTGCTTATTACTTTTGTAGTTAGGGATGGAGATTCGGGATACGTTCCTGTCTGTGGACTTCATTGCATCATTTTTTATGTCGTTGCCCACTTTGTTCTCTAGTTTTGAGGTAGATAGGATATTGTCAGGCATCCACTAGGCTTCCCTGGAGGAATTCTTACTGCTCACTTCCTGACAGTATTACTAGAGGATCTGGACTCAACTTCCGATGAGGATTATCATTCTTAACACCAATGCTTATGATTTTACCACCTTTGACTTATACAAGCAATGGGTCAGAAGTCCAACTGTCGACAATAGACTTTCTCACTTGAGGCACCTGGGTGGAGAGAGAGATGTGATACTGATAGATTAGATTAGACATTTTCATAGATGCTGTTTTTTCTTTGATTGAACATGTGATGGAAACATGCTATTTTCAAATACTTAGATGACATTTATGAATATGTGCATGACATTTCTTTTTGATTTCGGTACACATGATCAATATTTGACATTATCTCAATAACACATTATTTAATCTCAAAATGAAACTTTACAAGCATCACAACCACTATCATCAATCAGCCATCTCAGGTTTTCTTGATTGTTTATTTTCTCTCAGCCTTTAATTTTTACCCAAGATGCCTTGTTTTAGTTTTCAGCCTGGTGAGGTGACCAATATTAGAAAGGTCACCATTTTTTTTGGTTTTTAACTCACGAGGCATTTATTCTCTTCTTTTTCTCTTTTTATTCTTTAGCCATGAAACCTTTTTAATCTGTCAACATTCACAGGTTCTTAAATATGAAAAGTCCTTCCCATATGGGCCTGAATTTGCCTCGAATATCTGGGATCCCTAGTCTCATCGATTTGAACACTAGGTCTCCCTCTTTCAATGAGTGTTCCTAACTTTCTTCTTGAATGAACAGGCTAGCCTCTTCTGATAAACTTGATTGTGATAATATGCCCTCATTCGATCCCCCACCCAATAGGTTAAGCTGCGATAGTCTCTATCTAGCCTACTATACTTCTGGTATCTCAACTTTTAAAACTACTCTCAAATGCTGATGCTCAATTTCTACTAGCAGTACTGCTTTTGTTTTATAGACCAAAGAGAATGGAGTGGCCCCTGTTGAAGTTATAGCTATGGTGCTATAACCCCATAGGGCAAAGGGTAGCTTATCAGCCCAATCCTTGTAAGTTTGTACCATTTTAGCCAAAATTCTTTTCACATTTTTATTAGCTGCTTAGATTGCTTCATTTGCCTGAGGTTTGTAAGGAGAAGATTTATGATGTTAAACCCCATACTTGATGAGAATTTGTCTGATTTCACCTAAAAATTACAACCTATTATCTAACATCACGTGATGAGGCAAGCCATCTCTGCATATCAAATTCTTCTTGATGAATTTAGCCATATCTCGAGCATCTACCTTTTTGAAAGATTCGACCTATACCCACTTGGTAAAATAATCAATGGCCACTATGATGAATTTATGTCCATTTGAGGCAGGCGAGTGGATCATTCCCATAATATCTATTCCTCATATGGCGAATGGATATAGTGATGTGAGGTTACATAATTTAGAAATAGCCAAATGTCTTAGGTCCGTATACTGTTGGCACAACTGGCACTCATTGACATACTTAGAATAATCAGTGTCTATTGTGAGCCAAAAGAACCTTGTCTCACGATTTTCTTTGCTAATGTTAAACCATTCATATGGGCTTCACACATTCTTGCATGTGCTTCCTCCATTACCTTGTTTGCTTCCTTTTCATCTGAATACCTCAGTTGGATTCCATTAGGCAATCTTCTATTAAACACTCCTCCTATAGTAATGAACTGAGTTGACAGCTTATAGATCATTCTTTGATCCTTTTCAGTTGCCTCTTTAGGAAACACTAACTTTTTTAGGTAGTTTTGGATAACATAATACTAAGGCTTTCCATCATCTACCTCGATATCCACGATTTGCTCTTTTTCAAAGCATGAATTATCAAAACTTGAAATCAGCATAGGCTTCATAATTATTCCCTTCGAATTATCCCACATTGATACCAAGGTAGTCAAGACATCTGGCGACTAGTTTTCTTTTTTAGGCATGTACCTAAAAGTACAAACCTCAAACTAATTGCTCAAAACCTTTAGATATTTGAGATAAGGTAACAAACGCTCTTCCTTCACTAACCACTCATCCCTTACTTGATAAATCACTAGAGATGAATCTCCAAACACTTCTATAGACCTCGTCCCCACAGCCAGTAAAGCTTCTAACCCAAAAATGCAAGCTTCGTATTTTGCTTCATTATTCCTGGCTTTGTATCTTAACTTCTTAGCCAATGGAATCTTTTCTCCTTTTAGGGTAACCAAAATCACTCCTACTCCTACTCCTTTATTGGTCATAGCTTTGTCAAAGTACATCTACCATCCCTATACTGTTATGTTTATGATGTGTTCATCGTGAAATTCATAAGTCACCTCATCTCCTTTTAAAGGTTGATCATTTAGGAACTCTGCTAATGTTATTCCTTTAATGGTTTTCCTGGTGATATATTCTATGTCAAACTCTTGTAGGAGAATTAACCACCTTCCTATCTTTCCTAACAATGAAGGAGCTTTCTATAAGTATCTAAAGGGATTCTGTTTGGCCATAGCTTGTATCCTATAAGAATGGAAGTAGTGTCTCAGCTTCTTTGATGCCCATATGACTGCCAGACAAATCTTTTCAACTTCTACATACTTTGCCTCATAAGATAGAAACTTCTTACTGAGGTAGTACACTGCATACTCAATCCCAAAGTCATTGTCTTGTGCCATCATATCCCCTACTGAATAGTCTTTTATTGCCATGTATAAAATTAGAGGTTTACCTATTTGAGGTTGTTTTAGCACTGGTGGATGTAACAACTACTCCCTGATGGCTTCAAATACCTTTTGACAATCCTCATTTCAAGCCACAGGTTGGTCCTGCCTAAGCAGCTTGAAGATTGGCTTAGAGATTGAAGTCAACTTAGGGATAAACCTACTTATGTACTGGATTTTGCCTAAGAACCCTTTAACCTCTTTCTCTTTTTGGGGCATTGGGATTTCTCTAATGGCCCTTACTTTGTCAGGATCTACTTCTATACCTCTATGGCTCACCAAATGGCCTAACAACTTGCCTGAAGTGACCCCAAAGTTGTACTTCTTTAGGTTGAGGTGAAGATTATACTTGATAATCCTTTGGAAAAACTTCTCTAATACTTCAAAATGACCCTCCCTGGTAACTAACTTGATCATCATGTCATCCATGTACACCTCTACTTTCTTATGAATTAAGTCATCTAAGATCTTAGTAGCCATTCTCTGATAGGTAGCACCTACATTTTTAAGTCCAAAAGGCATGATCCGGTAGGCATATATCCCCCATTTCGATTATAAAAGCTATTTTGATCCTATCCACTATTTTGTTCAGAATCTGGTTATACCTGGCATACCCGTTCATAAAACTATACATGGGATAGGCAGTTGCACTATCAACTAGAACATCTATATAAGGCAAAGGAAAATCATCCTTGGGATAAGCTTTGTTCATATCTCTGTAATTGATGCAGACTCTTACTATTTCATCATTCTTTGCTATAAGGACTACATTTGCTAACCACATGGGGTACTGGCCTTTTACTAAGGACTTAGCCTCTATTTGCTTCTTGACCTCATCTTTAACTTTCTTAGCCCACTCTGGCCTAAGTCTTCTAAGTTTATGTATAACTGGCTTATATCCTGGGTATGTTAGAATGGCATTTTCATCAACCTCTTGATCCATTCTTGACATGTCTTCGTAGGTCCAGGCAAAGATTTTTTTTTTTTTGTATTTTTTCAACATTCTTTCAAAATTTTCTCTCTTTAGGAGTTATATCTGATGCTAATAAAATTTCTTTTAGGTTTTCCTTAGTTTTAAGGTTAAATGAACATGTGTTTGTTGAGTTAATATCAAATATAAATGCTTTATGATCATGATCATGCGTATTGAAATCCGAAGAAATATCACACAAGTAAGCAAAATTATTTATCTCATTATTGTAATCAAAAGAGCAAATATTGTTCTCATAAAAAAGTTCAGGAACATAAACAATATCAATAAAAGTATCTTCTCTAATCTTATCGGCATCAGATGCCTCTCCAGCCTCTAGATCAGCTTTGGGTGATTCTTTAGGTTTTATCTTCTTCTAACCTTTCAATTGGGTGGCAAACAACTTGTCTATCATGACTTCTTCTGGCGCTCTTTATCCTAAGCTGAATGGTGCAACGAAATCTCTTTATCCTAAAAACTCTTAACTAGCTTAATGATTCCCTTATCCCAATTGAAATCATCATCGAACAGCTTAAATCCTACCATTAGTTCACCCCTTATCATCCGAGGTTCATTCTCTCCACAATAAAGACATAGGCTTGAAGCTAGCACAAAGCTCTAAGAAATGTGAGGAATCCATTTCATTGCTTTTTTCTCCTTACCCTTCTTACTGGAACCTATAAAGCCTAACCCTTTCTTATCTTTCTGACCCTTAGCAGCTACAACAGTCTAAGGTCCTTGGGAATTCTTGCCCAAACCCGTACTAGGTAGGAAATTCATCTTCTTAAGCATATTGATCACTTGGGGGCAATCAGGGAAGCTATCTTCATTCTCCTCATAATGAATAATTTCCATATGAAACTCGTTGAATGGTTATTTGGCTATTTCAAGCACATATACCTAATTCTCCCTTGTTGCTTTAATAGTGACTACATATCCATCATGAGGTATCCTAATCATCTGATGTAATATGGATGAAACTCTTTCTAGCTTATAAAACCATAGCTTCCTAAGAAGTATATAGAAATTCATTGGAATAGGCAAAACCACAAACTCTGCTTTAATCTAAATGGGCCCATCTTCACCATAGCCTTAAATGTCCTAGCACCCTACCTTTTAGAATTATCATAGGTAGAAATAGTTAGATCAGACTTACTTAGCATGCTCTCATTAAATCCAATGGCTTGAATTGCCATTAAGGGATAGACATTAATGGAGGATCCATCATCCACCATCACACAAGCAGTGTGCTTAACATTAGCCTAAGCCTTGATGTAGAGAGGATGATTATGATTCATTTCTTTCTCAGGCAAGTTAGCATTAGAATAAACCACGTTGTCACCAGTTCCTCCCCTAAACAAATCCAATAATTTAGAAGGTGAGATAGTGGTAGCAACAGTAGCCTTACTCAAAGCCTCCACCAACTTTTATCTGTGTAAGGAAGAGTACCTTAATATATCCTAAATGCATGTCTGAACCTGTGTCTTTTTAAGCTGCTTGATTATTTGATCATCCTCAATCTCCTTTTTTGTAAGCATTGCAGCAGAAGCAGGCTACCTTTCAATTTATGGGCCCACTCTTCCACTCTTTGTGATTGCCTTGACTTTTTTCTCTTCCTATACTTTTTCTTCATGCTTACTAGCTAAACTCCAAATATCAATGGGCACTAAAGTCCCTCCATCCTCGTTCTTTGTAGGAGTATCATAATAGTTAATCATAAAAAATTATTACTTTAGGGGTAGAGAGAGTCACTACTAAGTACTCATTCCCAAACAAATCCTTCATTATATACCACTCAAGTAAGCTTAACCCAATCATGTACACTGGAGGGGCACAACATTGTAACCTCCCTTCTTCTTTTTATCTTTCTTATCAAAATTTGAAATTTTATTACTGTCTATCAAATCTTGAATCTTATTTCTCAGAGTGCAGCAATAATCAGCCAAATGCCCTATATGCTGATGGTATGCACATTATTGATCCATTTTGTGGTAGGGTAACCCTTGACTCTTTGCAGGCCTCAACGGTAAAAGTTGAAGCTTCCTTTCTTTCACCAACCTATTCAAAACCCAAGATATCACTTTCCTTAGGTCAAAATGGTACCTCTAACTAGCCTCTATAGTAGACACCTCTATGATCTTTCTAGCTTTATTTTGCCCACTACTATTTCTAACAGCCTTATTACTACCAAAATTTCTCCTTGTATTCTCACTGCCTACCTTTTTAGCTAAGTATTCTCGTTCAACCTCTCTAGCTATATCATTCAAGGACTCCTAGGCTCTTAAGCCCTTCATCTTCAAACCATCTCTTAAGTATGAACTTGTATTCCTAATAAACAACCTGATCCAATCAGCTGTGTTAGGTTTTCTTTTCATCTTCATTACCTTATTCCTCCACTTGGTGAGGTATTTATGGAAAAAATCATCATACTTCTGTTGGAGTAACTCAAGATCCTTTAGGGTGACCTCCATCCCTACACTACAGTCATACTGCTTGAGGAACTCCTTTATAGTAGGTCCTAATATTTTTTAGTTTGCCTATCTAACTCATAATACCAATCTATTGCAGGCCTAGTCAAACTCGAGTAAAAGTACTCCACCTTCTATTTCTTGGATGAAGTGATCCCCTTCATAATCAAAGTGTGCTGCTTAATATACGTTGAGGGGTCTCATCTCTATCTAAATCTTTATCTTCAAGGTTTATCCACCTACTAGTAGATAATAATCGAGATATGATTTCAATCTTCTCTTCCATTTTTTTGAAAGATGGATCCTCAGCACTTAGACCCCTAATCCACATGTTCATCACTAGAGGGACATAGTCTTCATCCTTCTCTTCTATGAAGTCATACTCAGGATCATGTCTCATTTCTCTTCTAGGTGGGTCTCAAAGCAGAGTAGTATTTGCTATAGTAGCGTTTCTAACATACGTTGGCTTTGCTGTTTCGTAAACGGGTGCTATAGGATAAGCTCCAACATTAGGTTCTACAGAAGACACCATCCCACCAATCATAGCCAACATGCTTTGCTCAAACTTTTGTAGATGTCTATCTAGCCTTTGGTCTAAATCATCTCTCACTATTGATGGCCCAGTACGAGTAATATTCAACCTTTTCCTTAAAAATTGAAACCTTACGATAGTGTCATCAACTACTCTCCCAGCCTTATTTTCTCTTTTGGTCTCATTCAATTCATCATTTTCCATTTTTGTACTTGTTTCCTAACTATTTTTTGATAACTAGCTTAAACCCAACTCAGAACTGACTTTTAAACCCAAATTTGAACCTAAATATAATCTCAGAAGATTGGATATAAATCTTCAAATCAGGCACCCATCTAACCCTCTAGACCACCTAGATGAGTTTATAATGGTTGTAAAAATTAGAGGTTAGGAATAATACATGGTAAATGATATATGGGCATAGTATATGCATGATGCATGAATGCAACGCATGATTTTCTTAGACATCAATCACAACCACACACAAGCATAATAATAGCCTTCCAACCTTATTACTCCCACATAGGAGGTCATTTGGTCTCTTTTCTAGGTAGACTTAGCCATGGGTCAATAGGGTACCTAATGAATACACATGGTGCATGATGAAAAACTAATAGCATAACCTTTTTAATTAAAAGTACAGGCATATGGGTTTCGACAAGTATGTATTTTGACTAACTTATATAGAATGGGTTGAGCCTATTGGGGCATGGCAACCTTTGATTGGTACCCTCCTAATTTGTTTAAGTTTGGTCAATACATAAAAATCCACATAGCAAGAAAAAGATTATTATGGTTATATAACCAAGGGGAAGTTGCTATTATCATTACATAGGCTTGAGTCAAGGGTGATAAGACTTTAGGGCTACCCAAGCATGGTTTCTGCTAATAGGTCTTGCTCATCATGAGCATAATGGCCGATAAATCACCATTTTATATACCATTTGGCACTACACTTAGGCTGGTGGGTCTCCTTGACACCTCCTTACATTGAGTGAATGTAGGGCATTTATTTAGGATAGCATCAAGGCTGAAAAGGGATGCCTAACTTAATTCTAAGGCTTTAATATGTATGCAAGAAATGCAATTTATAAAAGAGACAGGATTAATAAATAAAACCTAATAATAAATAACCTAACCAAAATGCTTGTCATAACGAGATCTCTTTGGTCCTTAATGGAGCCGCCACTATGATGCATGCCAGCACTGTCGCTCATTTTTGGGTTCACTCTCGAAGGCTCATTTTTAGGGCTCGAAATCGGATGAGGCTCACTTTTAATCATAAATTGGCTATTTTGCAATAAAAAGGATTAAGCTCAAATTATTACTGATGGTCAACCTATGAAGACATCTACTAGTGGGCTCAAAGAGGTAAGTGTCATGGAGTCGCCACCTAACAGAAAGTTGGGAATTAATTTTTGACCTTATTTTGATTTTCAGGTAGAGATTGGTGTTCGGGACATTGCTCTTATTAGGCATTTTTGTTAGGTGTTCATTTATAATTAAATTTTAAAATTAATCCCCTCTCCTCTCTCACGCAATGCAAGCTATAGAATTTAAAGCATTTCAGTCAAACAAAAAGTGGTAAATAAATGCCTAAAGTAAAATCCAACTTAAAAATTATTATACAGGCAAATCTTCCAATAACAATAAAGCAAAAATTGATATACATATATAAATTGAGATATTAATTAAGTTTGGGAGCATTGGCTCCCTCATGCATATTTAGAAAAATTGTAAGTTTACTTCATGTGGATTTGGGATAAAAATTGGACATTGGTCCATATTTTGGAAGAAAAAACCCAACTAATTTAATAAAAAATATTTTAATGTCTTTACTTTACCATGTATAAAAATTCTTTTTTACTAACAATTACAATCCCAAAAAAAGAATACATCAAATATAAAATAATGAATAATGACAAAATAAAATTAATAAACAAAACCATGATAAGTAAATAAAATAAAAAAAAATAAATAAGATAACAAGGGAGTAAAGGAGGTAACCAGCTCGGAAGCATGACTTTTCATACAAAAGACCACAAACCTCCAAATCCATAAAGGTATCAATTACTTAGGAAATCATACAAAAGCAAATGAATTAGTATTTACAAATAACATAGTCGAATAATTACAGATTTAATTATGCAAAAATGATTTCAAATATAGAATCATGTCATATAGTGTTGAAACTATATTAAATAATATATAAATATGATAAAAAAATAAATAAATGGTATAAAAATACATAAAAGCATAAAATATGTGCAAAAGATACCTTAAAATACACTCAAGGATGGCTAAAATAGGTGAGGGACGGCCACAAAAGGAGCGAGGGATGGGAAAAAAAAGATGGGACTAAGATGTCCCATCCATCAGATGTGGAACGGCTGTCTAGCAACCTATCTTTCCATCTGTCACCTCTGGATAGAATAGGAAACCAAAAAATTAACTAAAAATGCAAAAAAATCACACAACATGAATTCCTAGCCTCAAATATGCATTTATAAACCTTAGATCATGTTAAAAACATTTTATAAAAATGAATCATACATAAAATACACAAAAGACACATATTTATAGAATTAAATAAGCAAAATAGAAGCTTTATATGTACAACAATAGAGGAATTCAAGATTTAGAATATGCCTTTTATCATGCCTCTAACATATTTTATGGTCTAGCAACACATCATATATCAATAAACATGCTTATTAGTCAAATATAGCAATTAAAACATATTAAACCAATGTTAAATAATTATATGATCATGTTAATGAATTATAGAGAGAAAAAGTCAGGGCGAGCCTCAAGAATTACTCTCAGAAAATATTCTGACTCTGTGATTATAAAAGTCCGGATCTCCACTCTGATTCATGAATGTTGATCTCAAAAAAAGTTTTAAATTTGTTTGTATGTGTGTGTCTCAGTAAGAGTTGCTAGAGCATAAATTTTAGAGAGAAAAAAAAACTAATTCTTTTTATCTAATGGTGGTTCTCCCAAAAAGATGATTCCTCCCTTAAGAAAACCCTAGATTTGAGCTTTTATACCTAAGGAGGAATTTGAGTTGAAATCCAACTCAAATCTCCTCAAATCTGGAGATAAAACCCTTACAAATCTGAAAAAATCTTAAGAGATAGAATTTCCTCTTTTAAAATCTAGGAAAATATGGGTTTCGAGCCAAGGATGGGCATCCCTTAATGAGGGGCGGCCATCCCTTATCACTAAATCCTAAATTTCCTAAAATTTTCCTGGTTTGGCATGCACATGAGAGAAGGATCCATAGATGGGCACCCTTTAAGTGACAGATGGTTGTCTATCACTACTAAAAGTCTAAAATAAGATTTTTATGCACATTTTATTAAAATGCTGGGAAATATTTGAAAATACTTAGAAAATCATGAAAATCTTTGAGAGAAAGTGAGAAATTCAAGATCGAAGCTTCGAGATCCAAACCTAGTTGTCAACAATATGCTATTTCCTCATCATTAGATAATCCTGATCTAGATTGCCTTGGATCACGGTGTATACACCTCATCTTTCAAATATAACAATTTGATTGGCCTCTAATCTTCTGTAGTTAGTTGTTTAAAGAGGATTTCTTTTTGCCTTCTTATAAATTATTACCTATCAAGATTAGGTAGAGTAACTTAAGATAGATGCCTGGTTTATTTTTAGATCCATTTGTGTATAGCCAGATTTATTTTTACATCATTGTTTAATAGAGAAATGAATAGTTTAATAGATTTGTATATAAACACCTGATGAGATGTCGTTCTTAATTGTATATGAATTGAATTTTATAAAACAGGTAATGAAAAAATCACTGGTACCATGTTAAATGGTAGTTCTATTATGTTTTTCAATTTCTTTCAATATGAATGGAAATTCAATTATAGTTTATGACTATTTTGGTGATGTTCTTGTTGAATTTGATGATCATTTTGGTGGTGTTTCAATTGGTTTTAATGGTGATGTTAGTTTTATTGGTTTTTCATTGGTTATTTTGTTGATATCCAAGCTTTGGCTTACATTACTAATGAAGCTGGTTTGCAGCTAAGCAAACATGTTTAATATAGATAATGGAAATTTTCTTTTTCTATTTGAAGACAATGATGGAATATTTATTATAGGTATTTATGACTAATTTCCTTTCTATTTTCTTATTTGTAAGGTATTGGAAGGAAAACCAACAGGTTTGCCAATTTTGTTCTACATAATCCATTTGGGCTAAGTTTTAAAGTTGGTGCTTTTACTTAATTCTTATCACATTAGATAGTGGCTGTTTCGTTTCTTTCTTGCCTTTATATTCTAATTATTGAGGACTTCTTTAAATGATTAGAGGAGCTCTTCAATTTTATACCGTTTCCCAATTTTCTAGGTATTTTTACTTTGCTGCAGTTGAATTTATTATATTATCATGCTATTATTTTAATAGGATTAGACACTTATCATTTGTTGATGGGTTTATCTCTGTTAACAAATCAAATTGATTAATCTTGCTGCATTTTTCTAGATTTTTATGGCAATGTCTAGAAGTCTTGCTAAGCTAATAGCTAAAGATCTTTAATATTGTTTCATTTTCAGCATTGATTGACCTTATAGTTTACTTCGTAGATGCTTATTCTTGTTTTTTGTTTTCTTTCTTTACAGTTGTTTATGTAATAGATCCTAGCGTTAGTAGTGTGGATGAATGTCGGAGCTGGAACATTGATTGAGTTATAATCCTTCAATTCTGGAGGTTCTTCACTATGTCAATAAACCATTAAGTTGAGCTAAGTGAGATTGTAAATACTGAATGTTGTGACATAATTATTATGTCTTTATACATTGTGTATTTTTGAAATGTAAATTGATTAAGCTGCCAATTCTTGAAGCTATTTTGGAGCAATTCAGAATATTCTTTTATGTCTTTAGTTGATGTCTTTGTATTATGAACCTATATAGTCAATAATGTCATAAACGCCTATTCACTTGATGGTCCAATGTCTATACATCAATAGGAGCTAGTAGGGGTCTATTTATGGGCTAAGTTTAGACAAAAGGGGGGGGATTTAAAAAGCCTCATAAATCCATAAAAAATTTGGCCTATGAGCAGGTGATTCAAAAGAAAATTAAGAAAATTAATTTTGTAAGGATACACAAGTTTATAAATTGAGATAAGAGCAATTTGTTCTATTTATTGTGATAATTATGAAGTATTTGGATTACTATCAAACTTATTTTTCTCGTAATTCTAGTAAATGTTTACCTCTTCTATTTTTTACCCATAAATGTTATTCAATGTTGATAATCGATAAGAGAAAATCCTTCATTCATACTATATCTATTTTTATTTTAATTAGTTTTACAATACGTTATTAGCACGATAACATCTATTGATTATTGGAAGTCAGTGGTTTACGACAATTTAACTCGAAGGAATCAAGAATTTTAATTTACAAAATTAAATGGTAAGTAAATTTAATTCATAAATTTTGAATTATTTTAATTTTCATAAGTTAATTAGATTAATTAAGGGTTGAGTAATTGTACCACACAATAAATTTTAAAAACTTCAATAAACGAAATTATTAAGAAAAAATGAGAATAGCATTTTCCATTGCCATTCATTTTGCTGTGGACATTAATATGATTTTTATAATTTATTTTGCATAATTACAAATTGATCCTTACTTAATTATATTTTGATCCTTTTATTATATATATGATGAATATATTTTATGTAAATCCATATTTTGATTTTCAATTTACTATATGTATATTTTTGTTATGTGTAATACAATTATTTGAAGTAGGGGTGAGCAAAAATTTAACCAAACTGAAAAACCGAATCGAGCTGATCGATTTTTTAATTTGATTTGATTTTTTATTTTTTCGGTTCGATTTTCGGTTTCCAATTTTAAAAAACTTTGATTTTTTCGATTCGGTTCGATTTTTAAAGGAGAAAACCATATAGAAATCGAACCAAACTGAAATTTATATAATTATATAATTTTTTATTTTTTTATTAAATAATTATTTTATACATGTAAATTATTTTATTTTTAGTTGTAAATTATATGACTACATTTATCAATTATTAATATCTATTTTTTAGGTGATAATTTAGAATTTTGACGATTAAATTGAAAATCGATTAAATAAAAAAATTTATTTAATGATTTTGATGTATTATTTATTATATATTTTGGGATTATTTCTTTAATTTGAACTTTTATTTGTACAATTTAGATATTTTTACTTTAGTATATTATAATTTATAATTTTTTATAATTTTTAGACACAATATTTTTATTTTTTAAAAAAATAATTTTAAATTTAGGTTTTTCGGTTAACCGAACTAAATTGACCGAAAATTTTGGTTCGATTATTCTAAAATTTTGGTTTTGTTTGGTTGATAAAAATAAGGGAACATCGGTTTTTGGTTATTTCAGTTCGGTTTGATTATTGAACCGAATCGACTATTGCTCTCTCCTAATTTGAAGGCTTCTAAATAGTTATAATGCAATTACTTGCATACAGTTTGTTGTGAAATATATTATTTCTCTAATATGTCCCGCAAAAATTTAATTTTAAAAGATATTCGCTGAAATTGATATCATTTTGAGACTGAAAAAGAAATACTCAAGATCCACTTTGTATAAGATAAGTAATTTATTTTTTGATTTTATTTTGATAGAAATATTAGTAAACTTGAAGTTTACTAATAAATACAAATATTAGCAACCTGAAGTTTACTAACTATTATACAAGTATTAATAACCTATTATTTATCAATTATACAAATATCAGTAAATATGAAGTTTATTGATTAATTGATACTAATATCTGTAAACCTAAAGTTTATTGATTATAGTAAATTTAAAAATTGATACAAATATTAATAAATACTTATTTTATTATTTGTCATAAATATTAGTAAACATAAAGTTTACTAATTGTTGTATAAATATTAGTAATCGACAGTTGACTAATTATTCAAATATCAATAAACTAAAAATTTTTTGATCAATTAATACTAATATTAGTAAACTTGAAGTTTATTGATTATAATAAACTTGAAAATTGATGCAAATACTAATAAATATGTAGTTTATTGATTGTCATGAATATTAGTAAACCTGAAGTTTACTAATTGTTTGATATTAATATTAAGAAATTTGATATTAATCAATTGATATATATATATATAATAAAAATAGTATGCCTAAAGTTTACTAATTAACAATTGATTACTTGACATGACTGGTTTGACCATTTCGGATCAATAATAATGTATAAGTTATTGAGAATTCATATGTTTATTAGAGAACCAAAAGTTTCTTTAATTCAACTTAAGGAATTCTCATAATCTATTTGTTCTCAATAAATATTACTAAAGTATCACTAGCTAATAAAGGGACTGAATTTCCTTCATTATGGAATGAATAAAGATAATATATGTGAGCCCACTATCGATCATGTGAATTATTCAAATGATATATAATTTGAAAGATACATCAATAAAATGGTCACATGTGTATTTATTATCAACTCACAACCTGTAGTTTGTGAGATTATTCAAATTAAGTACACAATTTCTAAATTATGCAATCAAGCCATTTTTCTTGATAACACTAGTGATCATGCGTTGTGGGTAAAAGATTGTTATAAGCCCATTGTACATGTTCATACTCTAAGGTTGAAAAGATCTATGACATAACTAATTTTTAAACCTCAGAAGTAGTTCAGGTACCTGTAATTAAATAAATGATCTCAATATGTCATTTATCATTAAAAGGAACCAGAAAGGATAAAGTTATCGATAACATTTTTGTATAAAAATATTATTATTGATATTTTCAACACGATAAGGATCTTAAAATTAAATCTATTGAAAAATACAAATATTAATTGTATTCTATATGAATTTTTAGACCTGCAGTTCAAAATATGAAAAAATATGATGCCTGATCGGTGTCTAGAAAGTGTACTCGATTAGCTAGTAATATATGAAAATATAGATTAAAATCCCAAATATCATATCCAAAGAAACTTGCATTGCTAAGGATAATATCTATGTGTGAATTAAATTAATCTGAGATTATTTTCTAAATATTTTTAATTTAAAGGAAAAAATTAAACTAAATAAATAATTAAACAAAACGAAAACTAAAATTAAACTAACATGAATTAAAAATAAAATAATAACTGAAACACTCTTGCTAAAGGAACTATCCACCTTATCTTCCATTAGAATGACTCAATTTCAATAGAAACACTAGTGATTATGGAAAAAACTAGTAATAAAGCCAGATATATTTATGCAAGAATATCATTCCTACTATTAAACTCATAGACAAATCTAATACTTAGCATAAAAATCTAGTTTTAACTTCCTAAACATTCATTGAACTCTTTTGAAAGTAAATTCAACTTCAGTTTATTCTTAGTTCCTCCTCTCTTAGTATTAACCAATATTATCAACACATAATTACCTCAAAATCAGAAAATAATCATGCATTGACACTAAATAGTTAATCCAAGAACATGCAAATCATCAACTATGTTTAAACCAATTTTTAGTTATTGAACCAATAAACTAACAATCAATCTTAACATAATTAATGATAAAAATATGCTTAAAACTAAAAAATAACCAACTATTGTACATATGACTATATTATTAGATTTTATAAAATTTCTCATCTTAAAAAAATAAAAGATGTGTAGATAAATTTGTATATGCTTGTAAATGTACAACATTTAATTTTATAAAATAAGTTTTAGTTGTTATTTTTTTTAGTTCATGCATAATATATCTAGAAGATATATGATAAGCATATCCATAAGATATATGGTTTATTTTTAGAAAGAGAACTTTATAATATTTCGTATCGGAAGTCTACATGTAAAGTTGTGTATCAATATTATTATAAGGAAAAGAAAAATATACGTATTCTTTTAACTTTAACTAAGGTTTTTTTCTATTGGGTTTTCCTGTTAAAGTTTTTAATGAGGCAACTTATGATGCGTATTAAATATATTATGTACTCTTTTTCCCTTTACTATATTTGTTATCCAATAGGATTTTTCCTAGTAAGGTTTTAATGAGGCATAATACGTATTAATGGACATTCAAGGGGAATTATGTACTATAAATTCCATGATTATGAATGTCCATAACCCTTTTAAGATTGATAGCATGACTTATCAAATGGAAAAAGGCAAAACAATTATTGTCCATTTACAAAATTTTGTAATATTGTCAATAATTTTAAAAGTTCACCAGAAGTGTGACAGGTCTTTTAATAGAAAAGATATCAATCTTTGAAAGAAAATGAAATGAAAATTTCTAAAGTGATACTCTTGAAGAGGTAAAAAGCAACATAAATCAACAACTCTATATTTCTAGAAAAATAACCCTAGAAATGGTTTTAGTAATGGTAACTTATATGAGATGTGAGAATGGATGATAATTGTTGTTGATAATATATTTACATATTCAGTTGCTTATGAAAAATAATAATAATGAGTATGAGTCTCTAATTATAGAAAAATTTCGATATCAATGTGAATAGCAAACTAAACTCATACAAGATATTTGGATTAAAAGTCCATACACCAGAAAATATCAATTTTTTAGCTATAAGTGTAGTAATTATTGAATTACTCAATGTTAGCTATTCATAAAGTTAATTGAAAGATCATGTGGTTGAAAGCCATAACTCAATATAATAAAGCAATGTGTAGATTATTGTTCAAGAACCACGACCAATAATATTGAAGTCTGAAGAAATTGCAAATTTTTCTCAAGTAGCAAACCAGCTGATCTCTTCACCAAAGTTGTACCAACTTCAATTTTCAAAATCATATAAGCAATATTGGGATGTTTAAGCTCAAGAAAATAGTTTATTTTTTAGGGAAAGTATATTTTCTATGAATACTATACTCTTTTTCCTTCGCTAAGTTTTTATCCCACTGGATTTTTCTTAGCAAGGTTTTAATGAGGCATATTCATAGTGCATAGTCATCTAAGGGAAAGTATTGTGATAATTATGAAGTATTTGGATGACTATCAAACTCATCCTTCTTTCAATTCTAGTAGAAGTTTACCGCTTCTATTTTGTACCTATAAATATCCCATTGTGGTTATTTAGTATTGATAATCAATAAGAGAAAATTCTCTATTCATACTATATCTATTTTTGCTTGAATTAGTTTTACAACACTATTTTATTAATCATCTTATTGAGTTTATATAATCATCTTATTGAGTTTTGAGCTTCTTGAAGTGTATAATCATAAATTAGTGAATAACTTTATTTTAGTTAATTTGTATATCCAATATTAAATATAATAATATTTTTTATTGCAGCTTTTTAGTATCACTTTATTATACAGAGGGTTAATTTCATTTAAAAATGGATCAAATGGATTGATCTACATTTGGGTTACATGCGATCCATTTGAGCCATCCGATCCATTTGAGCTATACAACATATTTGACTAACTTTTTTTGATAGCATTTTTTGTATTATGTTATTTTATAAAATGTTAATTTTATCAAAAAATAATTCAAATAAGTTGATCCACATCCATTTAAGACATCCGATCCATTTAAAAAATAAGTCAAATAAGTTGATCCACATATAGGCTTCATGCATTTGGATCACAATACGATCCATCTGAATCAACGTGCATTAAATCCATGGATCGATTCGAACCTGTCCAATCCATTTCAGCATTGATCCATTTATGACCTATATTATTTTTTTCTATTTATAATCCATCCATTTATTACTCAATCCAAGCTCGACCAACCCACCCATTTACAATAAATGGATAACTTGCAAGTCTTATAAATGAAAACAAACATAAAATAGCAAAATGGTAAAAGAAAAAATAATTGTATGGAAGTTAGGGGTGGGAAAAAAATTGAAGATATGGTTAACAACAAAATTGATCTGAAATCGAATAAAATTTTTCTATTAATCTATTTGATAGACTTGACTATAATTTTTAATTTTTTATTATAATTTTAATTCTTAGGTATCGGTTAATCGTTTGTCTACAATTAACCGATATATATATATATCGGTTATTATATATATATATATATATATATATATATATATATATATATATATATATATATATATATTATTTTTATACTTTAAAAATTTGTATTTGTATCTCTTTAGAAGTTATATAAAATAATACTTTAAAATATATTTAAATTATATTTTTATACCATAATTTTTTATAGTTTCCTATAAAATTTATATAATAATTTAAACTAAATTTATACTATGCCATTCTCTTTAATTATATAGTAATATTTATATGTAGTAACCAATTAACTTTTATATATGTTATTTTTTTATCATATATAATAGCATTTAATTATATTTTTTATTTTATAGTTTATATTTTAACATTTAATATTATCCAAAATTTTATTTGACTTAGAATCAAACATGTTAATTTCCAACAAATATCAAATGTATTTTATAATATTAGCTATTAATTTGTTACACATGAATTTTAGCTAGTAAATTGTATTTATTTTAAATTATTTTATACATTTGAAATTTAATTGAACTTTATCTAATTTTTATAATTTTATGTTATAAATTTTAATGGTTAACTAAAAAATATTGATTAACAAAACTGAAAAATTGAAACTGATGGACTGATTAATCGAATATAACGGATTGGTTAATGGCCAATATTTTAAAAAGTCGATATCAATGAATTAGTTAATTTTTTTTTTGTTTATAGATCAGTTAACTAGCCCATGCTTATCCCTAATGGAAGCTAAAACAAATCCTTCCACTTAGTAGTGAATAACATGAACAATTAAGCCAAAGCCTTTCATTAGAATTCCCATACTATTAAAAATGATTAAATAAATATTAACTAATATTATATTTAAATAATTTATAATAATAATAATAATTAATATTAATTATGTAAAGTATAATTAAGAAAATAAATTATAAAAATAAGCATTAGAGTGAAATTGATTTGTAATTTATGGATATATATTGTATGAAAATTTGTTTAATGTCGATGGATGTTTATATCAACTTTATTTTTAATTGTTAAAAATTGAATTGTTACAATTTAATTTTTTTGTACACTTTTTTATATAAGAAAGAGAGGGCAAAACCCTCAAAACAACAAATAAAGACTATTTAAAATAAGGAACACCATAAATATCATAATAGAGCCACTCTTTAGGACCATTAGGAGGATCTTCCAAATAATGCAGATCGGAAGACACTGTAATCGCAAAGTGAATGAGAAAATATGCACTATAATTCGCTTTGCGATGGGAATGAATAAAGAGAACACAGCTAAAGGTAGCAATAAGTAAACCATCAAATGCAAGACGGAATGACAATTAGTAGGAGGTAAAATTTTACCATTTATCATATTAACCACTCTAAGACTGTCACTTTCAATAATCAACTATTGAAGATTTAGATTTTTAGCAAGCATCAAAGCATGGAAATCTTCCCAAGTCTTAACCCGAAAAATGTTACAAGCACCTAAATTTCTTACAAAACCTTTCACCCAATCTTCCAAATAATTTCTATAAATGCCACCTGTAAAGGCATCAGTCAAACCTGGATGAACTAAAGCATTAATAGTAATATTGTGAAATGGCAAATTAAGAGGTTTCTAATTAATCGCTCTCATAATGCTCACAAAGTAGGGAGAGCAAGAATTACCAAAAGTTTTAAAAGCATTAGAAGCTGTTATAACCATGTCAAAAATATTCCTATGCACATTGTGATGCGCATTAGAACCTTCTCATTAATCCAGGTTTTCTCTCAGAGGCACGCTTTTAGGATCCGAGACTGGAGAAGGCTCACTTAACTCATAAATTGGCCACTTCACCATAAAGAGGGATCAAACCTAGTTTATGGTTGGTAGTCAACCTATAAAGGCATTTACTAATGGGCTCAAAAAGGTAAGTGTCATAAAGTTGCCACCCGATAGTAAGTCGAGAAATGAGTCTCGACCTTTTGATGTCTAAACAGAGATTGGTGATCGGGATATCACTCTTGTTAGGCATCTTGGTTAGGTGTTGGTTTTATAATTGAGTTTTGTGATCAATCCACTCTCTTCTCTCACATGATGCGTTTGCGATAGAATTAAATACACATCCCATTCAAACAAAAAAAAGCAGTAAATAAAGTAAAGTTTCTACTTAAGATTATTACATAAGCAAATCATCCCAAAAGAATAATATGCAAAAAAAAAAATTAAATATCATACATAAAATGGGCCATTGATTAATTTTGAAAACGTTGGTTCCCTCATGCATATTTACAAAAAGATTTTTATGCTTGTGTAAATTTTAGGCTAAAAATAAGATATTAGTCCATTTTTATTAAGAATATTCCAATTTGATTAATAAAAATGATTTTAAATGAGTTTTGATTCATCATGCGAAATCATCTTTTTTTACTACCTATTATATTCCCAAATAAATTCAAATAAATAATAAAATATAAAGAAATAAACAAAAGAAATAAATGAACAAATAAATAATAAAGGTAAAAATGAAATCGTTAAAGGATGTCTCTCTAAGGCACATTAACTTCAAAACATGAACTCCCCAAAAATATCCATGCAAAATAAATTAATTATACAAACAAAAATGAAAAAGATAAGTTAGAAGTGAAAAAAAATAAATATACACATTAAAATATGACAACAATAATAAAGTATATTATGTACATAAATTCAAAATAAATTAAATAACATAACAAATAAAAATAAATAAAAGAACTAAACAAGAAAAAGAGTAAAAATTCGTTAGTGGTGAAAAAAAAATTACAAAAAATAAAATAACAATGATAATGAAATTTAATACAATGATATCAACAATAACAATAATAATAATATGTATATAGATTAAGTTAACATGTTGGATAAAGAATGAATGTAGGATAAAGAGAAAAGTAAACAAAAAGAAACAAGTATATATATGGTTTGAAACCAAAGAGTAATTCACATGGGCCATTGTAACAAGAAATGAGAAAAATAAACTAATAAGACAAAAAGAATGCAAGAGTGGGCCACATCAGGTAAGCCCTACAAATAAAACAAAATAGTGTATTAAGTAAGTATAAAGCAATAATAATTAATAAAATATTTACAAAAATGCTAATAATTATAAAAATAATAATAGCGATAAAATTTAATATAAAGCCTAAAAATATAATAAATAATTTTAATAACAAAAAAATGAAATTAAACATAAAAACATCAAATTAGTGTAATTGAATTAATAAAATGAATTAACATGCAATTGTGACCCAAAATGAAAATAAAAGAAAAGAATGCATATAGAGAGCATCATGTGAAGAAGAAAAGAAAGAAAGAAAGGGGTAGCAGGTGGCGACAGTAGAGGAGGAGAGACGTCCAGCGATGGGAGATGGAAAGGCCGCCACTTGCAGGAGGGATGGGCATCGGTCAACCTCTCTTCCCATTGATGGCGTCGACAATAGGGGAAGAAGACGTAGCAAATACAAAAAGGAGATGGTGAACCTGAAACCATAAAAACACACCAAAATAATATGGGAAAGTTGGATTCATGAACAAAAATATCTAAGATTAATAAACCAATAAGAGAAACATGATTTAAAACATAAAATCTAAGCATTCAAAAAATCAAAACTTGAAAATGGGGGAATAAAGGAACCATGGTTGAAGATAAACAGTGTTTTTTTTATGTATATTGAAATTCTTTTTTTTTTCACTTGATTTATATAGATTTTCTCATTTTAATGATCAAAATCAACACCAAGATGCAAAAGCAATAAATTTAAAGATTTAAAATCATGAAATCACACAAACAAAACACCAAACAAATAAAAAACACTAACTAATACAAGCTATTGTAAATAAAAAGATTTAATATCAATTTAAATTGAGGCTTAAAGGACTTATGAATATTACCCTTGGATTTGTGCTATTCCAAAATTAAAAGAATCCAATCTAGAGTTTGCTATTTTTCTCCTTGATCTTTCATTTTTTCTTGGAAAATTATTGTTTAAAATCAAACACAATAGCATTTTCACTATCTGTGGGCTGATCCACTTCCAAAGTATTTTATAAACCACAGGGCTAGAAGATAGATAGTGGGGGAGAAAAAAGAAGT
This sequence comes from Excoecaria agallocha, assembly GCA_037975025.1. Classification (NCBI taxonomy): domain Eukaryota; kingdom Viridiplantae; phylum Streptophyta; class Magnoliopsida; order Malpighiales; family Euphorbiaceae; genus Excoecaria; species Excoecaria agallocha. The sequence continues at coordinate 38,328,420 of CM075817.1, read as the reverse complement.
AAGCAGCCTTGGCAGAGAACACACCAGAAGGTTTCAAATCCTAACAAGGTTGATCTTCTCCCCAAATCAGAGCTAGGAGGTAAAATAGCCTCAATCGCTAAAATAATATCCATAGACAGTAGGTCTTGAAACAGAGATTTATTCCAACCATTATCAATTATAAACCCAGCCACAGTGATATTAGTGTCAAAGATTGCGTTAGAATCAATCACATAGTCAATGAGATTATGAGATAAACCAGGAACCCACTTGTTATTCCAAAATCTTGCTTTATTACCATCACCAATAGCCTAAAACACATGAGCTACAATATTTCCTTAAGAACTGCACATGCCATGCAATATAACTGAATAAAAATTAGGAAGAGTGACTGGTGTCTAGCAAGTATACTAGATCGGCTAGTAATATAGGAAAATATAGTTAAGATCCTCAAATATCATACCTAAGGGATTGTGAATTTAAGATTATGAAATAAATATTGTGTGAAAGAATTCACAAGTTTTAGAGTGTGATTATTAATTAAACTAAATTAATTAAATAACTAAATGAATTTAAGATAGAGAATAAAACTAAATTTAATTAAATTGGTGATAAAATTAATGGCTAAAATTTTTTGCTAAGGGAACTATCTACCTTGCTTCCTATTGCAATTGGCTTGATTCAAAATAATATAAGATTGTTATGGAAAATCAAATTAAAACAGATATCTTATTCAGAATATTTTCTAGAGTATTAGATCATCTTATTAAGAATAATCAAATACCTAGCATAAACTTTTGGTTTTAGACTCCTAAACTTCAGTTAAATCCTCTTTCAAAATAATTAACTTCCATCTATTCTTAATTTAATTTCTTAAATCCAATATACTCATGATCATAAAACCCTTACCTCAATTTTCAGAACACTGTAGTAAATTAACACAAGTGTATAGGAATAAGAACATGCATATCATTGATCATACATCAAATTCACATTTAACCATCTATTCAATAAACTAAATATAAATTAAAATATAATCAAAGATATAATTGAGCCAAGGAATTAAGAAATAACAAACTTATATTGAGATTAAGCTCATTTGAGAGTCAATACATTAAGAAAATGAGGGTTCAAATTCCCCTCAATAAAAGTGTAATGCCCCAAATTTCAATTTTATATGCATGATATATTCTAGAGAATGAATGATAGCCCTGGATTTAGTTTCGGGATAATTGCATTAGTATAAGATAGAAAATTTTAACAATGTTTAAAAGTTAAACGTGCTCAACCTGAAAGATGAGTGATCTACTGACAAATGTGAATTAAACCCCTAGTAAGGTAGTTTGACTTAAATGAAGTCCAATGGTACAGTTTGGGGGGGGGGGATATTGAGGTCAAAGAGGTCTCCAAATAAGAAAATAAAGGAAAATTTTACGGTTCAATTAGGGGTTTGACCAAATGTTTGAGTGGCCTAAAGATCCTCAATGATACTCAAACTTCATACATACATTATAAATAGCATAAGTGAACTCAGGAAAGTAAAAAATAGCATTTTCGATAATTTTAGAATTTTGGATTAGCAAAAATTACCTCCGGAACAAAAAGTATATTAAAATGATATCAAAATGATTTGAAATTTTAGACACACATTCTTACATGTATCTATGCATGCGGGGAAAAATTTTATGTCAATCTGACAACCAAAACATCAATTCCTAAAAAAGTGTGGAAAATAAATGTTAATTTGAATGGGGGACTTAATTATCATATTTTAAATGAATAAGGGTATAAATGTCATTATAATATAGGGTATGTTAGTGATCGGTGTCTAGCAAGTGTACTAGATTGGCTAGTAATATAGAAAAATATAATTATGACCCTTTAATATCGAACCCAAGGAAAACCTGTGTTTGTATGAAAATTTTAAGTTTTAAATGAAAATTGGGTGTAAAAGAAAGAAAAGAAATTCCAGAGTTTATAATGATAAAGACTAACTAAATTAAAGAAAAATAATTTAATAATGATGAGTAAAAACTAAAGTAAACAAGTAAATAAATCTTAAATTAAAGCAAGTAAACAAGATTACAAAATATCAATATTAAAACAACTTTTATTAAAGGACTATCCACCTTGACTTAATATTGCAATGACTCAATTTTTGTAGAAATATTAGTGATTATGGAAAACCAGATAATATAAAGCTTAATACCTTGAAAAAAGACTATCTTTCTTAAGTATTAAATCCCCTTTATTAAGAACAACTCAATACTTAGCATAAAAATCCAGTTAAAATCCTAAACATTCATTAAACTCTTTTGCAATAAAATTCAATTCCAGTTTATTCTTAGTTCTTCCTCTCTTAATATTAACCAATAAAATTAACACATAATTATCTCTATTTTTAGAAAATAATCATGCATAAACATTAAAGAGTTAATCTAAGAACATGTAAATCAATGACAATGCCTAAATCAAATTTTAGGCATTGTCTCAATAAACCAACAATTAATCTCAACACAATTAAAAACAAGAATATGCTTAAAATAAAGAAATAATCAACTAATATTGAATTTAAAGCTTAATTAAGTCATTACAATAAAAACCAAGGCTTCAAGCAGCCTTTAGCAAAAGTAAAAGAACTACTCGTAATTCATATTGAAAACAAAATCTAAATTAAAGATAAGAAACAAAAACATAGAGTTAAGAAACCCTCTTAACAATTGTGATAGAAAACTGGATTCTTACTCTTGAAATCGTTCTTCACAGCTTACAGAAAACTAACAAAAAAAAATAACTTAAACTAAGCTAAATTGAAGTAAAGAGAATTAGTGCTTTGAACCATGTTTGTTCCCCCCTTTTCCTTGTGCTTTTCGACTGTATTTATAGGCTAAATCTTCAGTTTTCCATGATAGAATAGGAAAAATAACTCTTGCTTAATAGGAATTTTTGTCGATTTTAACTTCCTTTTACACGGCCAAGTATTAAATTTACACTTGAGTTACACAGCCGATTGAAGCTCTTTGGTGAATGGGTTGCACGACCAGGCAGTTCTTTTCTTCTTCTCATCACGCAGTCGGGCATCCTTTCCTTCTTTACTTTACACGGCTAGGCACCGATGGAATATGACATGGTATGCACATAAAGATCACGCAGCGAAAAACAATAGAAATTTGATCATACATGCCATACAATTCCATGACAAGAATCAAAACATGTAATTTTAGGGTTATAAAACTTACAACTTTAGATGCCTTTAAAAATTGATTTTGATGATGACCAACAACCAAGGAGGATATCTTAGCCTTAGACCTTCACCACCAATGCCAAGGAACAACCTTTATGACACTCCTCTCTATTCTCACACACACACACTTGCAAAGATAGCTTAAAAATTGAGATTGCTAGCTCTCAAATTAAGTATTGTGTAATGGCTATGGTTTAAAGCTACAAGACTTGATCTTGTACTTCTTTTGGGTGCTATTAATGCCCAAAAACACGAGGAAGCAAGAAAGAGTTCTTTCCCTTGTGTGTTTTGGCCAAGAGAAATTCTTGTGAGAGAGAGATGTAATTCACGCCAAAACCTAGCAAAAACTAGGGTTTTCCGTTTTTCTCTATCAATATATATCATCTAATTATGTAAGTGATTAATCTAAAATCTACTACCTCAAGATAATTTATTTTAGCCTTAATCACTTCCTTAAAATAAGTAATATATATTGATTCAAACTCTTTTGATTTAATCCAAGATAAACCATAAGACATTATAATCAAATTAATCACTTAATTTGAAAATTCACATGTGCCGAAATTCCTTAGTATTTAATCTTGGAATTTCGGCTATGTCATCTCTTAATTAAGTGTTTTAATTTGATTTAAATATCATTAGGATTTAATACTCAATTAACTTAATTAATACAAGATAATTAATTAATTGAAATTAAATCATGTGGGCTGAATTTCTCTCTCTCATGGGCCAAGGTCCAATAGCATTTATAATGCCCATTACATACATTAATTTGAATTTAATTAAAAGCCCAAATTAATGCCCAATACTTTATTTAAATATTTTAAGCCCGATGCTTTGTGTGCGATCCTATAGGTCCATTTAATGTTGGCAATGAATTAATGAATTAATTCAAAGGCTATATATATTCTCTAGCAAGATATTATAGCATTCCAAATTAAATGAAAATGCATATGGCATTTAGTGACCTAATGCAATTTTGCATAGTTCCTTACCCATAAATATCATAATTAATATAAGGCATGGAACTAGTCATCCTTATATATATTAATTCCTTTCTTGATATTTCAGTGACATTGAACTCTCAGATAAATAATGATTACTCATTATTTTATCTCGGCATGGCCATACACTTCTCAGTTCACTGATCAAGTGGCGATGATATTTTCTCTCTTATAGAGAGGGGTAATCCCTTCACTTCTCTCATGCTCTCTAACATGAATCAATGCATACTAAAGCATACCCGTACTTGTCACTATGTTATAAGCACGTTAGGTGTATGTTAAAGCACATAGTAATGCATAAAGAGTTTTATAGAGATTTTAGGTCTAAGAACTCCGATACAAAACTTGTATATGAGAAACACTTATGACTTGTACCATATAGTGTTCTCATGAGTGGATCGAATCCAGATACCATGTTCTAAACATGTATCTATGATATCTGATTGACACTCTTGTCCTTATGATCCGTAAGATAGAACTCAACTTATCAGAGAGAGCATACTAGTCTTAATTCATTTGTTATTCCCATAACAATGACTGACTAAGGATATTTAGAATGAAGTCTCATTTGTTTCAAGGTCTTACAACCATGTGCCTCACACATGATAACTTAAACTGAAACAACATTCTTGGATAGTTCTATCAATTGATATGCACAGGAATACAATAGATAAAACAAATGCCTCATTTATTAACTGAAGTATTTTATTACAATGTATTGGGGCTAGGGCTTACACTAACAATCTTCCACTAGCACTAGTCCCAATTGGGTATAGCCCTAAGACCGAATGCTCTCAAATGAGCTTCGTGCAGATTTAAATGCAACTGTTTCATCAAAGGATCTATTACATTGTCTTTACTTGCTATCTTGCTAACCTTGACGTCCCCATGATCAATGATTTTTCTGATCAGGTGGTACCTCCTGAGTATGTGTTTGGATTTCTGGTGTGACTGGGGCTCCTTGGCTTGTGCGATGGCCCCGTTGTTGTCACAGAAAATTTCTAATGGATCTAGGATGCTTGGGACCACTCCTAATCCAGAAATGAAATTTTTAATCAAAACAGCCTCTTTTGCAGCCTCACTCGCTGCAATATACTCAGATTCTGTAGTTGAGTCGGCAACGGTCTCTTGCTTCAAGCTTCTTCAGCTGACAGCACCACCGTTCAAAATAAAAAACAAACCCAGATTGCGATCTAGAATCCTGAGTGCTGGTCTGAAAAGCAACATCGGCATAACCTTGTATGACGAGCTCTTCTTGACCACCATACACCAAGAAGTGATCCTTAGTCCTTCGCAGGTACTTCAGAAACCCTTTTACAGCAGACCAGTACTTCTCACCAGGGTCTTGCTGAAGCCTACTGGTTATACTCAGTGCATGAGCAACATTCAACCTAGTACATAACATAGCGTACATGATAGATCCAATAGTAGATGCATATGGGATTCTACTCATGTTGTCCCTTTCCTCTTTGGTTTTAGGGCACTGTTCTTTAGTCAAAGGAACTCCCAAAGCCAAAGGTATGTACCCTTTCTTTGAGTCTCCCATACTAAAATGCTTTAGTACTTTGTCTATGTACTTTTCTTGACTTAGTCCCAAAAACCGATTCGATCTATCTCTATAGATTTGAATACCAAGTATTGTCTCGGCTTCACCTAAGTCTTTCATTGAGAAACATTTCCCTAACCATTGCTTAACCTTTTACAATGTTAGAATGTCATTCCCAATGAGAAGGATGTCGTCCACATATAGGACCAGAAATACTACTATGCTCCCACTAACCTTCTTGTACACACAAGGTTCATCTTCGTTCTTGATGAAGTCAAATTCTTTGACAGCCTCATCAAAACGAAGATTCCAACTTCGGGATGCTTGCTTTAATCCATAAATGGATTTTTAAAGCTTGCAAACCTTCTTAGGATGCTTGGGATTGACAAAACCCTCAGGTTGTGTCATATACACATCCTCAAGTAAATTTCCATTGAGGAAAGCAGTTTTGACATCCATTTACCATATCTCATAATCATGATATGCAGCTATGGCAGGTAAGATCCTAATGGACTTGAGCATGACTGCAGGCAAAAAGGTTTCATCATAGTCTACATCATGAGTTTGTCGAAAATCTTTTGCTACTAGTCTACCTTTGTAGGTCTTATCAGCTTTGAGTTTGAATAGCCACTTGCATTCAATTACCTTAGCACCTTCTGGTGGATTAACCAAGGTCCAAACCTGGTTATCGTACATTTATTGCATCTCGGATTTCATGGCTTCAAGCCAATTTTTCGAGTCTGGGCTCTCAATAGCTTCTCCATAGGTAGTAGGATCCTCATGATCTACTAACTCAATAGTGTCACTGTCAGTGATTAGAAATTCATATCTCTCAATCTCCTGATGTACCCTACCAGACCTTTTTAGGTTCTTGTGTAATAGGTTCTTGTTCCACAACTGGTTATGAACTTGATCCCATTTCCAACTCATCCTCTATAGGTGTTTGTGGCACTTGAATTTCTCCAAGTTTAACTTTACTCCCACTGTCTTTCTTGAGAAGGAACTCCTTTTCCAAGAAAACAACCTTGCGAGCAACAAATACTTTGTTCTCAGCTTGTGAGTAAAAGTAGTATCCCTTTATTTCTTTGGGATAACCCACAAACAAGCAGACAATGGATTTGGACTCTAGTTTGTTGGATGTTAATTTCTTAACATGTGCTTCACAGCCCCAAATCCTGAGAAATGACATATTGGGTTCTTTCCCAGTCCATACCTCGTATGGTGTCTTCTCAACTGCTTTAGTTGGAGTACGGTTTAGTAGAAATGCAGTAGTTTCTAATGCATAACCCCAAAAAGAGATAGGAAGATTTGCTTGACTCATCATAGATCAAATCATGTCCAATAGAGTTCGATTTCTCCTTTCGAACACACCATTCCATTATGGTGTTCTAGGAGGAGTGAGCTGTGAAATAATACCACACTCTTTTAGATGACTGTCAAACTCTTGGCTTAAGTATTCGCCTCCTCGATATGATCGAATGGCTTTTATACTTTTGCCAAGTTTTTTTTCAACTTCGTTCTTAAACTCTTCGAATTTCTCAAAAGTTTTAGATTTGTACTTCATTAGATAGACATAGCCATGTCTACTGAAGTCATATGTGAACGTCACGAAGTAGCTAAAACCACCTCTAGCTTGTGTACTTAATGATCCACATACATCGGTATGTATTAGTTCCAATAAGCCATTAGTCCTTTCACCTTTCTTGTTAAAAGGACTCTTTGTCATTTTTCCATGCAAATGTGGCTCGCATGTATCATAAGACTCTAAGTCGAATGACCCAAGCACTCTAGTTCTGTGGAGTCTTGAAATGCATTTTGCGTTTGCATGTCCTAAACGACAATTCCAGAAGTAAGTAGGGTTCAATTCGTTTGATTTAACCCTCTTTGTATTAATGTTGTATATGGACTCTTTGTTTTATAAATCAAGGATATAAAGGCCATTTTGCAACATGGCATTGCCATAAGAAATGCCTTGGCGATGAATATGAACATTGCCATTTTTAATAACAAAATCAAATTCATCCAAATCCAAACATGAAACTGAAATAATGTTTCTGCTCATAGCAGGCACATAATAACAATTTTTCAAAACTAAACAAAGTCGAAAAGGTAAAGTGAGTTGATAGTCACCTATCTCCATGGCAGCAACTCGTGCTCCATTCCCCACACGAAGGTCCACTTCATTCTTACCAAGTAACCGCCTATTTCTTAGCCCCTGCACATTTGAACAAATGTGAGAACCACAATCGGTATCCAATACCCAAGTGGTAGAAATAGAAAGGTTAATCTCAACAACAAAAATACCAGAACTGGATGCCTTGGCTCCATTCTTCTTTTGTTCTTCCTTGAAGATAGCGCAATTCTTCCTCCAATGCCCTATCTTGTTGCAATGGAAACAAGTGCTCTCACTCTCTTTGAGCTTCTGCACCTTGGGCTTGGATTGGGCCTGAGGTGCACTCCCACTTGACTTGAACCGAGCCAGGTCATTCTTGGGTTTTTCCTTTCCCTTTCCCTTTCCCTTAGTAGGTCCCTTTTTAATGCCCCCTTGAACCATCAATATGGGATTGGTCTTTCAAATGTTCTCTTCAACATTCTTAAGCATCCCATGGAGCTCAGTGACTGACTTGTTCATTGCATGCATGTTATAATTCATCACAAATAGATCATAATCATCAGTCAATAATCCTAAGATCAAGTCAGTGGCCAATTCCTTTGGCACTTGTACCTCAAGCTTCTCAAGAGTATCAAGATACCCTTTCATCTTGAGTACATGGGTACTAACAGGAGTACCCACAACCATCTTACAAGAAATCAAGGCCTTTGTTGTCACGAACCTCTCGTGACGAGCTTGCTTTTGGAACATCTCCTTGAGGTGCACCATGATCGCATAAGCCTCTTGGTCCATAAATTGCTTTTGCAAGTCAGGCACCATAGTGGCCAGCATCAGACAGGTCACATCATTGGAGTCGTTCTTTTTGGTCTCAAAAGTTTCCTTTTGAACCGCAGAGGCGTTCCTAGCAGGTTCTTCAGGCAAGGGTGCATCCAAAACATATGATATTTTCTCTTGCTTAAGAACTATTCTCAAGTTTCGAGACCAGTCTATGAAATTGGTGCCATTCAATTTGTCCTTTTCAAGGACCGATCGCAATGAGAAATTGTTGTTTGAAGATGCCATTTTCAATCTACAATAAAATTTAGCAAGATTAAATGAGGTCTTATTTATAATCCCACAAACCGAATTAATATCCCTTTAAATAATTCGCATTAGTGATTTAATGTAGGCCAAGATCCACTTTTCACAACAACTTATTAGTCAAGCTGAGCTTGTACACCTAACAAGTTAAGTTACTTAGGTAGGAAAAACTCCAATCATGTCTCATACATGACTCTTGGATCAAACGGGCTAACATCTTAAGATGTTATAGCACAAACCCATTTATTAGTTGTCTAGGTCCGGGCATCCCTTTTCATGTTAAGTCCAACCTACATTCACAACCCATGCCTCACAAAGATAATCGGGCGCATCTAGGACTCCTAGTCTACGTGATCGATGATCGATGCCTTGACATGTTTCGAATTAGGAAGGCAACTTTGTGACTTACTATTTTTAGGGATTCATTTTATTACGGCTTATATGGCATACGCATTGTCATCCATTCATAGCATGCATATATAAATAATTGCATAAAGTAAACCTTGACAAACATAGGCTCAAAAACCTACAACTAAGATTTTATACTATTACATAAGAATCTTCGAGTTGGGCTTCTTCACTCCGGTGGGCTTCGTCTTGATTTACAAAGTCTTCAAGTAAATTCTATTCTAAGAAATAAATGAAACTTTTACAATAATACATAATGGCTCGCATGCCATATTTAATTATAAAAACCCAGGGCCCATGAATGCACCATGCATATCCATTCATCACACCAAACAAGCAAATAAATATACATAACATTCATAGATCAAACAAAGTCCAATTTTAATTAATTTAGCCAAGCCCATTATTGGAAATTGTGTACTTAAACCTTTAAGAGATGACCTTGTGATGGGCCTGGGCCGAAGCCCAATGGACTAAATCCTCTTATTGAATAAGTTCTCTTAAAAGCCCAAAACAGAAACTAGTTAGATTTGTGTTATAAATCAACTCTAGTATAATTTTCAATTTTGCCATTTTTTTTAATTTTATGTCATACAATCCATAAACATTAAAAATACATATAATATGTACCAATATGAATTAAAACACAAAATCATGAAGAACATATATATGATACATGACATGCATATAAAAACAAACAAACAACAAAACTAGTTGTTTAATGCTTATGTGATGCCACAAAATGCACAAATACTTAAATCAATTTTATGAGTCATTTAATAATTTAAATAAGGTCATAAATATTGATTTAATATTCTGTACCAATCTGATCTAAATGTATTTTTACCATTTTAATCAAAACAAAACAAACAATGTTGATTAAACATGTAATAAACACAAACTAGTCATAGTTTTAAGTGATTTTAAAATTAATCAATTAAATTGTCATGGACCAGAATTAAAACCAAATTTAAAATATGTACATACCTGATATTTAATCTTTAAAAATCACTTACAAACATGCCAAAATCTTTTTTACATTTAATATTTAAAACTATTTGTTAAACTAATAATTAACATGCCAAATAGCACCTAGTTTTAATATTAACATGTACCATCAGGTATTATCAATTAAATCCGACCATTAACAGCTCCTAGAACATCTTAGGATAGTATATTAACATGTCATATTAATTATAATACCCATCTAATCATTTAAAATCATTTTTACATCAAAACAATGCAAAAAACTCAAAACAAAAAATTTTAGCATTGCATGTATTTAAAATAACGATTTTTGATTAATTATTTCATGCATCTAAAGCACTAAAATAAGCATGAATAGGCTCTGATACCACTGATGGAATATGACATGGTATGCACATAAAGATCACGTAGCGGAAAACAATAGAAATTTGATCATACATGCCATACAATTCCATGACAAGAATCGAAACAAGCAATTTTAGGGTTTTAAAACTTACAACTTTAGATGCCTTTAAAAATTGATTTTGATGATGACCAACAACCAAGGAGGATATCTTAGCCTTAGACCTTCACCACAAATGCCAAGGAACAGCCTTTACGCCACTCCTCTCCATTCTCACACACACACTTGCAAAGATAGCTTAAAAACCGAGATTGCTAGCTCTCAAATTAAGTATTGTGTAATGGCTATGGTTTGAAGCTACAAGACTTGATCTTGTACTTCTTTTAGGTGCTATTAATGCCCAAAAACATAAGGAAGCAAGAAAGAGTTCTTTCCCTTGTGTGTTTCGGCCAAGAGAAATTCTTGTGAGAAAGAGATGTAATTCACGCCAAAACCTAGCAAAACTAGGGTTTTCCATTTTTCTCTATCAATATATATCATCTAATTATGTAAGTGATTAATCTAAAATCTACTACCTCAAGATAATTTATTTTAGCCTTAATCACTTCCTTAAAATAAGTAATATATATTGATTCAAACTCTTTTGATTTAATCCAAGATAAACCATAAGACATTATAATCAAATTAATCACTTAATTTGGAAATTCACATGTGACGAAATTCCTTAGTATTTAATCTTGGAATTTCGGCTATGTCATCTCTTAATTAAGCGTTTTAATTTGATTTAAATATCATTAGGATTTAATACTCAATTAACTTAATTAATATAAGATAATTAATTAATTGAAATTAAACCATGTGGGCTGAATTTCTCTCTCTCATGGGCCAAGGTCCAATAGCATTTATAATGCCCATTACATACATTAATTTGAATTTAATTAAAAGCACAAATTAATGCCCAATACTTTATTTAAATATTTTAAGCCCAATGCTTTTTGTGCGATCCTATAGGTCCATTTAATGTTGGCAATGAATTAATGAATTAATTCAAAGGCTATATATATTATCTAGCAAGATATTATAGCATTCCAAATTAAATGAAAATGCATATGGTATTTAGTGACCTAATGCAATTTTGTATAGTCCATTACCCATAAATATCAGAATTAATATAAGGCATGGAACTAGTCATCCTTATATATATTAATTCCTTTCTTGATATTCCAGTGACACTGAACTCTTAGATAAATAATGATTACTCATTATTTTATCTCTGTATGGCCATACACTTCTCAGTTCACTAATCAAGTGGCCGATGATATTTTCTCTCTTATAGAGAGGGGTAATCCCTTCACTTCTCTCATGCTCTCTAACATGAATCAATGCATACCAAAGCATGCCCGTACTTGTCACTCTGTTACGAGTACATTAGGTGTATGTCAAAGCACACAGTAATTCATAAAGAGTTTCATAGAGATTTTAGGTCTAAGAACTCCGATACAAAACTTGCATATGAGAAACACTTATGACTTATACCATGTAGTGTTCTCATGAGTGGATCGAATCCAGATACCATATTCTAAACATGTATCTATGATCTCTGATTGACACTCTTGTCCTTATGATCCGTAAGATAGAATCCAACTTATTAGAGAGAGCATACTAGTCTTAATTCATTTGTTATTTTCATAATAATGACTGACTAGGGATATTTAAAATAAAGTAAAAATGACATTAATTAATTAAATTAAGGAGTAAAATTAAGAAGAATACTTACTTCTAATTAAAATTTAGTAGAATGATGTAAAAATTTTGAGTGAAAGAGGTGTATGATGGTGGTGTTGGAGTAAGAGAAGAGAAGTGAAGATAAAAAATAAGAAAAGAGAAAGAAGAAAGAAAGAGAAAGGAGAAAGAGGAAGCTAGATTGGTGGCCGGCGGTCGATAGTGGTGGTGCCAGTTGCATAGCCATGGGCGGTGGGACGACATGGGAGGAGCGGGCATGGTGGGGATAGGTGGTGGTTTTATGTGGTTGGGATTTTGGGTGAGAGTGTGTGTGTAGGTATTAGTGAAACAAAAGAAAGGAAAAAATAAAGGGAAACAAAAACAAAGATGGCAGAGGAGGATCATGCGGCAGGGCAAGGAAGTGGTCATGGAGTTACGCGACCGGGTAGGAAAGAAAAAGAACTTGAGCAAAAATTTTAAAAAATGCAAAAATGGGACAGAAATGCAACACGCGGCCGGGCAATGAAATTGCCTTGGCGTCATGCAGCCAGGCAGTGAAGAACTTATAGGGGGCCGTAAATTTTGAAGATTTAATTTTAATTGCTTATACAATGCTTCCATAATTTTTTTTAAAATTAATTAATGCACAAATTTTCCAATTATTACCTAATTAATGCCATATATTACAGTTTATCCCAATTGATCAAGAAACACTTCAAATTAATGCATGTTCTAAAACTTTGACCATTAATATTTCAAGACTCTCTAATCCAATTAAATTGTGTAGCCCTATAGTTCATGAATCTAGGTGATATAAATTAATGCTAGCTGAAACACACAAAAATCAAAAATTGACTTAAATTAAAGTAAAAGAAGGTAGAGAATGTAGTTCTGAGTTTAAGAGTCCGCAGCTAGACTTAGCAAATCGCCTTAATAATCTTGAAGCACAATAGTTGCCTCAGCAACCTCATGTTGTCCAATTTTATACGGTTTGAGCCGATGATCGTTCACCTTATATTCACGTCCATCTTTTGGATTTTTGATCATCACAACTCCGAACTCATTGCTCGAAAGGATTTGATATAGCCCGAGCCACTTGGATTTCAGCTTTCTCAAAAACAATCGAAGATGACTATTATATAATAACACGAACATACCTGGAACAAAATATTTTACCTTCAAGCGCTTGTCATGACAATGTTTCATCTTTTCTTTGTATAATGCAGCATTATCGTAAGACCATTGCCAAATTTCATCAAGTTCATTGAGCTATAATTTTCTCTTTTCTCCTGCACTTCTCAAATCAAAGTTAAGAAATTTTGTAGCCCAATAAGCTTTATGCTCTAATTCGATTGGGAGATGACATATTTTCCCAAAGACCATTCTATAAGGAGATATGCCTATAGTGGTTTTAAATGCGATTCTATAGGCCTATAGAGCCTCATCTAATTTTTGAGACCAATCTTTCCTAGAATTGCTAACTTTCTTTTCTATAATTGATTTCAGCTCCCTATTAGACATCTGTACTTGTCCATTTGCTTGAGGATGATATGGGATAGTTATTTTGTGTTTAACTCCGAATCTCCTAAGCAAAGTTCGAAATTGATGGTTGACAAAATATTTGCCTCCATCACTGATTATGGTTCTTGGTGCTCCAAATCTAGTGAAAATGTTTTTCCTAATAAATTCAAGCACAACTTTAGCATCATAAGTTCTAGTAGCTATAGCTTCGACCCATTTACTGACATAATCTATAGCTACTAAAATATACTCAAAACCAAATGAATTGGGAAATGGTCCGATAAAATCTATGCCCCAAACATCAAAATTTTCTACCTTGAGCACATTATTCATAGGCATTTCATCTTTTTTAGCGATATTACTATCACGTTGACATCTATCACAAATTTCAATAAAATACTTGACATCTTGAAATAAAGTAGGCCAAAAGAAACCTGATTGAAGAACTTTCTATATCGTACGATTAGGTCTATGATATCCTTCAATTTCTTCTCAATGACACTGTCTCATTATATCTTCTTGTTCAGTTTTCGGTACACATCATCTAAGCACTTGATCCAGACAAATCTTGATGAGATATGGATCATCCTAAAGGTAATACTTGGCGTCTGCTTAAAGTTTTTTCTTTTGTTGCCAAGTAAAATCTTTAGGAAGATAACCTTCTATAAGGAAATGATCTATATTAGCATACCACGGAGCTGATTTTTCATAAGTATACAAAACACAAATATGTTCACTAGGAAATAAGTCAGAAATTTCTCACTTTTCAATACTAGTATGATCCAATCTAGATAGATGGTCAGCTATAAAATTTTTAGCTCCTTTCTTATCCTTTATCTCAATATCAAATTCTTGTAGTAGCAAAACCTATTGGATAAGCCTCAGTTTGGAATCCTTCTTAGCAAAAAGGTATCTTAATGTAGCATGATCTGACCACACAGTAACTTTGGAACCCAGGAGATAAGATCTGAATTTTTCAAAGGAAAATACTATAGCGAAAAGTTCTTTCTCTATGGTTGTATAGTTAACTTGAGCTCCAATGAGTGTATGACTTGCATAGTAGATAGTGTAGAAAATTTTCTCCTTTCGCTGACCTAATACGGCTCCCATTGCATAGTCACTAGCATCACACATAATTTCAAAGGGTAGACTCCAATCCGATGATGCTATGATCAGTGCACTAACTAACTTTTGCTTTAATAAATTAAAAGCCTACAAGCACTCAGCATCAAAGTTAAATACAACATCCTTAATTAGTAAATTAGACAGTGGCTTAGCTATTTTAGAAAAATCCTTAATAAACCGATGGTAAAATCTGACATGTCCAAGGAAACTTCTAACACCTTTAACACTAGTCGGAGAGGGTAGTTTTTCTATAACATCAACTTTTGCCTTATCTACTTCAATTCCTTAGTCAGAGATTTTATGCCCTTGAAAAATTCCTTCTCTAACCATGAAATGGCATTTTTCCCAATTAAGAACAAGGTTTGTCTCTTGACACCTCTTTAAGACCAATTCAAGATTATTTAGACAAGACTCAAAATCGTGACCATATAATGTAAAATCATCCATAAAAACTTCCATAAAATTTTCAATAAAATCATGAAATATGACTATCATGCATCGTTGAAATGTGGCAAAGGCATTACAAAGACCAAAGAGCATCATTCTATATGTAAATGTTCCATAAAGACATGTGAACGTGGTCTTTTCTTGGTCTTCTAAGGCTATAGGTATTTACATATACCCCGAATATCCATATAAAAAATAGTAAAATCTATTTCCTGCCAGTTTTTCTAACATTTGGTCAATAAAGGGTAATGAAAAGTGTTCTTTTCTAGTGGCATTATTTAATCTCCTATAATCAATGATACTCTCTATTCCATCACTGTGCGTGTAGGAATTAATTCATTATTTCCATTGATTATTACAGTCATGGCCCCTTTTTTAGGTACACATTGAATCGGACTAACCCAACTACTATAAAAAATGGGATAGATAATACATGCATCGAGGAGTTTAAGTACCTCCTTTTTCACCACTTCTTGCATCACTGGATTTAGTCTCCTTTAGGATTATACCACTGGTTTGAAGTCATCTTCCATAGGTATTTGGTGCATGGAAAAACTGGGGTTAATACCTTTTAAGTCAGATGTTGCCCAACCAATTGCCCTTTTATGCTTTTTTAGTACCTCAATGAGCATCTTTTCTTCTAAACCAGTCAATAAAGATGAAATAATTACTAGTTCTACATTATTTTTTAAGAATGCATATTTCAAATGAGATGGAAGTGTTTTAAGTTCAGAATTATCTCCCTTAGGAGGGAATGGTTCATCCTCCATATTTTTGTTTTCACTGTACTCCTTTTCCAAATCTTGTATCAACTCCTTTTTCTTAGCTTCTAATTCTTTCATTTTCTTCGGATGCATCAAACATTCTTGAAGTTCATCATCTAGAATGATTTCCTCTTATTTTTCTTTGACACATTCTTGAACACTATCAACAAAATAAATTGATTCTTCGAAGTCATATGAGGGATGTTTCAATACCTTATTTAGGTTGAAGACCATTTCTTCCTCATTGAACCTTAAAGTGACCATTTGTCCATGAACATCGATTAAAGCTCTTGCCATGTTAAAAAAGGGTCTACCTACTATTAAGGGTACCTTTCTATCCTCATCCATAGCCATCACCACAAAGTCCACTGAAAATATAAAATTTCCTAGTTTTACCGACAAATCCTCAATAATACCCTTTGGTTTCTTCATTGATCTATCTGCCAATTGTAGTGTCATCCGGGTCTCTTTGATATCTCCTAAGTTCAATTTCCTGTAAATTGAATAGGGCATCAAATTAATGCTGGCACCCAAAATCACATAAAGCATGTCATACAAAGTTACCACCTAGTTCGCAAGGTAATGTAAAACTACCGAGATCTTCAAGTTTTTTTGGAATTTTATTCATTAGAATTACACTACAATTTTAAGATAATTGGACCATTCCTATGCCTTCTAGCTTTTTCTTATTAGTGCAAAGCTCTTTCATAAATTAGCATATTTAGGCATGTATAATAAAGTTTCAGCAAATGGTAAATTTATATGTAACTTTTTAAACATGTCTAAAAATTTAGTTAATTGCTCATTTTGCTTTTCTTTTTTAGCTAGAATAGGAAAGGGTAACTAAGATTCATTCAGAATAGTAGAAATAAGTTTTTCCTTACCTTTACCCTTCTCAACAGTAAGAGGTACTTTCTCAATATTTTCAGAATTAGAAATACTTACCTCTATTGTTAGTTTCACCCTTTGAGAAGAAGTCTTAGCATTTTTAACTTTTTCTAGCTCTTTTCCATTTCTCAAAGTGATTGCCTTGGCTTCCTCCTTTAGATTGCTATCTGCATTGGATGAAAAAGTTCCTTGAGCCCTGTTAGACAGTGAGTTAGCAAGTTGCCCCATTTGGTTCTTTAGATTTCTAATGGATGCCTCTTGGTTCCTCATTCAAATGTCTTAAGATTTTCACCTAGCATCTTGATTAGCTAAGATCGAATTTTGGGAGGCCATAAAATTTGCAATCATTTCTTCGATATTGGATTTCTTTTCTTGTGGGGGTGGAGGTCGAGGTTTTTGAAATCTATGTAGTTGATAAGGTTGAGATTGGTATGTGGAAAGGTAATGTGTTTGATTTTGGTAATGATGATGATTACTATTTTGGAAGGCTTGATTTTGGTTAAATGAAGCCCTAGGTTGAGGATTAGAGGTGGATGCTTGATTCCCATCTCTCCATGCAAAATTAGGATGATTCCTCCATCCCAGATTATAAGTATTGTTAAATGGATTTAAAGCATTTACTTCCTCTATTGAACCTTCACCATTCTTGTATCCTGGTTCTCCTTGATTTCTTGCATAAGTATCACATTCATTAGACATCATTGACACATTTTTAGCTTTAAGATCATTTATTTCTCTTAGATTTTTTTTTCATTAATTCCAATTGAGCTTTAAGCATAGTTATTTCATCTACATTATGTACTCCCTGTTTCTTTTGTGTGGCCCTAGAAGTTGCCCATTGAGCATCATTGGTAGCCATTTCATCAAGAAGTATGAATGCTTCTTCAGGTACTTGGTTCATAAAGCTACCATTTGATGCTGCATCTAGTAAGGACCTCGTCGCTTGATTAGCACCTGCATAGAAAATATGCATTAGTTGATAAACAGGATATTCATGATAAGGATAGCTTTTTAAGAGTCTCCTAAATCTTTCCCAAGCTTTATGGAATGGCTCTTCATAGAATTGCTAGAAGTCATTGATTTGTTTCCTAATAAAGGTTGTCTTAGTAGGTGGGGAAATTTTACACAGGAATTTTTCTTGCATTTTCTGCCAAGAATAAATGGATTGATTAGGTAGCATTTATAGCCAATCCCTAGCCTTTCCTATGAGGGTAAACGAAAAAAGTTTAAGTCAATTGTATCAGTCGATATATTTGGAATTTGCACAGTGTCGCCAACTTCTAAGAATATGTCTAAATGTTGTACGAGATCCTCTATATCTGAGCCTGAAAACTGATTTCTTTGTACCTTCGTAATGGTAGTGGATTTTATCTCGAATGGCTGGTGATGAGGTATCTTAATAGTTATATGTTCTTCATTCCACCTAGGAATAGTGAATAACTTACCAAATAAAGAATAACTTACCAATAGGAATAGTGAATTATATCCTAACCTTATAATTATCAATAATCAGTTGATTAAATGCTGTGGTTATTATCTATAATTATAATGAAAATTAAATCAAGGTGCATGATTATATAATAGGGTGTCTCATTTTATGGTATCAGAGCCCGGTTTAGTCGGTCCTAAGATTGGAGTAGTAATTCAAGTGTGGATTGATAGATGGGTTATTATATATGCATGCCAATTAAGGATAAGGAAAATGTTAAAATTTCTCTTACCTATCCCTAGTTAATTTTTAGTGATAGTATGGCTTTCGGCTCCCAACGAGTGGCTAAGTCGAAAAATAATGCTGAGAGCGGAGCTTTAGCCAATCCAGCAGTGGCTGCGGCACCACTTGGTCATCATACACCTCTGTCTGCACCACAGGCAGCTCCTCTAGTGGCATCACCAGATTTTATGCAAGTGATAGCATATTTAGTATATCAATGAATGCAAACCCTAGCTCCACCACCACAACCTCAGCCACAACGACCACTACAGCCATCCAGGGCATATATTTTAAAATAATTAAAAAATGAGCCGAAGATTTTCATGGTAGAGATCAGTTAACTGCTACAGAGGTAGAAAAATGGCTACATAAGATTAAAAGATTATTCAAGATTACACAAAGCTCACCTAAAGAGATGTTGGAGGGCGTCATTGCTTTATTTTAGGGCCCAGCCTATACTTGGTGGAACATGGTAAAGAGATATACTCTAGCAGATCAATTGACTTGGCCATTTTTCTTACAACAATTCAACAACAAATATGTGGGGAAAGAACATCACTGGGCTATGGAGAGTGCATTTTGGAGATTAATCCAAAGCACATAACAGTATAAGAATATGATCGAAAATTTGAAAGACTAAGTGCATATATGGAAGCTTACCAAATTCCCCCAGAAAAGCTATACTAGTTGTTTGAGCAAGGCCTACACAATGACATCAAAAAGGCATTGGTAGTGCATGAATATACAGATCGAGTAAAATTAATGCTTGCAGCTATATGGATTGAAGTAATATAAAATAAAAAAGCTAGTCGAAAGGCCCAATTCAAACAAAGAAGGAAACCATTTATAGCGGACACTCCTAGTGGTCCCAATAAGAAACAAAGGGGTTCCACTGCTGCTTCACAAGTTCCTACAGTAGCTTCAGCCCAAAGTCAGAAGTCTACAACATGAGCTACTCCACCCACAGCCTTCATTGCTAGCAACCTTCGAGGTTCAACTGGATACAGTAATCCAGTATGTGAGCATTATGGGCGATGTCACCCAGGAGAATGTTGGAGATTGATCAAAGCATATCTAAGGTGTGGATCATATAAGCATTTACTAAAGAATTGCCCACCTACATTAGTGGCCATATCAGATAGAGCCCCTACTGCAGCAGTTAGAGGACATGGTAGAGGTGGACCCACAGGAGCTTTACCAGCCAAAGTAAGTGTTCAAAGGCCACCAGTAGGAGAAGGGCAACCACTTGGATGCACTTATGCAATGATGACAAGAAAAGGTTAGGATGCTTTTGATGTCATATTTGGTAAGTTTTACCTATTTGACATACAAGTTTATGCTTTTATAGATCCTGGGTCTACACATTCATACCTTAGCACAAAAATTTCACTTGGGAAGGGTCTGGTTAGCTCACCATTAGATCATGACATTTTGCTTAGTAACCCTTTGGGGCACAGTGTAGTGGTGAACAAAATATATAAAAATTATCCCATCCATATACAGCAAACCTCCTTCCACGTGAATTTAATTGAACTTCCTTTTCGTGAGTTTGATGTTATATTAGGAATGGACTGGTTATGTAAACACCAAGTAGATGTCAAATGTCATTTAAAAAGAATCACAATTCAAACTCCCGAAGGACAGGAAGTTATAGTAGTAGGAGAAAGATCTAGTTTCTTATCAAATGTCATCTTAGTTATAACAGTAAATAGGTGTATTCGAAAAGGGTGTGAAGCTTACTTAGCTTATGGAACATAAGTCAAGGATGAAAAGTTTAAAGTCAACAATGTTCCAACTATTTGTGAGTTTCCTAATGTATTCCCCAATGAATTACCGAGACTACCACCAAAAAGAGAGGTTGAGTTTTCTATTGATGTATTACCTAGTACAGCTTTTATTTCCAAAGCTCCATACCGCATGGCACCTGCAAAACTGAAGGAGTAAAAATATAGTTAAAGGAGTTACGAGATAAAGGATTCATCCATCCTAGTGTAGCACCATGGAGAGCACTAGTTTTATTCGTGAAAAAGAAGGATGGATTGCTGCGACTTTGTATTGACTACCGGTAGCTGAACAAAGTAACCATAAAAAATAAATATCCTTTGCCTAGACTTGATGATTTGTTTGATCAACTAAAGGGTGTCTCTATGTTCTCTAAGATTGATTTAAAGTTAGGTTATTACCAACTTCGAGTTAAAGATGTTGATGTACCTAAAATTGATTTCTGCACTTGGTATTGTCACTATGAATTTTTTATCATACCTTTTGGTATCTCCAATGCACCGAAAGCATTTATGGATTTGATGAATCGTATTTTTCACCCATACCTGAATTAGTTTGTGGTAGTATTTATTGATGACATACTAATATATTACAAAACTCTGGAGGAACATGATAAACATTTACAAATTATGCTACAGATACTGAGAGAGAAATAATTGTATGCAAAATTCAGTAAATGTGATTTTTGGCTTAAAGAAATCTCCTTTTTGGGCTATGTGATAACAACAGAGGGAATCAAAATAGATTCAAAAAAGGTTGAGGCAATTTTGGAGTGGGAACCACCCAAAAATATAATCAAAATCAAAAGCTTCCTTGGGCTAGTTAGCTATTATAGAAGGTTTGTAAAGGGATTTTCTATGATAGCTTCCCCACTTACCAAGCTATTACAAAAGAGTACCAAGTTTGTATGGACAGATTGGTGTCAATAGAGTTTTGAAAAGTTGAAACACATGTTAACTGAAGCTCTTATCCTCACACAGCCTATTATAGGTGAAACTTTTATGATTTATAATGATGCTTTCAGGAATGGATTAGGATATGTCTTAATGCAGGAAGGTAAAGTGATAGCTTATACTTCCAGACAGCTCAAAATTCATGAAAGAAACTATCCTACTCATGATTTGGAGTTAGCAGCAATCGTCTTTGTCTTGAAAATTTAGAGGTACTACTAGTATGGAAAAAAATGCTACACATACACTGATCATAAGAGTTTAAAGTACTTTTCCACTCAGAAAGAACTTATTAAAGATTATGATTTTTTGATTGACTACCACCCTGGTAAGGTGAATGTAGTATCGGATGCTATTAGTAAGAAATGTTTATCTGCCTTAAGGGCTCTAAATGTTAAACTGAGTGTAGATCGAGATAGAACCCTAGTAGCTAAAATTTAAGAAAAACCCAATCAACAGCAGCAAGTAAGAGTTACTTAATGGCAAGATGATCGATTAGCCCGCATTATTTCTCAAATTCAGGCTGGGGAAAACAGTGAGTTCTTCCTTAATCATGATGACTATTTGTATTATAAAGGAAGACTTTATGTACTAGATGATGCCAAATTGAAGAAGGAACTCTTGACAAAAGCTCATTATAGTAAGTTTGCCATGCATCCAAGAAGTAATAAAATGTGTCCAGATTAGAAGGCAATTTACTGGTGGCCAGGGATGAAAAGAGACATGGTTGAATTTGTGAATCATTGTTTGACCTATCAACAAGTAAAAGATGAACATCAAGTTCCTTCTGGTTTACTAACACCCATCACCATACCATAATGAAAATGGGATCGTGTGACCATGGATTTTGTGTTTGGATTACCACTGACTAGAAAACAACATGACTCTATCTGGGTTATTGTAGATAGGTTGTCAAAGTCCACACATTTCATACCGGTGAGAGTTGACTATCTTCTATATAGATTGGCAGAGATCTACATCAATGAAATAGTCATACTTCATGGTGTCCCTTTCTTCATCATTTCAGATAGAGATCCCCGATTTATATCCAAATTTTGGCAAAAACTACAAGAAGCATTAGGAACTCTTTTGGATTACATCATAGCTTTTCACCCTTAAATAGATGGACAGTCCAAGCGACTAATTAAAATCCTAAAAGATATGTTACGGTGTTGCATACTTGATTTTGGCAATAATTAGGAGAGATATCTTCCACTAGCAGAATTTGTTTAAAATAACAGTTATCAAACCAACATTAAAATGGCACCATATGAAGCTTTATATGGAAGGAGATGTATTATGTTGGATAGAGTTGAGTGAAAACAAACTAGTGGGCCCAGACTTAATCCAGAAGACTGAAGCAAAGGTGAAATTAATTAAAGACAATTTAAAGGCAGCAATAAACAGACAAAAATCCTATGCAGATTTAAAGAGGAAGGATATAGAATTCAACGTATGTGATAAAGTCTTTTTGAAAGTTTCTCTATGGAGGAACATTATGAGATTCGGCAAAAAAGGCAAACTTAGCCCCAGATTTATCGATCCATATAAGGTATACAGCAAATTGAACTTGTTGCCTATAAACTCAAATTGCCTTCAAAATTCAAAAGGATCCATTATATGTTCCATATATCCATGCTGAGAAGGTATCGATCAGATCCTTTCTATGTCATCACACCAGCAGAGATTTAGTTGCGACCTGATCCAGCTTACGATGAGAAACTAGTAAAGATTTTAGCCAGGGAGATTAGGCAGCTCAGGATCAAACACATTCCACTTGTTAAAGTACTATGGACCCGACACAATATAGAAGAAGCCACTTGGGAGCTAGAGGCAACCATAAGATAACAACATTCCCAGTTGTTCACTCCATGTAAATTTCAAGGAAAAAATTTTATTTAGTGGGGGAGTATTACAATGCCCAAAATTTCAATTTGATATGCATGATATATTTTGGAGCATAAATGGTAGCCCTGGATTTAGTTTTGGGGTAATTGATTAGTATAAGATAGAAAATTTTAACAGTGTTCAAAAGTTAAATGTACTCAACCTGGAAGATGGGTTACCTGTTGAGAAATGTGAGTTTAATCCCTAGTAAGGTAGTCTGAGTTAAATGAAGTCCAATGGTACAGTTTGGGGGGGGGGGGAGGGAAGATGTCAAATAGATCTCCAAATAAGCAAATAAAGGAAAATTTCATGGTTCAATAGGAGCGTTTGACCAATCGTTTGAGTGGCTTAAAGATCACCAATGATACTCAAACTTCACACATACATTATAAATAGTATAAGTGAACTCAGAAAAGTGAAAAATAACATTTTTGATAGTTTTAAAATTTTAGGTTTCAAACTGGCAGAAATTGCCTTTGAAACTAAAAGTATATTGAAACAATATCGAAACAACTTGAAATTTTAGAAACATCTTCCTACATGTTTCTATGCATGACGTGAAATTTTTTGTGTCAATCTGACAAACAAAACATTAATTCCTGAAAAAAGTGTGAAAAATAAATGTTAATTTGAATTGGGGACTTAGTTGTCATATTTTAAATGAATAAAGGTATAAATATCATTATAATATGGGGTATGTTAGGCTACATGCATTTGTTTGGTGTGAGTGAAAGTATGAACCAATGAATGGGTGACAAGTGGGTTAAAAAGTAAGCCTTTGGATTTCATAAAAAATGGAGGAATCTTGGCCATTGCTTTAGGGTAAATAAAAGTACCCTAGAGCAGTCTAGAACCCTCTAAAATCACAATAAAAATTGGGTATCTTCCCCCTTTTCTCTAAGAAATCCGAACCATCATCCTTTTGGTCGGTCACCATTTTTCTTCCTTCTTCTTTCAATTCCTTCCAAATTGTGAGCTAAAATTTTGTCGAGATACATAAGAAAGACCCCTCTTCATCCTAGAAACAAGATTGAAGCAAAAATGAGGGGAGAAATCAAAGTTTGGTGGTGAGAAAAATTAAACCAATTAGGTAAATTTATAAAATTTTGTTAGTTTTAATTGGGGTTTGTCATATAGACATGTAGAGCATCATAAATTAGACTATTTAGAATCAATTTCATGTTAGAATTAAAGCTTAAACTTATGATTTTATTCTTTCTTCATTTCGGCCTAAAAAGGAAAACTAAGAGGAAAAGCAAACCAAAGGAGGAAAAGGAAAGAATAAGGAAGTCTAAGTGACTTTTAAGATATTTAAGGTTAGTAGATGCTCATATACACTTAATTTCATATAGTTCATTAAAATTTAGTTAGATTTTACATTTTATAGCTAAGGCAACGTAGGTTAAATAGTGAAATAATTTGTTATGGCATGGTAAAATGATGATTAAACATGTTAGAACCATGAATCAAGGATAAAAACAGCTTAGAAAGCTATGAACCTAAGTGGCCAAATTCATTAGTATGCTTTAATATAGTTTAATTCAACAATTAAAGGCATATATGATGTAAAATACATAACTTGATGTTAAAGGAACATGTTAAAAAGGATTAAAATGAAAAATGTCATGTGGACATAATGGTGTGTATGTATACATAATGGTAATTGCATGTGTAACTTGATATTTTACATGTAAATTGATGATGTAACCATGTAAAACCATTAATGATGATGTTAAAAACATGTATGGTATACAAATAAAGAGAAAATAACATCATAAGAATGTGACCTCAAAGTGGCTGAATGATACTCATGTGGGAAATTATTTACTTTTATATCTTACATGTGTAATTATATGTGTACATGATGTAAACATAAAGAATAACCCATTAAGAATGTGAAATGACCATACAGTGATGTTACATATTGTGAAAACCATGAGAATATACATGAAAAATGACATTAAATGGTTAAAGAATTTGCCCTTAGTGTTCGGTGGGTAATCCAAGATCATAAGATATAATTTCTAGCCATAAGAACACATATACTGCAGTTGTACCATGAGATTTATTTTATTGTATATATTATGGTTTATCGGCACATTCAGAACTGGGATGCAGGGTCACATCAATTGATCTGGTCCCTATTTACATTATTGAAGCTCTCATCCTGCATATTTAGTTTAAGGTTTTTCACTGGTTATACTAGGGGCAAAATTATAATTACTGGATTAAGCTCTCATCCCATAAAAATGTTAATTATGTGATTTATGTATGAAAAAAGTTAAAAAATGAGATCAAAAGGTTTAAAAAGGGGAAAAATGTAATTACATGATAAAGTAGGGATTAAATCGTAAATTGGCATCATAAAACTTGATTAAGGAAACTAAAAATGATAAATAGCGCAATAAGGATAAAATCATAATTTTTGAGAAGTTCGGGAACTAAATTGAAAATTTCCACTTTATATGGAAAAGTTAGGACTAAAGTGAAATTTTTACATTTATGATGAAATAAAATTAAAATAAAGTTAAAATGGATAAATTGGAGGTGATAATGGATTAACCATGACAAAAAGAAAAGTTTAGGTACCAAATGGTAAACTACCATGTAAATAGAGAAATATGAGTAAAGTGAGATAAAAGAATATTTAAATCATAAGACAAAATAATTAAAGCTAAAAGAGCAAGAATAGAATTTTGTAAAAAAAAAAGTTCAATAAGGGTAAAATGATAATTTTTCGTACTTAGTATTTTATTTGCATTGAAATTTTATGTAGTTATATCCACCACTAAGCAACACAATTGCTTAGCACGTAGTTATTTTGACCATGCGCAAGGACAGATAACAACGATTGAAGAAAAGAATGGCATGTACATAGCGAAGAAGGACTTAGTTAATATTGTTATGGGCTGTAAATTAATATATTAATGTGTATTTTGTAGTAAACCAAGAATAACCTTGGTGTGTTACAATATGATCATGTGTATAGACCTATTATATGTGTATATGGTTATGGAATGAACTTTTAGAAGTGCTTATATGATAGTTGAAGTTTTGGAGGATGAGGTTGTTCATTGGGAGTGTATTTGACTTTATGGGTATTTGGGAAGTATGAAAAACAAGCCGTCATTCTACCCAAAATTTTACCAAATAAATAATAACTTGCCAATAGGAATAGTAAATTATATCCTAACCTATTAATTATCAATAATCAGTTGATTAAATGCTATGGTTTTTATATACGATGATAATGAGAATTAAATCAAGGTATGGTATTATATAATAGGGTGTCACAAAAAGTATGAGACTACTCATTGTTCATGATTGAAAATGAATAAAAGAATGATAAATTGAATACTATACTCATAAGATAAATTCTAACTTGATATTTTACTCTTGAGAAATAGCAAAGAAACAAGCTTGAATAAACCTTAGAGTGAAAAACTAAGCTAAAGAATTAAAGTATAATGAATAACACTAAGTCTCAGCTAAGATAAACTGCCTAACTAATGATATCTAACTTAAAAACACTCAAAAACCTAATTTTATAAGAGTCCAGTTGCTACCAAAATACTTAGCTCTGTTAAAAGCTTCCTAAATTCAAGCATACTGCTAAATGGACCTAGTGGGACCACAAAGTGACCTAATCGGGTTCTTCAATTATGCCTCTCTTCTTTAAAGTGACCTGATGGAACCATAAAGTGACCTAATTGGGTTACTAGCTATTGGAACACAGGAAAACAAGCTCTAATAACCCAACCGACCCCACAAACTGACCCAACCGAGTTGATTTCCCCTTTAACCTAAACTCAAACACTACAATTTCAAAGAATAAAAAGTTTAAACATAAAAACACATAAATTAACACTAAAGAACTACAAAACACACTTAAAAACACATAAAAACATAGATATCCTTCGAGACTATCAAAGAAATATCAAACTTGCATCAGTTCTAGCAAATTTAGACTTAGCCTTCATCACTTTAACCCGAAGTTTATTAGCATCGATCATGATATTCCATCCTAATTTCATCAAAAAGCATCATTGAGAAGGTTCATAGCTCTTATACCCAGGCCACCTAAGCTAGAAGGAGCTAAACCTTAAGCTAAAAAATTAAAGGAATTTTTCGTTGGTCCGTAGTGCTGCCCTAAATGAAGCCTCTAATTTTTTTCTCAATATATTTTCAAATAGACATCGAAATCTGTGTAGTTTGCATGGTGTAGCTAGGGATGGTACAGAGGATAACTTAAGAAAGAGTAATTCCTCCTGCAAAGGAAATGGAAGTAGCATTCTAAGAAGCCAATTTATTAGAAATCTTGTTCAAAATATCTTTATAATCTTTATTTTTCATAAAGGAATGGAGAAAAGGAACCCTAAGATACTTTCCAAAGTTGGCAATCTCAGTGAAATTTAAAGAATTTAATATGGTATGATGAACTTGAGAAGGAGTATTGTTGGAAAAATAAGCTTGGGCCTTATGGATATTAACTCGTTGACCAGAGGCTTCCCCAAACATGTTGAGAATGTGATTAATAAATATTGTCTTGATCAACAGTAGCTTCTGATAAGAGAAGGATATTGTCTACAAAGAAAATATGGGTCAGAGGAGGACCTTATCGACTAAGTTTAATGGGGTGCCAAACTTTATTATCAACAATAACTTGAATGGTTTCAGTTAACCGCTCAAAGCAAAGAACAAACAAATTAGGCAAAAGAGGGCAAGCTTAGTGAAGTCCCCTTGTAGGTGTAAAGAAATCAATCAATTCCTTATTCCATAAAATCTACATGGATGATGAAGTGACACGTTTCATGATAACAATGCAAAGGTTCTCAGGAATCCCAACATCCTTAAGTGTATCCAAAAGAAATTTCCAACTGATTTTATCATAGGCTTTCTCCAACTCAATTTTGATGGCCATATAATCCCTTTGCCTTTTTTTTACTCCTTATAGAGTGAATAACTTCCTAAGCTAAAATGATATTGTCTGTAATATGCCGACCAGGAACAAAGCTATACTGAGTGGGCCGAACAACAAAGGGAATGATGCTCTTAATTTTATTAGCAATAACTTTGGTAACAATTTTATAAATGACAGTGCACAGTGCAATTGGTCTAAAATGGGCAAAAGAAGTGGGATGATTAATCTTTGTAATAAAACATAATAGAGTATTATTCAAACCTATATCCAGTTCACCACATTCAAAATGTTTTTCACCATAGCGTAAAGATCATTACCAACCATATGCCATTGTGACAGAAAAAAGCCAGCCTTTAAACCATTAACCCTCAAAGCTTTCTAAGGTTTCATGGCAAAAAAAGCAGCCTTGGTATCATCATTGGTAACTGGAGCAGCAAGGCTATCCAACAAATCAAAACTGTAATTAGGAAAATACCTCTTAAAGGATAGACAATAAAACAATTACCATCATCAAAATATAACTCCTAAAGAAGTCAATAGCCATGGATTTAAGAGTATCCTAATTTCTATGCCATGTACCATTGTCATCTTGCAAAAATTCAATTTTATTATGCTTTTTTCATTTTGCACAAAAACTTAACTAATGTCTAGCAAGTGTACTAGATCGGCTAGTAATATAGAAAAATATTGATTAAAATCTCAAATATCGTACCCAAGGAAACATGAATTGTTAAGCCAAATATCGTTAAGTGAGTTAATTTAATATGAGATTATTCCCTAAGTTTTTTTTATTTTAAAGCCAAAAATTAAATAAATTAACAATAAAACAAAACAAAAATAAAAATTAGACTAACATGAATTAAACACACAGCAATAACAAAATACTTTTGCCAAAGGACTTTCCACCTCAATTTCTAATGCATATAACTTAGTTAAAGATAATGTAATTGATTATGGAAAACTGGCAATAAATTCAGATAACTTTTAGAATATCTTTCTAAGCATCAAATTTCCTTACTAAAAATAATTTAATACTCAGAATAAAAATCCAATTCATGAACTCCTAAATATCTGTCACACCATTTCCCAAGAAATCTCACTTCAATTCATTCTTAATTCATCTTTTCATAGCCTTAATTCACCTAAAGTTAATACACAGTTACCACGTTTTTCAGAAAATAACCATGCATCAAATTAAACGAGTTAAACTATGAACATGCAAACCTTAAGTCAATATTACATTTGATTATTAACCATTTCTCAACAAATCAATAATCAAAATAAATATAACTCAAGACAAGGATTTCTGCTCAGAAATTAAGAAATAACTAAACTAGATTGGATTAAAGAACAGACTATGTCATTACATAAAGAAATATGAGGGTTCAAGTTTGATAAGTGTAAATTTAACTATGTTTTAATGTGTTTTTAGGATGTTTTTATGTTATGTTTATATTAATTTAGTTGCTTTATTGGTTAATTTCTTCAATTGATGTTTTAATTATTTAATTGAATAATTTTGGTGTTTGTAGGGACTTAATTGAAAAAAAAGGAGAAAATTTGAAGGACTTGGATGAAATTTTGGCTTTGGAAAGAATTTAAGGAAGGAAGGGGTTTTAAGTAGATTCGGCCGTTTCAAATCCCACTCCACCAATTCCAGCAACTCCTATCTATGACTGGATTTTGTCTTCACTAAATAGGAAGTATTTTGATGGAATAAGAAGTCTTTTGCTTAGGAGGAAGTTTGTATTTCAATTAGAAGTTTTAAATAGGAAGTTGAAGGTGACTTTAACTCTTCTTTCCAGGCTATAAAAGGAGCATCAAGTTAAAAAAATATGGGAGAAAAAATATATACTGATAGAAAGAAAGGAAGAGTTGTTTATTGTTTTCATTAAGAGAGTTTTATTTTCTTTACGTAATTCTTAGTTTTATTAGTTTATCTTATTTTTGTTTAAGTTTTAATGACAATGAGTGAGTAGTCATTTTCTTTTGCTGAGGGAACTTAAACCCTCATAGTTCTTTATGTAATAACTTAGTTTGGTCTTTAATTAAATGCAATTTGATTATTTCTTAATTCTTGAGTAAAAATCCTTATCTTTGGTTATTGATTTGTTGAGAAATGGTTAATGATCAACTATAATATTAGCTTAAGGTATGCATGTTCATAGTTTGGTTCGGTTGATTTGATGCATAGTTATTTTCTAAGAAATGTGGTAACTATGTGTTGAGTTTAGGTGAATTAATGCTATGAAAATTTGAATTAAGAATGAGTTGAAGTAAGATTTCTTGAGAAAGGGTCTGACAAATATTTAGGAGTTCATAGCTGGATTTTTATGATGAGTATTGAATTGTTCTGAGTAAAGGAGTTTGATACTTAGAAAGATATTCTGAGAAGTTATTTGAGTTTATTACCAGTTTTTCATAATCAACTGTGTTATTTTTAATTAAGTCATACGCATGAGAAGTAGAGGTGGATAGTCTTTCAATGAAAGTTTTGTTATTATTGAATTTTCCTTATCGTTAATTACTTACTTTATTTAAGTTTATGATTAATTACTTTGGTGTTATTTAGTTAGTTGTTTAAAATTTATTTTTAAAGTTTATTTACCCTTCATTATTCAAAACTTTGGGATTCTTTCTTCCTTTCCACACAAGTTTTCGTTTTAAAAATTCTAAAATTTTATTACGTTTTCATAGTTTCCCTTGGGCTTGATATTCATGGTCTTAATCTATATTTTCTTATATTACTAGCCAATCTAGTACACTTGCTAAACATAGGTCAAAGTTTCCTCAGCAAAAGCAAAAGAATTAATTACCAAATATGATTGAAATAAAATAAAAATAAAGAGATACAATACTCATGAAGCTTTAAACTTATTCTTGATGACTTCTTAGCATACCAGTAAAAAGCTTGAATCTTTAAGAGAATTGAAAACTAAACTAAGAAAAATTAAACCTAAACTACGTTACAAAAATTAAGAAAAATAATAAAAACCCTAAAACTAACTAAAGAAAATCCCTATATAATTACTCTATTTAATTTCGTCTCCTCCCTTCCCCCCCCCCTCCCCCCAATTCTAGTATTTAGGTGCGCTTTTATAGCTTGAAAATAAGAAGTTTTAAAGCTTCAAACTTCCTATTCGGCACAAGACTTCTTATTCTAGCAAATAACTTCTTATTCAGTAGAGGAGAATAATTCAATCTCAATCTGGACACCTTGGCTCGGTAGAGTGCAATATCACTCCACAGTGTACTATTATTTGCTCCCTTTATAACCCACTCAGTAGATTTAGAAGTCACTCCACTGAGTGCCTTACCTCTGTATCTCACGAACAAAAATCTTAGCTCCTTAAAAACTTACCAATGCTAAAATTTCACTTTAGTCCTTCAATCTTCTTCTTTTTTCTTAAATTAAACCCCTAAAACACCAAAATGCACAATTAAGCGATTAAAATGTCAACTTAAGAAATTAAATATAAATAAACTAAATTAACACTAAGATAACACAATAAACACACTAAACACACAATAATAATATAGTATAATTCACACTTATCAGTATACAAGTGGAAAAAAAAGTATTTATATCCCCCCATAGAATCCAATCACCATGGGATTTTTGTAGCCATAAAAACTTTTCCTGAAGAAGAGTATCCTCTAACTTCTTTTTAAGCTCCACTTCCAGATTAGCATGAAAAGATGAAAATTTATTCTCCAAAGAGCACTGAATTCTATTAATTTTTGCCAACAGCCAAGCTTTCCTCTGAAACATATTCCCAAACACATTAGAATTCTACGACTTTAAATTTTCAGAAAAAGTTTGGATGGATGACATTAGTGAGTTCCCAATTTTCCAATTATTAGACACAAATGGACCAAAATCCAGGTGAGCAAGCCACACATTAAGAAACCAAAAAGGATGATTATCTCTAGTAGATTGTTGGAAAGTATGTGACACCTCGAATTCTAAGTTGCCAAAAAATATTGTGAGCCAACCCGACCCTATACAATAATAAGAAAAAAATAAAAACAAAATAAAATAATTTAGAGAAAAAAGAAAAAAATATATGTTAAGTTATAGTGGAATTAGGGGTTTAAATGTAAAATAGAAAAGTTTAAGGGCCAAATAGCATTTAAAAGGGGCTAAGATGAAATTTTTTACCTCCACACCACACCCAAAACTACATCATTTTGGAGTGGTGTTTATTTATTGGCTGCTTATTTTCTTTCTAAAAGGGACCTTATTCTCCACAGCCATTCCTCTTATATTTTCTTTTTCCTCCTCCTTTCTCCAGTTACGCCATCGCCATTGCACCACCCACTATTGCCCTTTGCCACTGTTGCAGCCTTTCAGCACCATCGCCTCTCTTTTTCCCCCTCTTTCCATCGTGTGGCAGTAGCTCATGCATTTTCCCCTGTTGTCTCTCTTTCTTTGCTTCAATTTCCCATCATTTTTGCCCCTTACCACCATTTTTCCTCCATTAATCTTAAGGCAAGCTTCATTCTTCCCTTTAATTGATGTTTTATAATAGAAATTAAAGGAAAATTAGAGAAATAACTAAGTCTAGAAAGATTGGAAAAAATTTTAGGGGTTTAGTTATTGTTTGAATTAATTAAAAATTAGAGCAAATAGTTAGCTAGAAGTGCCTTAAATTATGTGTTTGTGCATTTTTATTGAAATAATAAAAATTTATGGAATTTTAAAGAAAAAAAGGTGAGATGGTGATAAATGAGAAGGAAGTGCAAAAATGAAGATGAATTGGAGCTTATAGAGACTGGAATTGAAGGAAATAAATAGCAAATTGATACATGTTCGTGCAATTCTATTTTTCTCTAAATTTGTGAATTAAGTAAATATTTGTGGTATGTGGACCAAGATTTTTATGAATTGATGTTAAAAAATCACAATTTAAGTGTTAAATGAATAATATGAGATGTTATAATTAAATTATAGGGGTTTAAATTGAAATTTGTCAAATAACATATATTATGTAAGTTATAGTTTTTGATGAATGAATTAGGATTTCATAAAATTAATGTTATAAATGACTAATTAGATGTTAAATGAGTGGTATGAAATACTTTAATTGAATTATAAAGGTTAGAATTCAAAATTGTCATTTTATCTATAATATGTTAATTGTTAGACCTAAAAATGTATATTGTTTTGTTTAATTGGATGGATAAACATTTTATTATAAATGTGTAATTTGAAGAAAGACATTGATAAAAATTAAATTTGATTTTTTTAGTCATGACATGATCTTAAAGATGATATAAGTGATTCCCAATAAATTATATTTAATTAGTGTTAATTCATGGATTTTATCATGATTTTAAGGAAGGTGCTAATGAGTATTACTTTGAAATGCTTTGACCGAAACCTGTGTATACATGAGGGGTTTATTTTTAAACTCTTGGAGAAGAACATAAGTTGGATAAATTACTACATAATAGTGATCACAAGTGAAGGCTATAAAGTGAGATCGGATTAAACGGAGAAATGGAATATGAACTTAATTATATATGCCATTTGTAAAACTAGAAGGAATTAGAGTAACGTGATAAGGTTTGCATGCCAATTAAGGAAATTTAGCAATACTGCATCATTACAGGTGGAACCGGACTGAATGGCTTCAAGAGCTCTATCCACACATGTATATGTAAATAAACATATAGATATATGTATAATAATAATAATAATAATAATAATAATAATAATAATAATAATAATAATAACAACAACAACATAGATGGACCAAACGATTTCGAGAATTCGATCCTGAATTGAATCTCACTTATCTGGCTGGTGCCAATTCCATTGGATTTTACTTAGGACAAATATAAAAAATAAATAATGAATGCCTAACGAATGAGTAGAGAATTTTTAATTGGAAGTAATTAGGCAGTCATACGTAGAGTTAGAAATTGATTAGACTTTAATTGAACAAAATATGTATTAATATTAAAATTACACATATTTAAATTTTATATAATGGGTTTAATGCTTATTATGCTTGGAAATGAATTGAAACATTTGTGTTTGATAATTTGTGAAACTTTATGCATGTTTTAGTCAATTATTTTATATTTGGTGGAAAATTAGAATAGCTTAAACACCACATTAGCACGTGATTTTCTTTTTATGCATAGGTTTGAAAGAATTTTGAAGATAGGTGGAAGTGGATCTACAGCAAAATCTAAGTACAACAGGAAAAGTGGAAAGATTTTGAGGTCGATACACAATTTTCATTTCTTTTGGTTAACTTTTGAATATTTTGGCATGTATGCCATATAATGGCGAAACAAATTCATGAGTGTGTGTGAGTGTATGTATGTATGTATGTATGTATGTATGTATGTATGTATTTGTGATTAATGTAAATTAAGTTTGTTTTGGAGCTGATTATATAAATTATAATTGAAAATAAGTGAAATATTAAGTGTGGTATGTTTTTAATTTGATTGAGATTGAATTGTGAAGTATCGAAGGATGGGTAAACTAATATACGAATTGAGTTTGAATTGGAGGTGAATGGTAGAATAAGTTGAAATAGAAGTGTATTAAGGATTTTCTATAGAAGGTTTTTAAACAATTTAGAGGAAACTCTATCAAAATTTTTATAAAATAAACAGTGATTGTTAAGGTGATAAGATTTTAAATAGAAAATTTTGTAATTGGCCCTGTTAAAAGAATTTAAGCCCTGATGTGACATTCGGTATCAAGCTCTTTTAATAGATCAGGTATATGATGGTACATTTAGTGGTATCAGGGCCTAGTTTAGGCAATTCTGGACCTATAATTAAACAATTGACAGGAGATTTGTGTACATGCCAAGTAGAGTTAAATGTTAATATGATGTGACTATAATGTGTGTAGATCCACTATTTTTGTCTGTTATAGATTAAAGAATGAAATCAAGCTCAAAAGGAGATACCGAAGAAGTAAAAAGCCATGCTTCAGCCAATAATGTGAATAAGGGTAAGGGGAAGCAACCAGCACAACCAATACCACCACATTCCGCTCAGTCAATGCCTAATTTGATAGAGTTCCTTACAACCATGATGGAATATATGAACAGCAAATGGCTGTTACACCTCATCCATAGCCATAACTACCCCTTCCACCATCAAGACTTACACTAGAGAAGTTTAAAAAGTTAGGAGTAGAGGACTTTTATGGGGGAGTTATCAGTCACTGCCCCGTATGTTAAATTTTGGCTAATTAAGATAAATAAGATTTTTTAATCCTTTTTCATTTTACACCTGAAGAAAGATTAGAGTCTATAGATTGTCTTCTTCATGAGTCAGTATATCAATGGTGGGAATATACAAAGAGGTTTGTTGCACCACAGGATCTCACTTAGGAGTAATTTTTATCCCAGTTTAGGGATAAATATATGAAAGAAGCTTATATAGAGGAGATAAGGTATACATTTCTCCATCTAAAGTAGGGATTCAGAATAATATCAGAGTATGAAAAAGGGTTTGATAGATTAAGTGCTTATGCTGAGCGATTTATTCTTATTGTAGCTGATAGGCATAGAAGATTTAAGGCATGCCTTCATCATGACATTAAGAAATTCCTTACTACACCACAAATTAGCGATTATGGAGAATTGGTGAAAGCAGCCTTGAGGATTGAAAAAGCTAATATAGAGGAATAGAAATAAAGAAGCAGAAGCTAGAAAAAGAGGAGCTAGGGACAAGTTAGTTCTTCCTCATGAGCTAGTAAAAAGTAAAATGGTTCAGGTTCTCAGACTCCATTTCAATCACAGATATCTTCCTGTTGAGTAGGACAGAGTTAGAGATCATTTACTAGGTTAGGATAGCTAGCCTCATCTATGGTCAGTACTGTAGATGGATCAGAAAGGTGAGAGATTGCTCCATGCGAAGATTATGGCAAGAAGTATGGGGGTCAATGTTGGGAAAAGATTGGAATGTGTCTTAGATATGGGTCTATAGAGCATTCCCAAAAATATTGCCCTGGTAACCAGTATCCAACAGCCGGTCAGCTAGAGAGATAAGTTATTTGGGCTTCAAGAGGCAAAGATAGAGGTAGAGCAGTTAGTTTTGGTATTGATAGATAAAGGACTAAATAAGAGATAATTGAGAGACTTGATGCTTGTATTTCAATATGTGTATATGTTATGCGAGCCCGAGATGATTAGGTTGGCCTATATGTGATTACGAATACTTTTACTATATTTGATATTTCTATTCATGCATTGATACATCTAGGATCTACCCATTCATATATATGTATCCCATTGCCTGATGATAAGAGATTACATGTTGACACCATAGCATGATATTGTAATTACAAATCCTCTAGGTTATAACATAATAGTGAATCAAGTTTATAAGAATTGTCCTTTAAAAATACAAGGCTATCAATTTCCTGGGGATTTAATTGAGTTATCTTTTCGAGAATTTTATGTGATTCTTGGCATGGATTGGCTATTTAGACATCATATAATGGGAAATTGTCATCTTTAAAGAATTTACCCTTAGGACAACTAACAATGATGAAATCACAATTGTTGGTTAAAGGTTGAATTTTCCTTCAAATATTATATCATCCGCAATAGCAAAAAAGCTTGCTCGAAAGGGATGTGTAGCCTACTTGGCTTATGTGCTTGAAGCTAGGAGAATAATCCTAAGATTCAAGATATACCAACTGTACGTGAATTTCAGGATGTCTTTCTTGACAAGTTACTAGGGATAACACTAGAAAGAGAAGTCAAATTTTCCATTGCTTTGCTGCCTGGTACTGCACTCATATCTATTGCACCATGATGGATGGCTCCTATAAAATGTAAGGAATTAAAAACCTAGCTATAAGAACTCCTTGAAAAGGATTTTATATGTCCTAGTGTGTCCCCTTGGGGTGTACTGGTATTATTTGTCAAGAAGAAAGATGGGTCTCTTAGGCTATGCATGGATTACAGGCAGTTGAATAAGGTGATTAAAAAACAAATGTCCACTGCTCAGAATATATGACCTATTTGATCAGCTCAAAGTGTAGGAGTTTTCTCTAAAATTGATCTACAGGGTATTATCAATTGAGGGTAAAAGAAGCAGATGTTTCCAAGATAGCCTTTAGAACAAGATATGGGCATTATGAATTTTTGTGATGCCTTTTGGCCTCACAAATGCCACAACAGTGTTTATAGACCTCATGATTTATGTCTTCCATCCCTATTTGGATCAATTTATAGTGGTCATGTTATATCAGCTGACGGGATAAAAGCTATTCTGGAATGGAACACCTAAGAATGTTATAAAAATCAGAAATTTCTTAGGTTTGGTAGGGTATTATAGAAGGTTTGTTAAAGGGTTTTCCATTATTGCAGCACCTATGACTAAGTTAGTTCAAAAGAACACAAAATTTATGTGGAGTGACAAATGTCAAGAAAGCTTTGAGAAGTTAAAGGCTATGTTGACTGAAGTGCTTGTTCTTACACAACTTGGGTCTAGTAAAGACTTCGTAATCTATAGTGATGCCTCACATAATAGGCTTAGCTATGTACTCATGCAAGAGGGGAAGGTAATTGATTATGCTTCCAGGCAACTTAAGCCATATGAAATGAATTACTGAACCTATAATCTAGAGTTAGTAGCCACATTCTTTGCTTTAAAAATTTGGAGGTATTATCTCTATAGAGAAAAATGTTATATTTATACAGATCACAAGAGTCTCAAATATTTACCTACATAAAACAATTAAATTTAAGGTAAAGAAGATGGATAGAGTTTATTAAAGATTATGATTGTGTTATCGACTATAACCCAGGTAAAGCAAATGTTGTGGTGGATGTTCTTAGCAGAAAATCATTGTCAGGGAAATTTTAACTAATCGAATTAAACTATTAAATTTATTACATAGTAAGGTTATGTACGAATAATGATTCAAATAATTTTGTTCAACTTTAAAAGCTACGAATGTCAATTTATCTAAAGCAAATTGTGGTGCCCTTATGGTGGAGTTAAGGCTTAGACCAAATTTGGTGCAACAAGTCAAAGAAGCACAAGCGCAAGATGAAAAACTAATTGCTATTATTACACAAACCCAAGAAGGGAAAGATAGTGACTATGTAGTCAAGGAAAATGGTTATTTGTACTTCAAAGATATAATATGTGTCCCTAATGTTAATGAATTGAAAAAGAACATCATGAAAGAAGCTTATAGCAGTTCATATGCTATGCACCCAGGAAGCATGAAAATGTATCAAGACTTGAAGATACATCACTGATGGCTAGGTATGAAATGATACATTGCAGAATATGTTAACAAATGTTTGATGTATCAATAGGCCAAAGTAGAACATCAAGTTCCCTCAGGCTTACTATAACTAATAACAATACTCGAGTGGAAATGGGATCAAATCACAATGGATTTTATGGTCGGTGTGCCTCAAACTAGGAAGCAGTACAATGCTATATGGGTAATTGTAGATAAATTGACCAAGTCAGCTCACTTTTTGCCTATCAGAACTAACTATAAACTGTCAAAGTTAGCATAATTGTACATCAATGAGATAGTGTGGCTACACAATGTTCTATCTTCCATTATATCTTATCGAGATTCAAAATTTACTTCAATATTTTAGAAGAAATTATAAGAGGCCTTGGGTAACACATGCAATTTCAATACAGATTTTCATCCTTAAACAGATGAATAGTCTGAAAAAGTAATTTAGGTAATCTTTAATGATTACAAATGGATATGTAATAAAATGAAACTATGATAATAATATGAAATAATGTATCAAGTACTAGAATATATGCTTAGGAGCTGTGTCATTGACTTTGAGGGAAGCTGGGATAAATATCTTTCATTAATTGAATTCGTATACAATAATAGCTACCAAACTAGTCTACAAATGGCACCTTATGAGGCTCTATATGGTAGAAAGTGCAGGATGCCCTTATGTTAGATAGAACTCAAAGAAAATAAATTTGAAGGTCTAGATTTGATAATAGAAACCAAATATAAAGTGAAGATTATTAGGGAAAGACTAAAAGTTGCTTTTTGTTGCCAACAATCTTATGCGAATTTGAAAAGAAGAGACATTGAATATGCTATTGGTAATAAGGTTTTCTTAAAAGTTTCCCCATGAAAGAAAGTGCTTCAGTTTGGTAAAAAGGGTAAATTAGCTCCTAGGTTTATTGGTCCTTCGAAATTATTGAATATGTGGGACCAGTAGCCTATAGATTGGATTTGCCATAAGAAGTAGATAGGATTCATAATGTCTTCCATGTAACGATCTTGAGAAGATACTGATCTGATCCATTGCATGTTGTAGCATTGAAAGATATTTAGGTGTAAGCAAATTTAACTTATGAAGAGAAACAAGTGAAAATCTTATCCAGGGAAACAAAGTAGCTAAGGAATAAATTGGTGCCATTAGTAAAAGTACTATAGAGAAATCACAAAGTGGAAGAAGCCACATGGAAACTAGAGGACACTATGAGAAAGACATATCTAGAGTTATTTCATGCAAGTAAATTTCAAGGATAAAAATTTTATTTTAAATGTGAATAAATGTAATGCCTCAAATTTTGCTTTACCGAATAATATTGTTAACTAACTCGACCCTAGACATGACTAAGAAAAAAATAAAAACAATATAAAATAATGTAAAGGAAAAAGGAAAGATTATATGTTAAGTTATAGTGGAATTGGGGGTTTAAATGTAAAATAGAAAAGTTTGAATGCCAAATAGCATTCAAAGGGAACTAAGTTGAAATTTTTCATGTCCACACCTAAAACTACATCTTTTTAAGGTGGGTTTTATTTGTTAGCTACCCATTTTCTTCCTAGGAGGAATGACCTCCTTCTCCATAACCATTCCTTTTCTATTTTCTTCTTCTTCCTCATTTCATTTATCACGCCATCATCGCAGCACCACCCACTATTGCCCTCTATCACTACTGCAACCCTTTGGTGCTATTGCTTCATTTTTTCTCCCCCTCTCCATTATATGGCGACAACTTACATGCTTTTCC
Organism: Excoecaria agallocha; assembly: GCA_037975025.1. Classification (NCBI taxonomy): domain Eukaryota; kingdom Viridiplantae; phylum Streptophyta; class Magnoliopsida; order Malpighiales; family Euphorbiaceae; genus Excoecaria; species Excoecaria agallocha. Next base: position 38,287,986 of record CM075817.1, on the reverse strand, counting down.
CTTGCTACCCCTCCTTCCTTGCTTTGGTTTTCCCTTCATTTTTGCCTTGCTGCCATTTTTCCTCCATTAATCTTAAGGTAAGCTTCATTCTTCCCTTTAATTGATGTTTTATGATAGAAATTGAAGTAAAAATGGAGAAATAACTAAGTTTAGGGATTTCAATATTGGGAAAATTTTGGTGGTTTAGTTATTGTTTGAATTAATTAAGAATTAAAGCAAATAGTTAACTAGAATTGCCATAAATTATTTGTTTATGCATTTTTGTTGAAATAATCATGTTAAATTTTATGAATTTTGAAGAAAAATAAGGCGATATGGTGATGAATGAAAAGGAAGTGCAAAAATGAAGATGAATTAGAGCTTGTAGAGACTGGAATTGAAAGAAATAGTTAGTAAATTGGTATGTGTTCATACAATTCTTTTCTAAATTTGTGTATTATATAAGTAAATATTTATGGTATATGGAGTAGGATTTTTATGAATTGGTGTTAAAAAATCACTATTTGAGTGTTAAATGAATAATATGAGATGTTATAATTAAATTATAGGGGGTTTAAATTGCAATTTGTCAAATAACATATATTATGTAAGTTATAGTTTTTGATGAATGAATTAGGATTTCATAAAATTCATGTGATAAATTACTAAATAGATGTTAAATGAGTGGTATGAAATACTTTAATTGAATTATAAAGGTTAGAATTCAAAATTGTCATTTTATCTATACTATGTTAATTGTTAAACCTGTAAAATGTATATTATTTTGTTTAATTGGATAGATAAACATTGGCTGGTGTCTAGCAAGTTTACTAGATCAATTAGTAATATAGGAGGTATGTATATAATCGAAGAGCAATTGGTGTTAGATCGATGTAATAAAATGGGGCAAAAGAGCTCAATTTGCTTATTGTGGCATTTCATCAAACACTTTGTAGGCACAAAAACACATAAGACAAATAAAAAAATAATTTAATCCATTTGCATGCCACAAGTGAAACAAAATCAATCTAATCAAGATAAACACACCAAATAAGAAATCTCAGCATATAATTACATGCATTTCTAACACAATCATAAACCATAATAACCCTAAAAAATCATAAGCAATAAAAACTCAAGAAGAAGAAAACCCTAATAAAATGGCAAAATCAAGAATCAAAAAAAACATAAATGAACTTGGAATTAAAATTAAGGAGAGGAACTTACTTTGATGTCATTGATTTGTTGGAGAAAAGAAGAAGATAGTGAGGGAAATGGAAGAGAGGAAACTAAAGAAGAAAGTGTGACAACAATAAGGAAGTGGCAGGATGACAAAGGAAAGGAAAGAGCATTTAAAGCAAAGGGAACCCGGTAGGGATGGTATGGGAACCCAGTGGGGATGTTATATGTTCCTATTGAGTTCTTTAGTTCTATACTAATTGTCAAAAGGACCCAGTAGGAATGGTAAACAATCCTACCAAGTTAATTTTCCTCAAAACACTTAGAGCTTTAATTAAATAGTATTGCAATATAAAAATCACTTATATGCTTAACTTAATTTTACTTCCCCTTTAATTGGCACCCTAAATTCCATACAACTCCCTCACTCACTCTTAAAACACATTACAAACCAAAAAAAAAAGATTATTAAACTCAAAACTAGAAAGTATAGCTTTTTGTATGCCATAATTGGGTCATGACACTTCAAAGGAAACACATTAAGCTACTAACATCACCTCATTATTGGATAACCATAGTGAACAAAAGAGGAAAATCGTACCTAAATTATATAACTATGAATTTCTAATTCAGGCAACCATACATAAAACACCACCTTACATTCATGAATTTTAAACCACACACAAAATGAACAAAAGAACACCAAATAACAACAACCTAGAATAGACTGCAAATTCAAAAATAGAGAAGGGTAAAATAATATAGTTCTGAATTTATAAAGTCTTCAGCTAGACTTTTTGAAATGGCTTAACTTGTCATGAAAAATTAAGGTTGCCTCACCGACCTCTACCTAGGACACAATATATGGCTTCAATCAGTGCCTATTTATCTTGTACTCATAACCATTCTTTGAACTTTTTATAGTGAGCACTCCGAACTCATTACTTGCGACCACTTGATATGGTCCAAGCCACCTGGACTTTAATTTTCTTAGGAATAACTTTAGCCTGCTATTATAGAGCAGTACTAACATTTCTGGAATAAAATTCTTCTAAACCAATTTCTTATCATGCCAATGTTTCATCCTCTCCTTATACGAAGCAGCATTTTTATAGGACCGGAGTCAAAATTTCTCGAGTTCATTGAGCTGTAAACATTTCCTCACCTGACCGTAAGATCTTTGTTACCGTACGATTTGGTCCATGGTGACCTCCAACCTCTCCTCCATGGCATGATTTCATAATATCAACTTGTTCCTCTTTAGGAATGCACTAGCAGCACTTGATTTGGATATAATTTAAACAGGTATGGATCATCCCATAAATAATGCCTTGCATTCACTTTCAACTTCTTTTTTTTCTGCCATGTGTAATCTTTTAAAAGATAACCCCCTGTAAGATAATTAGCAATGTCAACAAATAAAGGAATGGAATTTCACAAGAATAAATAATAAAAATTCATTCATCGGGAAATAAATCAGAAATTTCCCCTTTCTCCATATGAGTATGGTTTAAATGTGATAAATGGTTAGCCAAAAAATTCTCTGCCCCTTTCTTATATTTGATATCCATGTTAAACTCTTGAAGTAACAAAACCCATCTTATTAACCATAGTTTAGAGTCCTTATTGGAAAATAGATGCTAAAGGGTTGCATGGTTAGACCAAACTGTGACTTTTACACCAAGAAGATATGGCCTAAATTTTTCAAAAGAGAACATAATCGCCAAGAGTTCTTTCTTAACAGTGGTATAATTCACTTGTGCACCTGTGAGTGTGTGACTTGCATAGTATATGGTATGAAAAACCTTCTCCTTTCATTGACCTAAAACTGTCCCAACTGCATAATTACTAGCATCACATATAATCTCAAAAGGTAAATTCCAATCCAGTGATGTAATTACTGATGCTAAAATTAACTTTTTTTTAATAAATTGAAGGCCTGCAAACACTCATCATTAAAGTTAAATGCAAAATCTTTAATCAATAAATTAGACAATGGTTTTGCAATCTTAGAAAAAACATTAATGAACTTGCAATAAAATCTAACATGACCAAGAAAACTCCTAATATTTTTAACACTATTAGGGGGAGGGAGTTTATCAATGACATCAACTTTGGCTTTATCAACCTCAATACCTTTTTTTTTAGAAATTTTATGCCCTATGACTATTCCTTCTCTCACCATAAAATGACACTTTTTCCAATTGAGAATAAGGTTAGTCTTCACATCTCTCTAACATTAAAGAAAGATTGGCTAGACAACTATCAAAATTTTGCCTATAAAATGTAAAATCATCCATGAGGACTTCTATGAATTTTTCAATAAAATCATGAAATATGGCCATCATACACCTTTGAAATGTGGCTAGCACATTACAAAAACCAAAAGGCATTTGCCTATAAGCAAAGGTACTATATGGACACGTAAAAGTGGTATTTTCTTAATCCTTAGGGGTTATGGGTATTTGCATGTAACCTGAATAACCATCCAAAAAATAATAAAATATATTTCTTACTAATCTTTTTAGCATTCAATCAATGAAAGGTAAAGAAAAATAGTCATTCCTAGTAGCATTATTCAATCTCTTATAGTCATTACACACTCTCCAACTTGTAACTGTACGTGTTGGAATGAGTTCATTGTTTTTATTAGTCATCATAGTCATCCTCCCCTTTTTAGGCACACATTGAACTGGACTAACCTAACTACTATTAGAAATAGGATAGATGATACCTATATCAAGCAATTTAAGTACCTCCTTCTTCACAACCTCTTACATAGCTGAGTTTAGTTGATGTTGGGGCTCCACCACAATCTTAAAATCACTCTCTATACGGATTCAGTGTGTATAAAAATCGAGGCTGATTTCTTTAAGGTTTGAAGTTTTCCATCCAATGGCTCTCTTGTGCTTCCTTAATATTGTAATGAGCATCTCTTCCTCCAAACCTATCAAATGAGAAAAAATAATTTTAGGTTTTGAATTATCCTCTAGAAACAAATATTTCAAATAAGATGGTAAAGTTTTGAGTTCAGAATTTTTTTCTTCCTTAAAAAGGGAAGAACCTTCCTCCTTTACTCCTCTATCCTCATGCTCTTTATCTAACTCATTCACAAGCTCTGCCTCATTCTCATTTGTGTTATCCTTATCTTGAAGTGCATTAAATAGCTTTGAAGTGCATCTTCTAAAATGATCTCTTTTTGAGTTTCCTCCACATATTCTTGAAAACCATCAACGAAGCAAATGGATTCTTCAAAGTTATATAAGGGATGTTGCATCACCTTGTTGACATTAGAAACCATCTCCTTATATCTTAGCATAATTGTTTGTCCACGAACATCTATTAAAGCCTTTGTGGTATTCAAGAATGGTCATCTAACAATCAATGGCACTTTTTTATCTTTCTCCATATCCATCACAACAAAATCCATTAAAAAGATAAAAGATCTTCAATTATTCCCTTAGGTGTCTTCATAGACCCATCCACAAATTATAATATCAATCAAGTTTCCTTAGTGTCTCCCAAATTCAATTTTCTACAAATGGAATAAGGCATCAAATTTATACAGGCAGCCAAATCACATAAAGCATGACCAACAAACTTTCCTCCTAGCATATATGGAAAAGTGAAACTACTTGGGTTTTCTAGTTTTCAATAATTTTATTCATCAAAATTGCACTATAATTCTTAAACAATTGCATTATACCCATACACTCTAACTTTTTCTTATTTGAGTAAAGATATTTCATAAATTTTGGATATTTTGGCATGTGTAATAAAGCTTCTGCAAAAGGTAAATTTACACGTAACTTTTTAAACATGTTAAGGAATCTTGTTGATTATTCATTTTCCTTATCTTTCCTAGCTAGAGAAGGGTAAGGTAACTTAGATTCATCAATATTAGTCACACCAAATTTTTCCATACCTTTACCTTTGTCCACCACTTTTGATACTTCACTAACAATATTAGGTTCAGCAATACTTACCTTTATTGTTGGTTCCACCACTTTTGAATGAAATTTACCTTTTTCAGCCTCTTTTACCTCTTTTTCACTCCTCAAAGTAGTAGATTTTACCTCTTTCTTTAGATTATGGTCCACATTAGATGAAAATATGCCATAGGTTCCGTTAGAGAGTGAATTAGCAAGTTTTCCAACTTGAGTTTCCAAGTTTCTAATTGATGCATCTTGATTCCTCATCCACACATCTTGCAATTTTCATCTAACATCTTAACTTGCCATAAATGTGGACTGAGTGGTTATGAAGTTGGCAAACATCTCTTCTAAACTAGGTTTTCTCTCTTATGGAGGTTAAGGCCTTGGTTGAAAACCAAGTGGTTGGTCAGGTGGAGGTTGGTTTTGGTGTGGAGCTTGGTAGGCTGATGGAAAGTGTGTTAGGGTTGGTGCTTGATAGGCTTAGTGGTTGTTGGTATAGTGGGTTGTATTTTGGTTGAAGGAAGCTTTAATTTAGGTGTTAAAAGTGGATGCATGATTCCCTTCTCTCCAAAACAAGTTCGGATGGCTCCTCCTTCTAGAATTATAAGTATTACTAAATGGGCTTACAAGATTAACATCTTCAATCACTTAACTTTCAGCCTTGCCAACCTTGTTTTCTTATATGGTATGGTCACCTTTATAAGCATCACTTCTTTGAGATAGAGCTGGCACATTTTACACCTTCAGTATGCTCAATTCCTTCTTCAATGGCTCCATTTGAGCCTTCAACATTGCCACCTCATCTACAAATTATACTTCCTACTTTTTCTGTGTAGTTTTTGTATTGGCCTATTGAGCTTTATTAGTGGCCACCTTATCTAAGAGTATAAAGGCATCATTCGGTATTTTATTCATGAAACTTCCATCCGAGGCTGCATCTAGGAGAGATTGTGTTGATTGATTGACACCCATATAAAAAGTAGACTTCAACCAATGCATAACAATTTTATGGTGAGGGTAACTCTTCAAAAGTCTCTCAAACCTCTCCCAAACCTTATGAAATGGTTTGTCATATAGCTATCAAAAATTAGAAATGTTATTCCTAATGGTGGCCTTCTTAGTTAATAGGAAAAACCTCACTAAGAAATTTTCTTGCATCTGCTTTCAGGACCTTATAGACTGACTTAGTAACATTTGTAACTAGTCTTATGCCTTACCAATGAGTGTAAATGGAAATAAGTTCAGTCGGATAACATCCATTGACACATTTGGAATTTGAACTGTATCACTTATTTCTAGGAAAATATCCAATTGCTGAGCTGAGTCCTCAATCTCTGATCCTAAGAACTGATTCTTCTATACCATTATGATGGTGGCTGGTTTTCAGCTCAAGATGATTATTTTAAGGAAGTATGATAGTCATGTGATCCTCATTCCACCTAGAAGTGGCATAGTCTCTAATAGTCCTTAGTCTCAACCCATTCCCCTGGACTTGATTTGGGTTGTGATGTATCTGATTCTAAATGACTTGCCCTCTCAACAGTGGAGGTGGGTCATTTCACATAATATCCTACGAATTTATGTTTTCTATTTGTTGTCATCTCCATCTGCGTAATGTTCTCTCAATCTCAAGTTTAATAGGTAATACTGGGTCATCTCTTAACATACACTATTGACACTTGAAAAGAATAAAATAAATAAATAAATAAATAAATAAATAAGAAGAAGAAGAAGAAGAAGAGTATCACACAAAATTCACTACAAAATCTAAAATAAGCATCAATCCACAACAATGGTACCAAAAAATTTATCGGTATCTAGCAAGTATACTAGATCAGCTAGTGATATAGGGAAATAAGATTAAGACCCTTTAATATCATACCCAAGAGATTGTGTATTTCAGATTTTAAGGAAAATGATGCGTGATAGAATTTTCTAAGTTTTTGAAGGTAATTATAAATTAAACTAAACTAAATTAAATAATTAAACAATTTAAATGCTAAGACTGAACTAAAATTAATTAAACACAAAGCAAAATTAGAGTGCTAATAAAAATCAATAACTAAAACACTTCTGCTAAGGGACTATCTGCCTCATCCCTGATTAAGAATGATCTATTACCTAGCATACAAATATGGTTTATGCTCCTAAACTTCAGTTAAATCCTCTTTCAAAACACTTGACCTTAACTTATTCTTAATACAATCTTTTGAATCTAATCAACTCATGGACAATAAACTCTGGCCCTAATTTTTAGAATGCAACAGTTAATTAACATAAGTAAAGTAGATCAAGAGCATGTATATCAATAATCACAACTTAAAATAGCATTTAACCATCTATTCGATACATTAAATATAAATCAAATCATAATCAAAGATAAAGTTTAGTACTGGAATTAAGAAATAAAAAAACTAGCATTGAATTTAAGCTCAAAAACTAGTCATTACAATAAAAGGTCGAAGGTTCAAGTTTTCCTAAGCAAAAGTAAAGAAATTACTCACTATTCATGATCAAAACGAATGAAAGAATGGAAAAATTAAATATTATACTTATAAAGCTTTATACTTGATTTTGTTATCTTCAGGAACAATAGAGAAAATAATCTTGAAAACCTTAAGAGCTCTTACTTATGAATTGAAGTTCAAAAGAAATAAAAACTAGGTCTATTCTAAGATGAAAAATTGTCTAACTCCTAAATTCTAACTTAAGGACACTTGAATACTTAATTTTCTAGAAGTCCAACCACTACCCAAACTTTTAAACTATAGAAAAACTTCTTGAATCGTGTTTGCTGCATAAAGAATCTGGTAGGGAGGCCTTTATATTCCTAACAGGTTGATTGCTTCTTCCTGAGAGATTGAGTGACTCGGTAGGGATGCCTTTGTGTCCCTATCGAGTTCTTGACTTCTAGATAGAGAGTATTGCATGACCTGGTGGGAATGGTTTTTATGCCTATTGAGTTTTAGACTTCTGGCATTCATCTTTAAAAGAACCCAGTGGGGATATTTTTATCCCTACCGAGTTCTAAGCCACTGGACTGAAATGAAAAAAACATTGAAGAACACAGTGGGGATACCTTCTGTCCCTGCTGGGTTGATTTAACTCATTTTGATAGAGAAACATGCAAAACAACCAAAATCAAACTCAATTACTCAAAACTCAAAACAATTAAACTTTAAACATAAAATTAAAAAAGTTAAAAGTAAAAATGCTACAAAACAAATGTAAAACTACTTAAAAACATAGTTGTAATTCAAAACTATTTAACATTTTATTATAAATGTGTAATTTGAAGAAAGATATTAATGAAAACTAAAATTGAATTTTTTTAGTCATGACATGATCTTAAATATGATATAAGTGATTCCTAACAAATTATGTTTGATTGGCTTTAATTCATAGATTTGTCATGATTTTAAGGAAGTTGCTTATAAGTATTGCTTTGAAATGCTTTGACTGAAACATGTGTATACATAACGGGTTTATTTTTAAATTCTTAGAGAAGAATGTAAATTGGATAAATTACTACATAATAGTGATTACAAGTGAAGGCTATAAAGTGAGATTGGATTAAATAGAGAAACAAAATATGAACTTAATTATATTTGCCCTTAGTAAAACTGGATAGAAATTAGAGGAATGTGATAAGGTTAGCATGCCAATTAAGAGAATTTAGCAGTATTGCATCATTATAGTTGGAACCGGACTGAATGGCTCTAAAAGCTCTATTTTGATATAGAATCTTTAATTCGAGTCGTGGACCGAATGGCTTCAAAACCTCTGTCAACATATGTATATATAAATAAACATATAATAATAATAATAATAATAATATAATAATAACAACAACAACAACAATAATAATAATAATAATAATAATAATAATAATAATAATAATAATAAAGAAAATATAGATAAATCAAATGGTTCCAAGAACTCGATCCAACATTAAATCCCTCTTATCTGGCTATTGCCAATTCCACAAAATTTTACTTGGGGCAAATATATAAAATAAATAATGAATGACTAATGAATGAGTGGATAATTTTTAATTGGAAGTAATTAGGTAGTCATAAGCGGAGTTATAAACTGATTAGACTTTAATTGAACAAAATATGAATTAATATTAAAATTACACATATTTAAATTTTATATAATGGGTTTAATGATTATTATACTTGGAAATAAATGGAAACATTTATGTTTGATAATTTGTAAAACTTTAAGCATGTTTTAATCAATTATTTTATATTTGGTGGAAAAGTAGAATTGCTTGAATACCACTAAGAAAAATGCTTAGTGTGTTATTATCTTTTCGTGTGTAGGTTTGAAAGAATTTTGAAGATAGGTGGAAGTAGATCTATAGCAAAATCCGAGTCACAATAAGAAAAGTGGAGAGATTTTCAGGTGGATGCACAATTTTCATTTCTTTTGGTTAACTTTTGAATAATTTGGCATGTACACCTATAATAGTAAAACAAATATCATAAGTGCATATATATGTATGTATTTGTAATTAATGTAAATTAAGTTTATTTTGGAGTTGGTTATGTAAGTTATAATTAAGAATAAGTGAAATAGTAAGTGTGATATGTTTTTAATTTGATTGAGATTGAATTATGAAGTATCGGAGGATGGGCAAACTAATGTGTGAATGGAGTTTGAATTAGAGGTGGATGGTAGGATAGGTTGAAATAGAAGTGTATTGAGGATTTTTCTGCAGGATGTTTTAAAATAATTTAGGGGAAACTCTATCAAAATTTTTATAAAATAAATAGTGATTGTTAAGGTGATAAGGTTTTAAATAGAAAATTTTGTAATTGGCCCTCTTAGAAGAATCTAAGCCCTAGTGTGATATCTGGTATCTGAATCTTTTAATGGATTGGGTATAGGGTGTTACAAACTAAGTTTGAGAAGCAGAGGTTGATGATCAGAATGAACTCTAGGAAGATGATAGATAAATGCATCCGAAAATTTAAGGCTCCATACAAAGTTGCATAATCCTCTATCAAGATGCTTAAAAATAAGCCATTTTTCCAAGTAAACTATGGACCTTTGAACCCCACATCAATTAGTGCATATAATTCAAACCAATTGACAAACATTTTGCAAACTTTATAACAAATCATAGACCCTCCCTTCTTCTTACTAACATCTAGAATAACATTGAAATCACCCATAAGAAACCATGGCTTAGTAGTGGAAATACTAATTTCTAGCAAATTATGCCATAAAGGAATATGATGTATAGGGGTTGGATGGCCATAAACTACTAAAAAAAAAGGAAATAAAATTATCATTGGTCTTCAATTTAAGATGGATGAACTGGCTATGATTAAAAATAACCTCTACTAAGCAAGAAGAATCCTACATAAGCCAAATGCCACTTGAGACCCCAAAAGCCTCAAACCGATGAGAATAAAGAAACCTAAGCCTACAGATAAAAACATCAAGTCTGCTGCCACTGATTCTTGGTTCTAACAAATCCAAAAAATTAGGCTTATGGCATTTAATCATCAATTTTAAATTTCTCAAAATTGATGGCTACCTACCCCTTGACAATTCCAAGAGATAAAAGGCATGGACAAAAAAAATAAAAGAAAACAACCCTTTTAATTATGAAGATAAGGGTTTAAAGGCCCCTTTTCAGACATATCATCATTATGAGCCATATTATCACCATCAAAATCAACTCTAATGTTGCCTTTAATCATCAACTCGTCCATTTCATGAAGACATTGGTTCATAGGATTTTGAGGTAAAAGAGCAACTAATTTCTCTCTATTAGGAGGTTCATCAGTTGGTTGAATGGTAGGGAAACCATTATTATGAGAAACTACCTTTAAGAGAAAATGGAGTTCTTAGAAACAGGAGCAATATTTTCCTTACCTATAATACTATAATTTTTGGAATTAAGAGAACAGTTGAGAGGAATAACCTTTTCTTTAATTGGATGTTTATTAAGATAATAAAAAAAGTCACCCAGATTAGACTTCTTAGCTTTAACATTATTCATACTCTCCTTGGCTTCATCTCAATAAGGACTTTAGAAAAATGTAGACCAGACCCTCTCTTACCGCTCCTTCCTCTAGACCTATAACCATAAGTACCACGTGGGTTATCCCTACCTGATTTAGAAGCAGAGTTTAGACCATTTAACACCTATAAAGCAATGGGATTTTCATGCTATTCTTATTATAGTTGCCTATAAAGCAATGGGATTTCCATATTATTCTTATTATAGTTGCCTTTATCCTAGTCTAACAGAACTGAAAATCAAGACCTTTGCAGGTTAAAGTCCTTAAATTGCTCTGAATTCCAAGGACCAAAGTCATTGTTTGTATTAGTGGTAAGATTAGCATTACCTCCAGCAGGTTCAAATAATGGGCCATTTAAAGAAGTAGGTTTATTGACAAATTTATAAGGGCAGTAGCTATTAACATGTCTATATCTTCCATAGTCAAAACAAATATTAGGGAGATTTTCATATTCAACTCATTGCATCTCCCCATCCAGAAAAAATTTAGAAATTAATGGCTTAGTTAAATCAATTGAAACTGCTATTCGAGCAAATCAAGCTCTTTGATATTCACTTATGCTATAATCAATTTTCCAAAATGGACCAATAACACTTACGACATTCTCCAAGTAGTAGTGTAGAGGTAATTCTGGCAAGCAAACCCAAACCACTTTCTTGTGGTAACTGGCAGTAGGCACCTTTAACTCTATACTCTAAGGCTGGACAAAAAGGCAGCTCCCTATAATAACCCAAGGACCATCAAGTAAAGCTCTTGATCTTGCACATTCCTTTGCAAATTACAACAAAAAATGATCATGCTTGATGTCAAGAACTTTGGCACTAGATAGATCCCAAAGAATATCAAGTTTATTATAGAGAGCTTTGTAGCCTATTCTCCTCCCTAACAATCTCATAACAACTGTATTTTTCAACAGTCCAACAAGTTTTTCACAAAGATCAATGAAAGTATTAATTATATAAAATGGACCAGACCTATTAATTGAGACATCACCCTCTGTAATTAAAATAGCATATGGGTAAAAAAAATCCTCCATAGTTGCTTCTATAAAGCCACTATGTAGTAAGGTCTCTTTATACCCAATCCTCTGTCCCTTACCATTTCCTGGATCTGTATGAAATTTTACTTTTTTTAGTAGGATGATTGACTTCTTCAGATGGAGGCCAAAGAGAAACATCACTTGCAACAACAGGGAAGGTCATCAACAGATGGCGATGAGAAGCATTTGTCACCTCTGCCTTTTACTTTGTTTTGTACACTTTTTCTAATATGCATTTATGTATTTCAATTTTTTTAAAAAAACTATATATCAATTGGTGAATAAATCTCCTCTAATGAAAGATGCCTCTCTCTAATATCTCCATGGTAAAGGAGATAGATAAGGGATGCTACGTAAATATTGATAGACCTAAAAAGAAGATGGTTATTAATGGTTTAAATGCCAAAATTGGCACAAACTAATTTTGGGTTGTCCATTTTGCATTACCATAACCATAACGTATTCGCCAATTTGGCATTAGATGTTTTTTCTTCAAAATGTCATTTTTTTTCTTCCTGAAGAAAAAAATAAAAAATATAGTTTTTTTGATGCAAATAGTAAAAAACAAATCCAATTTCACTTCAAACATAAAAGTCCTCCTTTGAAAACCCACCCACAAAATTAAAAATATGTTCAAGCCTATTGCTTTAATCAGTGTCCTATTAAGGCTACCGACAAAGAGCAATTCATTATCCTCGAGATTCTTAAGGAATTCCCTCATGTATGGAATTTCCAAGGCTTTACTCATATCCATTATGCAGCTATCTGATTAGCCTTATCTTGCCATGGACGAAAAGGGTCTTTCAGTCTTCGCCCATATAGCTATTTTAGATACCCACTATCTGGAGCACCAACATGCTGTGATTGGTACTATTCAGACTTTTCTCAATGCTGGGAGTGTTTTATTTACTTTCTTCCCCAACTTTAATATAAGTTTACAAAATCCACATGTTCTTTACTTTTTAAAAGTCTGGGTTCAAATCACTAGTGCAGACCAGATTTTCACAACTAATGTTGCTACGTTCCATTACTAGATGATTTATCAAGTCTAAAATCATGCAATGGATCTAACTCTACTTGCATCCTTGGATGCTCTTATGATTATAGCTAACTTGAAATAGGTTCTGACCTGTGTTCAAATCCCTAGACAACTCAAAAAGGATGATTTGTTGTAATTATTTCCTCAGTCTTGGGTTACTAGCTACAAGCAGATTCACCAATAAAGTCAGCATATATAGTCTACTAAACCAATCTTTATCAGAAAGAAAGATGGTTTGGTAGAAACTAGATTTTTCTCTCCAAAAATAAAATCTCCAGAATCGCCTACTGCTCCTATCTTCTCGACACAGCTCATGTTGTAACCTTTTTCATCTCTCTAACAAGAAAATATTTCTATAAAGACCTTTGGAGATGATGGGCATTCCATATATGCTTTCTAAAGAGATTGTCATTATTTTAAGGACCATTGTTCATGTAATGATTGTTATGAAGCCTATCTTGAAGCAGAAATCGATGACAACGATCTTAAAAGAAGATGCAAAAAGGCTTAGAAGAAATCCTCGTTTCAAACTATTTATCAGGATCATCTTGATGAAAATGATGATCCTATAGTTAGCCTTTTGGGCTAACCCTCTGGAGAATATGATTATGTGGTTCTCTACTCACCACCACCTCACTTTAAACCATCTCCACCACCCACTCTTCCAACACCATCTCTATTCCCCCACCTAAACCTCTTATTTTAAAACCCCAGTCTTGCGCTAAACAGTATCATGTTTGGAAGCCGAAAAATATTCCATTACTTTCACCTTTACCTCCACCTTATAAATATGTGTATCAACCTACCATTTCATATACAAATGATTTCCCCCAACTCCAAGATACCACAAATCCAACCACCAAGATTCACACTACTCTTTATGTGCGTTCACCAGGTGTTTCCATAAAAGGAATTCCTCAGGCAATCACTCTTACAGAATTAGTTCTCAGCTGGTAATCTGAGAATGCTTAGGCACAAAATAAGGTCCTATGGAGAATTAAGATGAAGGTTGATCAAGTCTCTTTTCATATAGACACCTTAGACTCAAAAATCTCTTCACAAAATGTTGTTGCTTATAAACTAATGACACAACTTTAGATTCAAGTAGCTAAGCTAAAAATCAGCTCATGACTATTATCAATCAAAGTGTTTATGACTCGACCTTCAGCCAAAAGGCTTTTAGAGTTTAGTAAATAAAAGCACAAATAGCAACAATCAAAAGAGATCTGGAAAAAACAACACATTCACCTTTAACCACTTCTTTTCCCTTTTTAGCCCTTTCCTTACCCCTATATGCACTAGATTTCTTACCATATACCCTTTTATTCTGAACCTTTCTTAGTTGATTTGGAAAGTTTAGGTTATTCATATGAACTCTTTCTTCAGCAATTAAGAAAGTAGCCTAAATGATCAACAACTACTTTCACTACTCTTACTCCTCAACTACTAGATAACCTATCTAAAAAATAACCTTAACCAAAAAATAAACCAAAAGAAGTTCTTTCTGAAGATCTTCCTACTTCAGCCCTTCTTTCATAAATGATCTAGCCAACCAATCATCTCTTTAAGTTTTATAGTAAAAAGCTTTACAAACTCTCCCAACTATTTCATTTACAGATAAACAATTAAATTCTCTTTTTTTCCCTTCTTCTATTTCTTCTAAATTTGATGATGAAGTTTATAAAAGGAGATCACGATCCAAAACATTTTCCTCTCTTAATGGCAAAACCATTAGCAAAAAGCATAATGACTCATCCTCCTACCACATAACCACTTTATATAGAAGAGCTAATTAAAGAAGAATAAGATGTTAATAATCGACAATCCATAATGTAAAGTCAAAATAATGGTCCTTGGTTTACTTTGGATGATATCCCTCCTCATAAATAGGGAGACAAAATCTAAGAGATCTTTGCTTGGATTGAAGTTAAAATGAGAAAACCACAAGCTGACCTTTTTGAAGTACTAATGGACTTAACTTCGTGGTTCACAGAAATTCTTTGAGATTGGTTCATCCATCTTGACAAATATTCTAAAATATAGTTTTATAACTGTGATTCAATTTCCTGTGCCCTACAGAGGTTACATAATGAGTTTATAGGTCGAGCCACTCAATTTGATGAAACCTATCGGGATGAATATTTTAAAATGAAATGTTATTCCTTGAATAGAAAAGATCTTGATAGACATTATAAAAAAATGTCTAAACAGTTCTATGTTCTCAACGGAGCAAATGATCTTAATCTGAAGGAAGGATTTTTATCTTTCATCTCATATGAATTAGCAGATAAAGCTATGTATCTAATGAGAGAATAAAGTATTCAACTTAATTCTCTCTTTTTGGGAGAAATTTATCAGAAAGTCCTCATGGCATTATACCACTTATGCAATTAAGTAATTAATGAGCAGAGAAAAGGACACAGCTCTCAAAGCTGCTTGCAAGAGACCAGATTTGCATATCAGATGTCCTTCTAAGAAAGATTGTCTTTGTAAGCCTTACAAATGCAATAATTTCTACAAGATATCCCATCATTTCCCTTCAAGGAAAAAATGCTTCAAGAAATCTGATTCTTCAGAAGGAAAAAGTTTCAACAAAAAGGAGATAGATGTTATGTTTGTGGAAAGAAAGGCCATTATGCAAAAAATAGCCTAAACAAGCTCAAAAAAATCATTCAAAAGTATCCAACAAACATGGCAAACATCTCATGTTGATTTTGAAAATGATGATGTTGAATTACGTTTCTCCATAAATGTTGATGCTGATTCTCAGACACTCTTTATGGTCAAACATTCAGACTTTGGATCTGAGTCAGAATCTGAACTGTTTTTTGAATACTTTGATATGGTTACCATAAGTCCTCTTCTTGATATTCCTTCTTTCCCAAAACAGTCTAATATTCCTCCTTTCCTAAAATCCACCTTTTGCTTTCTTTCTTCGATTCCTTTCAGCCTTCCTCAACCCGTAAGACCACTTATTCTTTCCTTACATCCAATCTTATTAGCATATGTCTTTCTTTACCCACATAAGTACGTTAATCCAACCAAAGTTGTTGCTTTCATTGATATTGGAGCACACAAGACTATCCTTAACCTTGCAATCTTACCAAATAAAATATTGAAAACCCCACAAATAATATTTCCAATCTGCAAATTAAGGAATTCTAAAAGTTAATCTGAAGACTAAATAGCCCATCAAAATACAAGTTTTCCCTAGATGTTATGCCTGGATCAATGTTGTAGGGTCAAATCTTCCTAGAAAAGATTTAGTACTAGGGTTTGATACTTACCGTCAACTTCTAAAGCTTTCCATTTTGCCTAATGGATTGCATTTTAAATAGTACTTTTAGCCTTATACTCCCCAGCCATCCCTTTTCCTTATACAAAACCCAACTGATCTCCATGTATAACTTGGCAATTACTGTTGCTCTAATTCCTATTTAGAATTCTTAACAAAACACCTATCTCTTTTATGGACTCATTCATAATTTTTCATCACTCTTCCCTTTAAAAAATTAAAAGACATTATCCCACCAAAGCCACTCATCCTGGAATGTCACCAGATGATTATTTCTTGCCAAGGAATAATGTGCACGATTACATGCCCAAGGTTTAATTGAGCCCACTAAGTCTAATTGGGCTTGCTAAGCCTTTTATGTCAACAAAAGATCTGAACAAGTTCGAGGCAAAAAATGACTTGTCATTGATTACACTTCTTTAAACCATTTCCTTAAAGATAATAAATAATCATTACCCAAAATATCCTTTCTCTTCCCTATCTTACATAATGCTAGGATATTCTCAAAATTTGACATTGAGGAAAGATTTTGGCAACTCGATATTCACCCTACAAATAAACCAAAAATAGCATTTTGCATTTTGGACTACCATAAGCAGGGGACTGTTATACCCTTTAGATTGAAAGTTGCACCCTTTTTATTCCAAAAGGCAATGATCACAATGTATGAGCCTCTCCTTCACACTGTAGTCATTGATAATGTTCTTCTTTTTTTCTCCTAATATTCAATCTTATCAGGAAACCATTCAATAATTCATCAATATTACTCGGGCTCATGGAATAATGCTATCACAATTAAAGATGCAACTGGCAAAAAAGAAATTGATTTTTCTTGGCATGAAATTCAAAGATGGGACTTATTAACCTCAACCTCAACCTTATTTAGCAGCTGAATTACTCAACTTTTTAGATGAAAATCTCTCTGTTAAATAGGTTCAATAGTTCCTTGGAATTACCAATTATGTCTGACAATGTATTCCTCACTATAGCACATTGAAAAAACCATTAAACTAGCTGTTAAAAAAGAAACCACCACCTTAGTCATCCATTCATACCCTGTCTATCCAAAAAATTAAAACTGTCACACAAAATTTTGCCAACTCTTCATATTCCATCCAATGGAAAAAGAATCTTACAGACTGATGTTAGTGACAAAAGCTAGGGAGCCATTCTTATAAAAGAAAATGACAACCATTAGCACATTTACAGATATAGGAGTGGTTAATTTAAAGAATTTGAGTGCCATTACAATTCTGCTTTCAAAGAGATTCTGGCAGTAAAATATGGCATAAAGAGATTTGAGTTTCATCTTATTAGCTATCACTTTTCAGTTATCATGGACTGTTCCTCTTTTCCAAAGATGCTTTCTTTCAAAGGAATGAGTTTTCCTTATCCACAACTTTTTCGATAGGCAGAATGGTTTAGCAAGTACAACTTCATAGTTAAACATATAAAAGGAAACAAGAATTTGAACGAGAATCAGATCAATAAGATACATATCCAAATGATATGAACATGTCATGAGCTAATAAAAAAATAAAGTGGCAGATAGTGGTGGACCCTGCTCATAATATCAGATCTTATCCTTATCCTACTTTTAGAAAAGCACATCTTATCTTGTCTAAAGGTATATCTTATTTGTTGTAAAATCTTATCTTGCTTTTGAGGTGTAATCCTCATCTTTATCATAATGGTAGCTGATGTAAGCAACGATGTAAATTTCCACTTTTGATGCCTATATAAGGCATATGTATTGTAAAAAAAGGGATTAAGGTCTTTCTAATACTTACCTTTGATAATAATAAGCTATAAGTTTCTAAAAAATAAACTTCTTCTCTTATCATAACTCTCTTCTTTAAGCATCAATCTTGGATCCTATAATTAATTTACAAGTTTTATGAATCATATCTTAACCTAAGAGGGCAATCCACCGGTTGTAAGGAGTGCTTGTATAAGATATTTATAGCTGATTTTGGTTATTAATTTTGTAAGAATTTAATTATTTTGATTTGATTTAATTTTTAAATATAAAATTAAAAAATAATTGAACCAACTGAAATTAAAAAAAAAAGATTATTTTTATTAAATTCAAATCGTCTAAATTTTATGTTCATCAATGAAATTGTATTTTCTTTCCAAAGTATAGTGTTACTCAATTCGTTCTCTTTTATTTGTCACTTTTAAACGAAATTCAAATTCTCTTTATCAATTATTTTTAGACTTCCAATATAATTAAATTTTCTTTTCCAATTTAATTTTCTTTTTCAATAAAAGTTAATTTGTTTAGAATAAATTAAATTTGATAACTTAATCAAAATCACATAATTTAATATTAAATTTAGATCTAATTAATATTTATTAATTATTTTGAAAATAATAAAAATGATAGATAACAAAAACGGAGAGCATATTAGTTTAAATATATTTCTGTTATGTAATTTGAATGGCATATAATTGGATTATTTGATTTTTTCTTTATATTTTTAATGGAACATTATTTTTATTATAAAATTCAAATTATTTATTATTATTTGTCAATATTAGGATTTTTGAGTTTTAAAATTATGTTAATTTTATTTATTTGTAAAATTTATTTAAATTGTAATGGATTTAAATTTTATAATAAGCCTATTTTGAAAAGTTAAAATCGAAAAATTGTATCAAGTTGAACTAAAATATTTCAGGGTGTGTTTGGCAACATTTTTTGTTTATTATTTTTTAAAATTCATAAATTATTTTTAGTTTTATTATTTGTTTTTCAAAAACTGTTTAAAAACTATTTTTTATTTGTTTTTTAAAAAAATGTTATAACATTCATTAATACATAGTATACATATATATAATCTAATTATTAATATTAAATAATAAATATTTAATAAAATTTAAAATTTAAAATCTATTACATTAAAAAATTATTATATGGTGGTGGTGGTGGTAACAGCGGCGGTAGAGGTGGTGGTGGTGGCGGCGACAGTAGCAGCATGATGATGGCAGCAGCGGTGGTAGTAGCAACGATAATCTGGTGGTGGCGGCGGCAACGACAATACTGGAGATGACAGTGCGATGGTAACGATGATGGCGACGACGGTATGGTAATGGTGCCAGTAGCAGTGTGATGATGATGGTGGTAGCAAAGATGACAGCGACAGTAGTGGTGACGATATGGTGGTGGTGGTGGTGGTGGTGGTGGCGGCAGTAGCAATAAACCGACGGTGGTGGTGGCAAAGATGGAAGTGACAGTGGTGACGATGTGATGGTGGTGGTAGTGGTGTTGGCGGCGGTGGTGTGGTGGCAACGGTGATATAGTGGTAGTGGCGATAGCGGTGGTGATGATAGTAATAACGGCGGTGGTGGTGATAATAAGGATGAAATAATTAAATTATTGATAAAAAATAAAATCATATTTTAAATATTTTTTAATTTTTATTTTTGTTATCAAAATTACTTCTTAAATTTTTGCAGAAATAAAAACGAAAATAAAATTTCCGAATATATTTTTATTTTATTTTTAAGAAGAAAATAAAAAATAAAAAATAAAATCGTCCTCGAACGCACTCAGAGTTATTCTATTTGGTTTTAATTCTTAAATTTAAATGTAATTAAATTTTGGGTTATTTCAGTTTGATTTAAGTTAATAAATCAAACCGACCATAAGACAATTAAAAAAAAATGTCATTTTTATATTAAAATAAATAAAAATAGATACGGAGAATTGAAAAAGATAATAACAATAAGGGAATGTTATCCTGTTATCGGACCCAGAACTGAAAGAGAGCTTGGTGCTTCTTATTTTCGAAAACCGCCGTGACTGCTTTCATTGTGAATTTCAGATAACTAATTTCTCCGTTTTCAGTTCTCTTTTGTTTTTTTTTAATGACAATTTCAACTTCTTTTGCACCCACTAACTCTCTTAATCGAATATGTTCTTGTTATTCTCTTTCTTCTTCTTTGATTCCTATCAAACTTAATCACCGCTGCTTGATGAGGAGTTTAAGTAGCTCAAATGGACCGTTATTGATTAATTGTTCTTCTGAGATGGGTTCTCCCTCAGACCCCATGACTGTCAGGTACGATGCATGGGTTTTATGTGTTGATGGTTGACAGGATTTTCGATTGTTCTTTTGCGTTGTAAGTTTTTGTGAAAATGTTGGCAGTGAGTAATTATGTTGTGGTTTTAGTTTTATGGTTGAGGTTAACTACAATTTTTCTTGGCTTTGATATATCTTTACGCTGCTGTATGTGCGATACTCTTTTTTCCTTACTCTTGAATGAATATTGTCATGGTAATTGATGTGAATTTTTGGAAAAAAATGGTTTTTATTTGACAAATAATGGGTGTGCTGCCATATTTGGTACAAACTAGTCATTGCACTTGTCCTAGGATCAAATTGCGGAGAATTTTCCTTATTTGGTGGGGTTAGACCAATTCCGCAGTTCTTTTTCTTCCTTTTGTTTGTTTTGGCTTCTCGTGCTCTTGGCAATTAAAATATGAAGCAATGAGAAAAGACATTCTCACTGCAGTTTGCATGACTTCATCCTCAATCTAGTAGCTCGTATAAGTTCATCCTATCTCTAGTTGGCATGAGTCCTATTCTGGGAATATAATTTAGTATTTCGCTTTTGCTTCTGTTATTGTGTAATTTTCACATCTGTGAAAATTGACTAGACCACTAAAATGATATATATGTGATTCTTGCTAAAACAAATTTGCGCTTTTGAGATCTCTAGATATGTTCTCTTTATATATTCAAGGTGAAAAATTACGCTATACTTCTTATGATCTTTGAGCATTTGGTTAGTTTTTTTTTTTTAATTTTCTTTTTCCAGTTGATAAACAAATTTTCTTGGCTTATTGAGTAATGTGATTTATGCTTTAATTTACGTGGTAAATAATGTAATTTCCCTGGATTAGTACAAAATGACTGAATAATGTTGTAGTTTCTCTTGATTAGTTTGAGACAGCTAACTGTTGCCTCGTTATTGAATTTCCAGTTAAGTTTTGTTTGTCTTTACTAAGTAGGATAAAGCATAAACTGTTGCTTAATATTTTATCCGGTTATGGGGATATTGGAATCATTTTCTTCCGCTCTTATATTGGAATCATTGTCTTGCTCTCTTAGTTGATCATGATTTATATCAAACATCATATCAAACATCATATCTCAATATTTTTCATTCCTTTTCTAAGTAGATATATGATATCCTGGAAACATTTAAGAACATATTGGAAATTTTCTTAATTATTGCATATAGCTTTTACATTGTTTTTTGGATTGGCATTTTAGAGACTGGTGCCAAATTCTTCATTTTTTAACTCCATTTGCAGGCATCCCGAGATATCACCCGTGGCTCCCTTTGGAGTGAATGAAATTGGAATGTCTAGACCTTCTTATAAATGGCAAAGAGTATTGCTTAAAGTGAGCGGAGAAGCACTAGCTGGAGATCATACACAAAACATTGACCCAAAGGTGAGGGGATCCTCTTGTTTTGTTTCTACTATCATGGCTTCTTGATGTTCGCTGACTTTGAATTTCTGTTTTCTACCAATATAGATTACAATGGCAATTGCAAGGGAGGTTGCATCTGTGACTCGCTTGGGCATTGAGGTTAACCTTGAACAGCTGCCTGCCAATGCATCTATTTGATATATTGCCTCTTTTTCAGTTTACTTTTTATATATTTTCTCTATAGAAAATGGTTACGTGAATTTCATAGGGAGAGAACTATTCTTTGATTTTATTGCTAATTGCATATTAAATAGGCTCAGGATAAAATCTCAACTTTCCTAGAAAACATAAACTATCCAAACAAGAATAAAACATAGTTAGAGGATCTTGAATACTCTTCAAGCCTTTATTTGAATAAAAAAAGTTAGCAAATCCCAACTTCCTAATGCTCCTAACATTGGTGTTTAGATATCTATCATGCCCAACTTGCTAGCTAGATACTCAAAATTATGTCATAAATAAGTCCCAAAAAATCTGCAATTTGCTGTGTTGCTGGAAAAAAATGGTGTACCAGTGACACCTTCTTCGGGCGGCTTAACCTTTACAAAGTGCTTGTCAACTTCTATGTGTTTTCTTATTGTGTCGAATAAGGTTGAGACCTATGCACATTGCATTCTTGTTATCAAATTACAACTTCATAGGGCAATTAGATGCTCTTTTAAGCTTCTCAATAACTCTTCTTACACATAGCACCTCCTCATATCGATAGTGTCATTGCTAATAGCACCACCTCATATCAATAGTGCCATTGATAATACTTAGCCTTGACACTGCTTCCAACTACTGCACTTGTTTTATGTTCTTCTAGGAAACTAATGATGCATTTACTTGCAGAAAACAAAATACTGTTTTCTATTTTTTTAGAAAATTGACGTATTTGTTTGCTACATAAAATTTGAAAAATGCATTTATCTGTCAACAAATGAAAATTTATTTCTTTAGAAACAGAAAATTGAAAAATAAGAAAATATGTTCAATTATTAAAAAAGAAAAATATTCTCTAAATTAAAAAATTAAATTATATATTATTAAAAAAAATATGTATACTCTAATTTTTTAAATTGAAATAATGTGTATATATGATTAAATTATAAATTTATTAAGATGATTCAATTAAATTTAATATTTATAAATTAATGAACATTGAATTAAAAAAATATGAAAGTAACATTAAAAAAATAATTAATTTCTAATTTCTATTATTATTGTAATCGATCCATAATTGTTTAGCAATAACCTCTCTAACTATTTTCATTTGCATTTGTTGGGATAAATCAATATTAATACTCTCCTGTTATACTCCAACAGTTATTTTTTCAAGCACTATTAAATCTTCTCTACCGTATAACCTAAATAGTTGATTGGCTTTATCTTCCATCCTGAAAAAATGATGCAATGTACAACATGCAATTAAAATAAGCTTTTATCAACGTAGAGGATGATTCGATATTGATTTCAAAATTGAAAATCTAGCCTTTAACATTTCGAATACCATTTCTATCAAATTACGTAAAGATGAATGCTTCTAATTAAATAATTCATATTTTTTTGTAATTTGTCCTCGTCCAAGGAAGTCATTTAAATGATGCAACCAAAAATCCTGGTATATTAGGATAACTAGCATTCACGATATAATAATAATAATAATCTACAAATTAATATTTATGTTAATCAAATGACAATAACATAAATTAATATTAAGGAAAAAATGTTTGATTGAAAACTCTTACCACCACTTGGAAGAGGAAAATTATTTTTCCATCTTGTTAATGCATTAAGAAATATTTTAGAATCGTTTGCTGTCCCTTCTCATCCAATGTACACGAATGTAAATAACATGTAGTCGGAACATAAAGCCATAACATTTTATATTATAAGTGTTGCCTTTCTATCAGAAAAAGTCTATTGATTAGAAGCAAGTAACCAAGCTGCCACGTGAGTGCCGTCCATTACACCTATGCATTTCTTAGCAAAAAGCAAAATATTTCAATTACAGTTAATATTATATATTTGTAGTGATATTATATGCCATAAAATAATAAATTATAATACTTTAATAATATTTTATCTTACCTCAAAATATAGATACCATCTGGGATTGCTTTGAATTTTTGATTGCACAAAAAATCTATTCACATGTTTAATCATGTGAGTACCTAAGTAGCTAATGCTTTAATTACCATCTTACACCATTTATGAACAGTAACAAGTTAATGTTGATATCGTTTTGCTATAACCCTTTGACAAAGATTATGACATAGAACTGACAAACCCATGACAACTCCTTCTTCCACACTAACATCTCTTTTATATCTTAATAAACACATCTATTTTAATATTTCATATAAATTTATAAACACGTGTGGTGTCATACGAAAGCTTTCATAAATCTTAGTTGGATCTTTTACAAGAACTTCAAGAATGTAATTTTTTCCACTAAGTATTGAAGTTCTGTAAGGAATCATTTCTATTAAATCCCTTTCACAAATCATAAAAAATCTAACTAAAAGTAAATCTAAAATCCCATCATCCTTTTTGCTATTAGAACTATCACTACTTGATGAATATACTGATACTTGATTTTGATGTAAATTTTGATCCATAAATCATGCATAAATTTAAAGAAAAAAATAAGTTTATCAAATTTAAAGGAAAAAAAATGAAACAAATAACATTTTAAAAAAATAAGTCTAGCTATAAAACATAATCTAACTTAGTAAATATCACAGATTTAATTACATAAACTTTCAATCCAATTTCTTCTTCTATTGGCACGCATTAAGACAAATATTTTTCTCCATTCGGGACTTGTTATAGATGAATTGTAATTAGCTATAACTTTCCTTGTACAGAATAAGAAGTTTGCTAGTTAGGATTTCTACTCCTGTATAAACTCTGTAATTTTAGCTTCTATTTAATACACAGAAAATATTGTTCTCCCATCTTGTGTGCTTTTTATCACATGGTATCAGAAATTAGGCTCTTTTGGAAATTATCTGGGTTTTCTGGGGTTTTTCGGGCTCCCTAGGTTCTTCATCTTCTGTTGAAGATTTTGTCCAGTCAAGCCGGTGACCAGTTTGCTTCACCGCACATGTCGGAAGGTGCATAAGTGTCAGTCCAGCCTCCCCACAAAATCCAGTATCCAACCTGCCAGCGAGTGATCCACACGCACCTCCACAAGGGTCTGCCTCCATCTTCACACACCGGCGCGTGGGAGAGCGTCCTGCGTCCAGCGGTCCTTCAATTTCAGCTCCGGCGTCGACTCACCATTTTCCAATTAGATCTCAATACTCCTATGGTCATCCGATTTTTGGTTGAGGTGGTGGACCTCTCGGTTGGATCTCGTTGCTCTGCCTGAGCGGGGCTTGTCCGTTGGACCTCCAACTATGTTTCCGGCATTGCTTCGTCATTTCCGGTCAGAATTTGGTGTCTTCGTGAGGTGATTTCCTCTGTTGATTGGTGTTTGACTCTTCTGTTCCTTGTCTATTTTTTTTTTTTCAGGTGATTAGTTAAGAAGATTGGATATTTGTTGAGAAGTCAGGTATTTTGGCATTTGAGGTGCTAGAGTTTTTTTTTTTTTTGAGGTACTGGAATTTGTTTTGAGGTGTGGTTGGCTTAAGTTGGGGCATTCATATTAAGAAGTGATTTTTGGTGGTTGTTCGTAGTTATAGTGTATGAAACCTTTTATTTGTTGCTTATTGCTACTGGTTATTTGTTGGTAGTATTTGGATATTTGTGAGGTATTATTCTTTGCTGTTTAATATTATTCAATGTGTATAAACAAGAATATGGTGTGTTATTATTGTCATAAATCTGGTCATACAAAAAGGTTCTGTAAAAAATTGCATAATCAAAAGTCTAAATTAGCAAATATTGCTACCAGTACCTCTAGGAAGTATATTATGATTTCTACAGATGAATATACAAAATTTATCCAGTATCGGAATTCTTTGAAAATTTCATCCACCACTACTATTGCTAGAGTAGGAAATCCAAATATATGTCTTCTATCTTTCTCATCTCAGTGGATAATTGATTCTGGTGCTACAGATCATATGACAGGTAACCGAAATGTATTATCTACTTATCAGTCTCATCCATTCTCTTCTCCAGTTACAATGGCAAATGGATTAGTTTCTCATGTAAATGGGTTCGGCACTGTTAATCTAACTTCATCAATTTCTGTGGATTTGGTTCTACATATATCGAAGCTTGCTTTTAACTTGGTTTCTGTAAGTAAACTCACACGTGATATTAATTGTTGTATTTCCTTCTTCTCTGGTCATTGTACCTTTCAAGATCTTGTAACAAAATAGATCATTGGTAAATGTTATGTCTCAGGAGACCTTTATATTCTTGATAGAAAGATACTGAGGCCAGTTGCTTGTTCTAGTGTTTTGTCATCTTTTGAAGCACATTGTCGGATGAGGCATCCTGCTTTGCCAACTTTGAAGAAACTGTGTCCTTAATTTTCTGATATTTCTTCTCTTGATTGTGAGTCATGTCAGTTTGCCAAGCACCACCGTAACTCTTTAAGTCCTTGAAGTAATAAACGAGTTGATTTTGCATTTGAATTGGTTCATTCAGATGTTTGGGGACCGTGTTCTATGGTAGCCAAACCTGGGTTCAAGTATTTTGTAATATTTGTGGATGATTACTCCCGTATGATCCGGATATTTTTTATAAAAAGTCGATCTGAATTATTCGCTCATTTTTGTGCTTTTTGTGGTGAGATCAAAACTCAATTTAATATTTCTGTTTGCACATTGAGGAGTGAATGCAAAATAATACTTTTCAGATTCTTTACAAACATACATGATTCAGAATGGCATACTTCATCAATTCTCATGTCCCGATATGCCATCTCAAAATGAAGTTGCTGAGAGGAAGAATAGACATTTGCTTGAGATAGCACGGGCTCTTTTATTCCAGATGAAAGTTCCTAAACAATTCTAGGTCGAAGCTGTGTCTACTGCTTGTTTTTTTATTAATCGCATGCCTTCTTCAATACTTACTGGCGAGACTCCCTACTTTGTTCTTTTTTCATCTAAGCCATTGTTTCCTATAGAACCAAGAATATTTGGGAGCACATGTTTTGTTCGGGATATTCGGTCTCAAATCACTAAATTGGATCCAAAATCACTGAAATGTGTCTTCTTAGGATATTCTCGTCTTCAAAAGTGGTACAGATGCTATTGTCCAGAACTTAATAGGTATTTTGTGTCTATTGATGTTACTTTCTGGGAGGATAAACTATTCTACCCATCTCTTGATTCTACAAGACAGGGGGAGAAAGACCATTGGTTGAGTTATAATGTTATTACACGATCAGCAGTGGTTCCCACTCCTGTTATTCCAAGTGATTCAGGTCTTCCTATTCCAAGTGATCCTATTTCTACTATTGTAGGTGATTCTGATCCACCTGCTCCTGCAAAGCCACCCATAGTACAGGTTTATTCTAGGAGATATGGAACTTGCAATACAATGCCTACATTAGATTCATTATTCGATCTAGTTCCAGATGACCTTCATCTTCCCATTGCTCTATGGAAGGCAAAAGCCAGTGTGCCTATCCTATTGGTAATTTTATCTCTTATGATCATTTATCCCCATCTACGTGTTCTCATGTTGCTTCTCTTGATTCGGTTTCTGTTCCTCGAACTATTAAAGATGCTTTGTCTCATCCCGATTGGCATAATGCAATGATAGAGGAGATGAATGCCTTGGAAATAAATAATACTTGAGAATTGGTGAATTTACCAGAAGGGAAGAGGGCTGTAGGTTTCCAATGGGTATTTGCAATCAAGATTAATCCGGATGGTTCTATAGCTCGGCTTAAAGCACGTCTTATTGCAAAAGGGTATGCCCAAACTTATGGAGATGATTATTCCGATACTTTCTCTCCAGTTGTCAATTTGAGTTATGTTCGTTTGTTTATATCTTTGGCAACCTCTCAACACTAACCTTTATATCAGTTGGACATCAAAAATGCTTTCCTTCATAGTGACCTTCAAGAAAAAGTCTATATGAAGCAACCACCTGGTTTTGTTGCTTGGGGGGAGTATGGAAAAGTTTATCATATGAAAAAATCCTTATATGGATTGAAACAGAGTCCTCGTGCTTGGTTTGAAAAATTCAGTGAGATTATCCAAGAGTTTGGTTTAAAGAAGAGTCAGTGTGACCACTCAGTTTTCTACAGACAATCGGAAGCTGACATTATTATTCTTGTGGTTTATATTGATGATATTGTAATTACAGGAAGTGATTCCGCAGGTATCTCTTCTCTTAAGTTTTTCATGCATGGTAAATTTCATACTAAAGATTTGGGTCAGTTGAAATATTTCTTGGGAGTAGAAGTATCGAGAAGTAAGAAGGAAATTCTTTTATCCCAAAGAAAATATGTTCTTAACTTGCTTGTAGAAACTGAAAAATTAAAAGTTAAACCATGCAATAATCCGATGGTTCCTAATGTACAACTTACAAAGGATTATGATGATCATTTTGATGATCCAGAGAGATATCGAAGGTTATTTAGAAAATTAAATTATCTTACAATAACTCGTCCAAATATCGTATTTGCAGTAAGCATTGTTTAAAAATATATGGCTGCTTCCACGGTTAAACATTAGAAAGCTCTAGAGCAAATCTTATGTTATTTGAAAGGTGCTCCTAGATTAGGTATATTGTACAATGATCATGTGTTTTGCCGATGCTGATTGGGCAGGTTCAAAGAGTGATAGGAGATCGATTACAGGCTATTGTATTTTTGTTGTAGGAAATTTAGTGTCCTAGCATCATCAATTTTGGGCAAAGAGCAGAAGCAAAAAAAAAAAAAAAAACTGGGTTGCACTGAGAGCAGTAGCTATTCTTAGTTAATACCAAAAACATCATAATGGGTTTTGAAAAGTTAATTAATAGTTTCAACAAAATTCACACGCAATGATATTAACATATACTCATTCAAAAATATTACTTAACAAGGAACTCAAAAAATAGAAATACAATCTACCCTTCATTACAAAATCAACTAAGGAAACATAACTACAAATTCAACTAGCAAACTTAAGATTATACTCTTTTTTTATTATTTTTTTGATAAGCTGCAGAAATTTAAGAATTATAGGGAGCATACAGAATTCTAAGAACAGAGTTTTAACTGACAGACCCAGGTACAAAACGCCAAACCATAAACACTTCCTAAAGACAAAACTGCTACGGCAAACAACCCAGAAAAGGACCAAGTTACAACTCAATAAATGAATCCAGCAAAAACCTAAGAGGTAGATACCTAGCATATCAAAAGAAACAGAGGCCTAAAACCACCATACAACTTTACATCACAAAGCCACAGAGAAGCAACGACCAAGGCGATTGAGATAGACCACTAACACCAGCTGAGAAAGAAAAACAAGAAGCCACCCCTGCAATTCACCCAGTCCCTCATGAAACAGTATATGACAGAGATCATGGGCTTGAGTAAACCAACAGCTACAACAACAGAAAATTAAGGCATAATCCAAAAGAGAAAATCGAGACATTGCAAGCAAAAACCAGGCATCAGCCAGGTCACAAGCTAGCAGCAACATCGATGCCCCTCATCTGAGCTAAAAACGTCAACCAAGCAGAATTTTTATTATGACAACTAACAGTCAACCAACCTTCAGAATACCTTCAACCTATGCCTAAGAATGGTCACGCCAGTCCACTAGCAAGATTGATCAAAGCCAGGCAACAAATTCTGAATTGCGAGAAGCTCCCATTTTAGCCAAATAATCTACAAAATAGTTATGTTCCCTCCTTTTATGAACAAAACTAGCCTTCTTGATCCTAGATAAATGATTATAGATGTTATTGAAAATGTCTCCCATGTTCTAAGGTCTGGAGCAAGCCGGATCACATAACCAATACACCACTATAGATGAATCTAGTTCAAAAATCAAAATAAGATTATTTGGCTAACGTATACACATACAAGGAACTCAAAAAACTGCTGAAACTCCTAAAGCTCATCAGCAATGGGTTCTTGCCACAGGAAAGAGAATGGAAGCTTGATGTTAAAATCAAGCAGGCCTCATTTTTTCAAAATTAGTCTACATGATTCACTTCGTCAAAGCAAACTTGTGAGTTTTCCTCTTCTTGTCTTTTATTTCCTTTTCTTTGTCATTTTACTAAAACAGAACTTGAGTGCTACAGAGATAGACTATCCATTTAGTTTCATCAATGGAGATAACAAGAAACCTAATCTTGAGGAACAGGTCCAAAAGCTTATCATTTTAAGTTACTTTGTAAATGTGCAAAACATTTACTGTCAATTCTCAATGCTAACCGTAACAACCATATACTGCCCATTCTCAATTCTAACAGTAACAATCATTAGCATTACAATTTAGCTTAAAACCTGATTGCTACTTTCTCTGTGCTGTATAGACTCTGAAAAATGTATAAAGCATGCATATATGAACTCCATGGTTGGAGAAAACACAAAGCTTAATGCAAAAACAAATAAATTTATTCACTCACCTTGCTATCAAAAAAACAGCAGCTTTGCTTTGAAGTAGATGAATCTATCAACCAAAGACAAACAACCGAATACAGATTATGTTATCTGCTAAGAAAATATCATTATAAAACAATAAAAAATCCACAAAGAATCAACATCACAAACGTAATTGAAGAGAGAAAACAACAAGGGAAAGAATTAAAACAAACCTTTGTCACCAAACTCTTAGAAAACAAATTTGACTTAAATAGATCAATTCTTGAAACAGCTGGTGCCTGTGTTTTTTAAATTTCTATTTGGAATTTGATTTGAATAGGAGAATCTAAAAGAAACAAAAAAAGTCAGCTGATTTGAGGGAGATTAAATAGGAGAATTAGTTGGAAATTAATAGAAGAATTGGTTGGAGTTTAAATAGGAGATATGAGCTAATTTTCCTTACTCTATAATCTTCTTTCTTGCTTCTTTTCCACAAATCTTCAGATAAATTCATCAATTCTTGGTTGGCTGGTTTACTTGATTGCATTTGGGAAGAAACAGAATTGATAAACCAAAGAAGATTTAATAGGCAAAAAAATTTCTCTCTCCTGATCGTTCCTCGCACTTTTCAATCTCTTCTACTTGCCACTCAAATATTCCATACTTAAGCTCGATTTGAACTCCCATGGTTGAATTCGATTTGAACTCCCATGGTGGAATTCGATTTGAAGCCGCACTTAGAGAAAACAGTGAGACCGAAAAAACAATGGAAAAAAAAGAAATAAAATATGTTGCTGATGCTGGGATTCGAATTAAGAAATTTGACGTTCTTTTTAAGTGAGCGTGTTTTCTATGGAGAACGTCATATATATGTTTTCCGACTTACTTCTAAAATCAAAAAATTGGAAAACACCCTTTTCTGTGTAAACACAATTCAGTGTTTGGAAAACAATTCAATGTAAACACAAACACTATTTTTCATTTTCTGTGAAAAATTTTTCTAGAAAATTGGAATAATTTCTACAAGTGAACATGTCCTAAATTTTCCTATCAAAAGGTCCAATATTTATATGAGGATCATTTATCAATGGTTGACCCTGTTCAGTCCAACTTGGTGTAGACCTTGATTCCCGTCTGCTCATTGTTCTTAAATAATAAACGTTTCCTCGGGGTACCTTTTTGATACCTTAGGCCTGTTTGGATGAGATGTGTTATGATATGGTGTGATGTAGTATAGTGTGGTATAGTATATTATAGTATTTTAATTATTGTTAATATGTATGGGAAGATGGTATTGTATAATACAATTTAATAAATTTTGGCAAAACACATCATTAGGTCCTTGAACTTATACATTTTTTACTATTAAGTCCTTAAACTTTTATTTGGTCATACGGGTTTTTGAACTCTTATTTTCATCTACATTAAGTCTAGGGTTACCAAATTTAGATAAAATAATAATATAATTTAAGTACTCATTGAGTTCTTAAACTTTTTTTTCATTAAATCCTTATTTAGACTCAATATATATTAAAATAAAAGTTTAAGGATTCCATGTGATTAAATAAAAGTTTAAGAATCCAATAGTAAAAAACATATAAGTTCAAGAATCTGAGGGTTAATTTTTCTATAAATTTTTTAGAAGCGAAAAAAGTAAAATGGAAAATAAAATTAGAAAATATTTTTGATAAAAGAGATAACATTAGAATTGTATTAAAATATAATGAGAGTTTCTAAAATTAAATAATGGTGATAAGGGAATAAAAATATAGAAAACCATGATAAACCACCAAACCACCAATTTGGTGGCTTAAAAATTTTTGAAAAATTAAACCGAGTTAACCATCAAATACCATACTCGTGTTGAAAACTTTCCCAAACGACTACTTGTTTAACTCAATACCATACCAATTATTCTTAACCACAATACATACAAGGGGTTAAGATAAATAGGTAAATGGCTTCACGATGTTCTGCAAACAGAGAAAGCATGAAATGAACTGGCAATCCGTACATTCTAAGAATATCAAGAAGAAAAAGAGAATTACTAAAATTTTTTATTATTCTCAAAATTCTTCACAAATGATAATTTTGGACAAAAGTATTGTCATAGTTCAACTGGGATCATGTTATTTCAGAATTGTGCATCTTGAGGTGTAATATTTGATGCAGGTAGAAAGGAATTTGAAATAGATTCTAGGTGGATAAAGCTTCTCACACTTCCAAGTGTCAAAGTCTTCGAACACTAAAAACTGTTACGCACTAGTGCTTAATCCACGTTGGTGTAATTGGATTCCAGCTGTGTGGTATCTAATTTTACATCTGGCCAATGTTTCAGGTTGCAATTGTGGTTGGAGGGGGAAACATTTTCCGTGGTTCTTCTTGGGCAGGGAGTGGTGGCCTTGACCGTTCCTCTGCCGACTACATTGGGTAATTTCTTCAACCGAGTGCATTCAAAGCTTTTTCACCTGTGATTGTCTCAAAAGAAGTTCCCCTACACAGTATTTTTTTCAATTTGGAACATCGATTCTAAGGGTGTTTTCTTTGTAGAATATGTACACATGGTTTCTCTGAAACTTTTAATTCTCTCCCTGTAATATTCAAAAGAAAGAAAAGAAAAAAGCTAACTGCATATGACAATCTCAAAAAATTTGTTGATTATTCTTTTGTTGGCGGTACTGTGGCAATTGGCCAACCTTATAATAGCAATGTGATTTTGAGCTTGTGTTTGAAAAAACAATTTCTGTAAACCACAACTTGATTTTTAGGTAAAGGTTTAAAAGCAAATGCTGATGAAGTTCCAGTTAAACTTCCTACCAGATTGAACTGCTTGGGTTGACTGGGATGGAAAGTGAACTGATTGGAAACAATTGTTCCTCGGATTTTAGGACCAAATTAAGTGATAGAGAATGGGACATCCATGAAACTGTGTATGTAGTGTGCACCTTTAATGCCTCATGCCTATAGATTAGGTGTAGGATTGACCTTAGCTTAAAACTTACAATTATGTGAAGTTTTACGCACTGTCAGAGAAGTGGTTTCTAGTCCTTGTGCTAGATATTTTAATCCTCTGCTTATGCTTTTCTCTTTCATGGGCCTGCCTTCTGCTCTCTCTCTCTCTCTCTCTCTCAAGTTGTCTTTGCAATATCAAATTCTCTGCATTTGTGGCTTGTTTGTGTATATTCTTTTAATATTTAGACTATAATGGAAGAATCTTCCGCTGAGTTCCTAATTACTTAATGAATTTTTTTTCTGAAATTCCTCAGCTATCAGCAAATAGCTGTTAATTCATTATTTCAGAAACTTTTTCTGTGAAGATTGTATGCTTCTATTGTCTGATGCCCACATTATTGCCTTGGTTTGATAGGATGTTAGCAACAGTTATGAATGCTATATTTCTTCAAGCAACCATGGAGAGTATTGGCATCCCAACAAGGGTTCAGACTGCTTTCCGCATGTCAGAGGTTGCAGAGCCATATATTCGTCGAAGAGCTGTCAGACATTTGGAGAAAGGAAGAGTTGTGATTTTTGCAGCTGGAACTGGGAATCCATTCTTCACCACGGATACTGCTGCAGCCTTGCGCTGTGCAGAAAGTAATAATCTGTATAGCAGAAAGTCTTTGCATATTTCATGTCCTCGGATATCTATATCACTTCCATGTGTCTGAAGTTATGCACAAAGTAATTGCAATTCATTGTGGAGCTTAGCACCTCTTAAATTTATTTGTGATTTATTGACATTTATGTTTATCCAGTTAATGCAGAAGTTGTGTTGAAAGCTACAAATGTGGATGGGGTCTTTGATGATGATCCTAGGCATAATCCAAATGCTCGTCTCCTCGAAACTCTAACATATCATGAGGTGACATCAAAAGATCTTTCTGTGATGGACATGACTGCTATTACTCTTTGCCAAGAAAATAATATTCCAGGTATGTTAAACATGATCAGCATTAACTTCTTGGCAAAACCATTGTTCTTTTACCTCTACAAATGTGTCAAAGATGGTGTGAGTTTTTAACTTATCTAACACATCATGGACATGAATCCCTCATTCTCATGTACTGCTGAAAATTACTAGGACTAATCTTAACAATGGTTGTGGGGAGGTTGTCTGGATAAGATTCTAATATTTGTGTTTGTGGGTGAAATGATTGATCTCAAGACTTGGGAATTAAGAAATTCAAAATTGTTATCAAAGGACTGAAATATCGTATGATCGTTATGTAGCTTATATAATTCAATTTCTCATGGCCAAAAAATATTTAGCAGTACTTATCCTTCAATACCTTGCCACATTTGGCTACTCGTAACTTCTGAGGCACTGATTGCACTAAAATTCTGCCGGCAGTTGTTGTGTTCAATCTGTTGAAACCTGGTAACATCTCAAAGGCAATAATGGGAGAGAGGGTTGGAACATTCATCGGCAGGACTCAGTTACAAGGGAATGATATTTGACTATTGCCATATGCTTCGATGTTCTCTTGATGCATCTGTGGAGCAGTCCTGCATTCATGCTATGAAGAACAAGATATTTCTGTATACAAGGACAACATATTTCTTCAGAACTGTTGAATTTTAATATTCTTGAAAATTTTTTGGTAAATTTAATGCCGGATTGATTAAAAAGAAAAAGAATGAAATAAGTTAACTTGCCTAAAATAGATAGAAAAGAAAAATGAAATGAAATATTTTTGAGTTCATGAATTGATTCTTCTGCAAATAAGGGAACATAATTGTTTAACTTTTGAATTAAATAATGCCAAAATGTATCTTTAGATCTCTAAATTGTTTTATTTTTTGCTACTAAGTTTCAATACTTTTATTTTACAATATTGAGTTTATGAACTTTTTTTTTTTTTACATATTAAATTCTAAATAGATGAAAAATGTGAAATTAAATAGATGAACTTTTTAAGAATGATGCAATTGATTTTGAGTGAATTTGAGCTTATAGAGAGAGAGAGAAAAATAATTTAGAGTGCATTAAATAGGCTTAAAATTAATTTTTGGTTTAAATTAGGTCCAATCAAAGTGGTTGGACCAGCTCAGCCCAAAATTTAGCTTATATAAAGCCAAAATATCAATATTTTCTGGAGAGAACTCCAGATTTTTGCCTGCCTCTTCAGTCTTCTTCAAAATCGTATACTTATCTTCCTCATCTCACAAATTCTCTTCTACTTTCTTCCAACCTCTCTCTAAAATCAAGCCTCCTAGTTTAATTTCAGCCTCTCTAGAACATAATTGCAGTGTCCACCTTTCAATTTGAGTAGTAAAAGTGAGAGAAATCAAGGATTGAAGTTTATGTGTCAAAATTGAGGTAAGAGAAATTGAAGGTTTTAATTTAGTTTAATGGTTCTAATAGGTAAATTAAAGTATGTAAAGTATGTTTATGTGATTATTTGTATAAAGGAAGAAATAAATTGATGGATTAGTGCCTTGGCATATTTGGCCACTTATGGAGAACAAGGGAGATGGAGTTGTTTCAAGGGACCAAAGTAAGGAAAAGTAAGCTTGAGAGGGTAGAACAAGAGCATAAGGTAAGTGGATACAAACTAAACTCTATTTCTTTTAATTTTTGAGTTTTAGTATGAAATTTGCCTTATGTAACTAAGTGAATTTAAAGAATAATGGGGAATAATTTAAGTTAACTTAGTAAAATGATAATTTATTATAGAATAAGTATGAAATTTAAAAGAAATTAAATATATAGGTAGTGATAATGCTTGGCCGAATTATGCCTTAGGTGGAATAATGAGTTATTTTAGTGTTTATATATACATAAAGCTTAAAATGAATAATAATATGATAATTAAGTATACCATAATTGATTGGAGCTTAAAATGATTCATAGATACAAAATTTGTCTAGTTAACATAAGGATATATCATTATGTAACTAGATGAACTGGAGTAAAAGTGTAAAATAATTCAAGATAATATGTTAGAATAATAACTTAAGATGATTTGCATATAAACTAATGAAGAAAACAAATTAAAGAGGAGAAATATATTGTTGGTCGAATTGGTTAGTAAAGAATAATGTAAGACAATTTAATAAATTATGGTAAATTTAGTATGAAAAACATAATATAGTACTTTGAGAATGTAAGAGAATTGGTTGGAATTGGAGATAATAAGTGTACATGATAATGTATAAATATACATACTGATGTACCTAAAGATGACTTGGGAATTATGAGTTAAAATGAATATGTAATAATTCATAAATACATTATATGGCATTAGAAACACATATGGCAAGTAGCCAAAGGAAGAATTACATTATATGTATGAAATCCCATTAAGGCCGAATGGTAAATGTGAGAATAATGTTATGTTTCCTTACCTTCATATGATATTTTATGTATTTATGATGAATGTATAATACTTCAGGATGATTGGATATCGCAATGTTATGTATCAATTGTTACATAATGTGATTAGTATGAAAAATAAGTGAAAATGTGGCATAATGTAAGAAAATAAATAGCCCAGTGAGTAATCCAGGACTTTAGATATAATGGCTAACCATAGGATTTATATCGCTGTAAAATTATGAGATTTGATTGATTGTGTACATTATGGATTGCCAGCACATACAGATTATGGATGCAGGGTCACGATAAGTAATCTAATCCTAGTAATTCAGGATTACAGTAAGTAATATGATCCCATGAGTATCTGGTTCCAAGGATGCAAAGTTACGGTAAGTAATCTGGTTCCACCATTACATCATTAGCAATGGAGTCCTCATCCCGCATATCTGGTTCAAAGATTTTCATTGGATACTATTAGGGGGAAAAGTGTAATTTTGCATAAAATTGACGACTAAATGGTAATTATACAAGAGAATGGGAATTAAATAGTAAATCGAGCAACGAAAATGTCATAAAGATAATAAAACAAGAAATAAGGTGAAAAAAGAGATTAATACTTTCAGAAAGGGCAAAACTGTAAATATATGAGAAAAAAGACCAGGGAATAAAGCATGCAAGAAAGATGTCATAAAGTCAATTAATTAAGAAATAAAGTGAGAAATGTAGTTAATAGTTCAAAATAGGTAAAAATATAATTACACGATAAATCAGGGGTGGAATTGTAATTTGACATCAATATAAGGTGATTCACAAAGATAAGATGGTTAAATAAGTTAAAAGGGGAAAATCATAAATATTGAAAATTTTAGCGACTAAAATGTAATTTATCACTTCATGAGGAAATATAAGGACTAAAAAGTAAATTTTACACTTAGAAGGAAATAAAAGTCAAATGAGGCAAAAACAATTAAAAAGGAAGTGAAACAAGGTCAAACATGAAGAAAATAAAAGTGTAGGTACTGAATTGTAATTTGCCATCATATGATAAAGTACAGGCACTAAAATGCAAATTCTACACTTAGTATGGAATAAAATATAAAGAAAGTAAGAAAGGACTAAAATTGAGGTCAAATTAAGTCAAGAATAATGAAATAAAAGTTTAGCAATCAAAATATAATTTGTCATTTCATGGATACACATAAGGACTAGAATGGAAATTACCATCTAAGACAAAATAAAAGATAAAGGGAACCAAAATAACTAAGATTAGAATTAAATGAAGTAAAATGTGATGAAAAGAAAGTCTAAGGATTAAATCATAGTTTTATGTACAAGTAAGAATCATGTGAGAATTAATATGAAAAATGAGTATCGAAAGGACTAAATAGCAAAATTATGATAATGAAAAGACCAAATGGATATAAATTAGCAAAAAATAGTATAAATGGTAAAATGATAATTTATCCTTACATAAGAAATGTTAAAGAATAAATTATAAATTAAAGAGCAAATTTATTAGATTAAGGGCAAAGTCATAATTTAGTGAAAAAGCCAAGAAACTGAGACAAAATATAAGTTGGTCAAGAAAAAAACAAATTCAAGAATTAAAATGAAAGGAAATAAAACTTTATGGTAGAACATGTGGAATACGAGAAATAGAGATTAGAATGAAAATTTTAATGAAAAAGGACAACAAGAAGATTATTTGAATTGGAACTAGAAATTTAAATATTAAATTTGTAAAATACAAAACCTAGATATCATATGGAGAAAATATAATAAATTTTAATATTATTTTGATGGAAGTAAGGATTTGAATGAAAATGTTACAAGTATGGAAAGTCTAAAAGCAACTAGAAAATTAAGTACAATAGAATACTATTCAATCAACAAGGAAAGAAATTTGTATTTATATTGAACCGAATTACATAAACAGTATGCTCAGTAGAGTTGAATTTATAAACTATGATGAGATCAGAATAATGTTCAAATAAAGTAAAATACTTAAAGTAAGTACAAGATAAGACCAATAGAAAATTAATTAAATACAGGAGCAAAAGAATAAATTGACATCGAAAATATAGGTAACAAGATCAGACAACAAAAAGGGGTGAAAATATAAAAACATAAAATCATTAAGGATAAAAGGGTAATTTGAATATATATATATATATATATGTGTGTGTGTGTGTGTGTGTG
Organism: Excoecaria agallocha; assembly: GCA_037975025.1. Lineage (NCBI taxonomy): Eukaryota > Viridiplantae > Streptophyta > Magnoliopsida > Malpighiales > Euphorbiaceae > Excoecaria > Excoecaria agallocha. Next base: position 38,248,978 of record CM075817.1, on the reverse strand, counting down.
TGTGTGTGTGTGTGTACAGATGGACAAATAAAAAAAATGACAAACTATAAAAATATAAATAAATGTATTTAAATAAAAATTTGTGTAGTTGTATCCATCACTAGGTAACAAAGTTGCTTAGCGCATGATTGTTTGACTGCACGCAAGGATAGGTATTGAGGACACAGTGAAAGAAGAGAAAAATGGCATGTACATATGTGGCGGATTGGGACATAAAGATTAGATGATTTATATAATAGGTTTAGATTCATGATTGTGAATGTATTATGTTGTTAAGATTACAAACTAGTAACGAATCTACTTATATATATGTGTGTGCGTGTGTGTGTGTGTGTGTGTATTTTAAACATGTGTGTATGAAATTTTATGACTGTATTATGATGATGAGATGAAAAGTTTTAAAAGTGCTATGTTTGCTATTAGTGTTTTTGAGGCAGATGTTGCCTTTTGGGAGTGTCAATTTGCTATTCGCAGGTTGGGCAACACAATTCATAAGCCGTTATGTTGTCGAAATTTGTCTTGAGTAAACAATAATCAAGTGATGCCATTAATAATAGTAAACAGTACATGGAGATCATGAATGAACTGAAGGTGTTACATTTAGTGGTATCAAAGCAAGGTTTAGGCGATTTTAAGATCGGAGTAGCCACATAAAAAAGGATGAATATTTGTGTCAATACATGTATATGCCATAAAGGAATAAGGGAACTCAATATTGGAACTTACCTATGCTTTTTAAGTACATCAAGTGATTGTTGTAACTTTTGGTTTTAGGCGAATGAGTGAGAAAGCAAGCGATTATGAGAGCGGGGCCCTGGCCAGTCTAGTAGATTATGAGATAAATCTCACTAATTGGTTTAGCTAACTCAGGTAGCAGACACCACCACCATCTTGACACTTTAGCCATTTACACATACATTTGCACTTCTTTATACATACTGATCTATGCATATATAGGCATATAACATATGCATACATACATAAAATTATATATTTTGGACCTTATACAGCTGGTGGTGAGTTTGTTATATCAATGATTGTAAGGCCCATCTCTCCTATAGTCATAGACATAGCATCAGCTGCTATTTTGGCCATTCAAAAAATCCATAGTGGTAATGTTGAACAAGTTAAAGACTAAAGATTTAGCAAGATTAGAAGCTATGAAAGTTTACCATAGTTTAGAATGTAACATTTGTAGTAGAAAATACAGTTTAGATTTAGACAAATACAGCAAGCGAAGGCCACATAAAGACAAGAGGATACTCGATGCTTATTATATCCTGGATGTAGTCAGGGAAGGACAATAAGTCCTCTCTTAATAGCGATGACTATTTATAATATAAAAAGGGATATGTATACCAGGCAGTGCACAGCTAAAGAGAGTGTTATGTCACAAGCTCATAAACAAGTTATTCACCCAGACAACAATAAAATAAATTAAACAGTTTGTCATGTAGGGATTGAAATCAGGTTAGCGCAGTAGAAGTGTAATGAATTAAAGTTAATGGAAGTAATTGGGTCAAATTAGCTTTAAAAATTGCCAAAATTTGCATATATGCCTAAAATGATGTGTCGAATCTTTTGGCTGCAAAAAGTAAAATTTTCAGTGACACCGATAATTATTAAATCAGATCGATCTAATTGAATCGAACCAATAACTTACTCCGGTTGGGTTGAAATTTTATGTACAACATATTTTTCACATGATAAAAATGATGGAATCAATTTTAGAGTGATTTGGATTTGAAAAGTGAGAGAATTATAGAAAAATTACATAATGGGTTTTATATTGGGCTTTTGGGCCTAAACTAGTGGATTTGGATTGACCAAAGTCCAACCCATAAAGGCCACTATAAAAGCAAAGGAGAACAGATTTTTTATAAGAGTCAACCTTATCTCTTTTAGCTCCTTTCTTCTTCCTCCAAGCTAAATACACCATAGCTTATTTTCTTCATTTTTTTAGCTTTTTCTTTCTCTCTCACCCAAATCCAAGCTTAGTAAGTGAAGTTCTACCTTTCTAGATGTTTTTAAGCCTCTATCCCTTGATTAAAGAAAGTTAAGCAAGAGAAATCAAGTTGAAAAGCTTAGGGTGTCAAAGTGAGGTAAGTGAAAATCATGGTTTTAAATTGGTTTAAGGGTACCTACAAGTATTTTAGGGTGCCTAAAGTTCATATATGTGGTTAATTTAAGCATTTGAAATAAAAAAAATTAGAATTTTGATGGATTAAAAATTCATCCATGGTAGGTTCACAAGGAAAATGTGATTAAAGAGGTTAAAATAGTCAAATAAATAAAGAAGGAAAAAATCTTAGTGAAAAATTTCAGGGACCAAACTGTAATTTACCATCTCATGGGTAAGTGTAAGGATCAAAATATAAATTTTACACGTAGAATGGAATAAAAGTTAAAGGAATCAAAAAAAGATCAAAATTGAGATTAAACAAAGTCAAATATGATGAAAAGAAAATTTAAGGATCTAATGGTAATTTTTCACTTAAGTAAGAATTATGTGAGATTAAATGAGAAAAACAAGTATGAAAAGGATTAAATGGTAAATTGAGATAATAAGAGAATAAATTTAATTAAATTAACTAAAAGCGACAACTAGGAGTAAAATGGTAATTTACTTAAAGTAGTTTTATTAGATAAAATTTTATGTAGTTGTATCCACCATTAGGCAATAATACTAGTATGTTTCTCTATCCATGATTCAAGATTCCTTTTTAATCAATTATAAAAAGGTTTGCAGAGTTTTTCTAAATCTTTGAAAAAATCATGTACATAATTTAAACATCCTAAAAATCTTTGTAACTGGTTTTTGTCCTTTATTTCGTCTGAAAACTTATTAGTAAATTCTAAACTCCTAGTAATTAGTTTTATAGTTACTTGATCTATATCATGTCCTAAAAATCTAACTTTAGTTTAAAAAAGTTGCATTTTTGTGTGCAGAGATAACCAATCCATTTTGATGAATTAAGTTGAAAAATCTTTTCAAATTTTTTATATGTTGACTTATCGAATTAGATAAAATAAGTACATCCTCGATATATACTATTGAAAATTCATGTATTGGTTTTAATATGCCATTCAAAATATTTTAAAATTCTAAAGGAGCATTTTTTTAATCCAAATGACATAACATTCCATTCATAATGTCCAAAAGGAACATTAAATCCTGTCTTATATCTATTTTCTTCGTCTACTTATTTTTGCCAAAATCCTGATTTCATATCAAATTTAGAAAAAAATATTTGCATCATATAACTTCTTTAATAAATCTCTTTTTCATGGTATAGGGTATCTTATCCATTATAGAACTACATTTAAGGGTTTATAATTTATTACTAACCTAGGCGTTCCTCATCCTATTTCAGTTGCATTCATAACATAAAATGTTGAACATGATCAATGAGACTTTGAAACTCTTATCAATCAATTTTCTTTTAAATCATGTATTTCTTTTGGATAAAATGTTTCTAAATCTGGTGTCATCTTAATGGCTTGTGATTTTGTAGACATTTTATTTTCATCAATAACTTTTATGTAAGGTAGTTTAATTGCATGTTGTTTCCTATTACAAAAAGCATTACAATACAAGAAAATAGCAAAATAGTAACGGAAAATAGCATTGGAATTCATTCCGTTGCTATTTAGCAATGGAAAATCAACTTCGTTGCTAAAATTGGTTGAAGTTTTAGAGATTTTAGCGCCAAAATATAGCAACGAAAATTAATTTTCGTTGCTAAATATGGCGGCACTTGACGGCAGAAAAATTTTGGGATGAAAATTAGCAACTAAAATTAAATTTCGTTGTTATTTTATGTTGAATTTAGTGAAGGTATAATTTGTTGCAATGGAATTAATTTCCATTGCTAAAGTAGCAACAGATTTCAATTTTCGTTGTTATTTTAGCAACGGAAATTAATTCTATTGCAAAAAATAATACCTTGCCTTTGCATAATTCAACTAGAAAATAGCAACATAATATAAATTATGTTGCTATTTTAGCAACGGAAATTAATTCTGTTGCAAAAAATAATACCTTCACTAAATTCAACATAAAATAGCAATGTAATTTAATTTTCGTTGTTAATTTTCATCCCAAATTTTTTTGCTGTCAAGTGCGGCCATATTTAGCAATGAAAATTATTTTTCATTGCTAATTTTCGTTGCTAAATTTAAAATTATTGTTAAAATAGCAACGAAATTAAATTCTGTTGCTAAAAAAGAATATATATAAGAAAAAACCCTAATTCTTTTATTTCTGTTCTTCTCTTCACGATCTGGCATTTTCTTTTTCTCTCCACACTCAGTCATTTTCTGTGGCCGTCCGTTCTTCCTCAGATCTGTCACTTTCTGGTGACCAGTAAGTATTTTTATACTTGATCTTTTGTATTTCTTCGTTTCGTTGTCATTTTTCTTATTCTTTTCATGTATGCCATGTTTCTTCTTCTCTTCACATTCTGCATTTTATCTCTCCGTTTGTTCTTCCTCAGATTTGCCATTTTTCGGTGATCGGTAAGTATTTTTATGCTTGATTTTTTTGTTTCTTCCTTTCGTTTTCATTTTTTTATTTTGTTCACGATCTGCCTCTTTTCTTCTTTTCTTCACACACTGCATTTTCTCTCGTTGTCCGATCAGATCTCCCACTTTTCAGTGACTATCTGACTCTTCTGCCATAATCGCTGATTGCTCCAAAGATGCCTCTTCACTTCACAATGACTGCTTAGCTCCGGTACTTTCTAATCCATTCATATATGTATATATTATTACCTCTTTTGGAGTTTTTTTTCAGCTGAAACTTATTTTTTCGTGTATACAACACATAGGATGTCTGGGAGATATGGGTGTTTGGGTTCCTAGCGAAATATAGTGTGTTGGAGTTCCTCCTATTTTGCATGGGAAATGTGTTATTTTGAGTTTTGATTTTGGGTCTGGTAGAACTTTGGCTTATTTATTGCCTCTTGTTTAGGTGATTTTTTTTCATAAGATTCATATTGTTTTGTTTAACTCTTTTCATTTTTTTCCATATAAAATAATCTCAGAAACGTCCAATAAATGTGAAAATTGATTCTCTTTTTAGTTGTTTTAATGATCCTATTTTGTGTACTCTTGCGATAAATTTTGCGTGTCAAGTGATTGAAAATATGCCTGTTTGAAGATGTTGTCATGGTTCCTTCTAGACTTGGTTGAGTTTTCCATAGATATCTCAGCATTAGAATTGCAAACCTATTATACTGTGTGTCCTTTTAGGAGATACTGAGATGGCCTATTTTCTTATCAGGAAGTTAGGCAAAAGAAAAAAAATTGGATATCTGGGAGAGAGAATACAGTTCTGAATTTTATCAAATCTACATTTATCTATGCTAGTCAATATCATAAATTAAAAAATCAAAAACATAAGATTGTGTTTTGTGATATGTAATTGTCCATAGTTTTGTTATATAAAAGATAGTGGTTAGGATTTTTCATAGATTTAATTAAAAATAATAAATAATAAATAATTATATTTAAATTTATTATTAAATTATGTCATTAAGATATGGATTCCTTTCACTTAAACTAGGGAAAGAAAATAATTTATATGAGTGAAAACAAGAAAATACCAAATGTCCTTGAAAAATCCTAAAAACTTTAAACTGAAAAATAACAACCTAAACGTTATTTTTTAGGCCTAAAAAATGCCGTTACAAAAACTTTTCTCTATAATAAATGACCGTATCGAAACGAGCTTTCCGAAAACATATTATAATAAGAAATCTGACACTTGTAGCAAAAGTTATGACCAAAATAGTCTGTATCGTAAAAATAATTCATTTTAGGCTTTATGTTAGATTTCTTCATTTTTTCTCAAATTCTAATTTAATTTAGGATTTTTATTATATATATTTTTTATGATAAATTGTTGGTAATTGTTGATTTTATCCATAATCTATTGAATTATATGTGTTTATTGCTTATTTACATATGTTTGGTGGTTTGGTTACTTTTTTTGTGCTTTAATTTGTATGAACAACTAGTGTATGTCATATGTATGAACAACTACTGTATGTCAATTGTTATTTTCATACGTTGATCTAATTAAATCAAAGAAGCTATATGTATGTCCTGCTGCACATTCACCTAATTTAATGTGAGATATGGCTTTTCTTTTCCATGCAAATATAGACTTAATTTTATGCAGCCGGATACATATGAATGCCCACAAGATATAACATGATTATAAAAAAACAAAATTGACTTTTGGTTGCTAAAATTAGCAACGAAAAATTATATTTCGTTGCTAATTTTAGCAATGGAATTGACTTTTTCGTTGCTAAAAATTACCAATTCACCGAAAAATGAGTTGGTTGAATTTAGCAACGAAAATGAAATTTCATTGCTAAACAATAGCAACTGCCATATTAACAACGAAAATTTCCGTTGCTATTTTTTATTAGCAACGGAAAATATCAATTTTTCGTTGCTATTTTCTGTGGCTAAATTGCATTTTTCTTATAGTGTTAGGAACTGGTGCACAAATGTCTTTTGTAATTGTGTTTTCAAAGTCTTTGATTTTTTCTTTTATCTCTAGACTATCTAATTGTTCTTTTATCATTTTTCTTTCTATTTCTTTTATGAGAAATTTAATCTGTTTTTGCTTATTTTTTTAACAAATTGATTTCTTGTATATTTTTTCTTACATGACTAATTTCTCTAAATATTATAGGAAATGCAAATTCAAAAAAAATTCTTTATCTAGAATTTTTGTCTTAATACCATTATCACATGCTTGAAAAGATATAATATAATAATAAAGGGTATTCCTAACACAATTTCAAAATTTAAATTTTTTACTAAAAGTAGATAAGTTTTAAAATAATATCCTTTATTGCAAATTTTAACCTTAGATAATTTATAATTAATTATTAATTTCGATTCATTTGTTGTGCCTAATGTTTCATAAGTTTTTTAATAATATTTAGTTGGAATTTATCATTCTTGAATACAATTTTGATCTACTCCACTATCTATTAAAGTTAAAGTAGTTAAATGAAAATCATCATTAACAACTATGTCTAATTTTATATATCACTTTTGATAATTTACTTGAAATAAACTATTTATATATTCTTCTTATGATACTAAAAGATGCTATTCCTTTTAATTTTTTATCTTCTTTTACCGAATTACTAAGACTAACTTTTGAACTTTCTTCTTTTAAATTTTGGAATTTTCCCTTCAATATATTTATCTCTTGTTTTAATATTTTAATTTCTCCTTGAAGATCATGTATATTTGCTTCCTTTTTAATTTCAAATATTTTCCATACTTTTGCTAGATTATAAAATGTAAAATCTCTTTTTTTTGTACTTATTATTTCTTTTAATCTAAGTAGATAATTCTTTTTTATTTCTGGATCATCTATTTTATCGATAATGTCTAATAAGAATTCTTTTTCATTACTTATCATATTTATATTATTGCATTGACATGGTCCTATACAACTATAAGTTTCTTATTCAAAATTACTATTTATGCTATTAGTTTCATATTCCTCACTTATTGCATTTAAATCATTTTCTAAATAATCAGTAAGTTCCTCATCACTATTAGAATTTTCATTAATTATAGTTTTAGCTATTTCTTTTCTCAATTCTTCTCAAACATCTAGATTATTAATACGTTTCCTTACTCTACAGTCTCTTGAATAATGTCCTTGCCTTCCACACTTATAGTAAATTACTATGTCTTTTTTACTAGTCTTAGGTTTAGCCTTTTTATACTTTGACTTTCTTCTAATCGATTTTTCTTGTCTATATTGCTGTTTAGGTCCATAACTTCTTTTCCTAGGAATACATTTTCTTTTTTTGTTTTACTTTTCTTTTAGTAGATGATGTAACCCTAATTTATTGATAACCATATTATTCACAAAAGGAACCTAATTCCTTTTTTCCTACTATACTATATTTCTTCAATTTTGCTTTTAGTTTTAAATCTGTACAAATTTATAATCCTTCTATATTAACAATATTTATTAATTATCCATAAGTTAATTCATTATAGGGTATTGTACCATTATTATCCCTTTTAATCTACTTATTACTCTTTTTGCAAATAATTTGGGTAAGACTGCTAAAAATCTTTCTTTTCAATGTGTATTATTACAATTTGTCCTAGTCATTACTTTAGTTAAAAAAATATTTATACCATCTAAAGTCTTGTAATTTACGACATGTTAAGTTTTGAAGAATTTATGAGCTTATTTCTTGATATAAATGAGGATCTCCTACAAAATTTTTAGTAATAACAAATATTAAAGCATTTATTATATCATCCTGTTCAGTTTCTATTTGAATATTATTTTCTACTTTAACAATCCTTTTTTCTTACTGATAATATATAAACTTTATCTATATTAACAACATAATGATCCTATCATCCTTTTAGTTGTCATGTAAATCCTGATATTATCATTTGAACTACATTTGCCTCGTTATTGCCTTTTGATTTATAAGCACTAGCTACCATAGTCATTTCTTGTGATAAGTTTAATATCTAATATTTAGTTAAACTATAAATATTTCATTCATATAAAGAAGTATCATCATATCCTAATTGATATCTATTTTCTTTATATTGAGTATATGGAGGTGTAGGTATTGGATAATGGTTATGAGTTTTGGACTAGGTGTATAAGTATTAAAATGTAATTTTTTTAATTGAAAATTCTTCCTTATTATTTGATTTAAATTGTTCTTCTATATTTTCTATTTCTGACATAGCTTTCTCATCTATAGTCATGATTTATTTATCTTTAATACTTAATTTTGCTAATTTTTTCTTAATATAGAATCTTCATCTTTCTAATTGATAGTTGTTCTTGGTCAAAATTCAAAAGGTTTAGACAAATGTATCTCTAGTTTAATAGGTGGATTTTCTGTTAATGGTTTCGACCTATCTCTATTTGTGGTTTGGATGTTTGTAATACTATTTCTTCTACTTTATTTAATTGACTAGCATAGTATCTAATATTTGATTAGAAAAAATATTTTGTAATATTACATGTTGTAAATATTTTCCTACATCTTTACTTTCTAATTTTATTTCTTTAAATGGCTCAGCAAAATAAGTCTTTCTTTATTTTTTAATTGAATACATTCTAACGGAGGATGTATAGATATTATTGATTCTCTAAGTGTAGTTACCTATTGTTTTTCTATTTTTGAAAATACATTAATTTCTTTTTGAAATGGATAATTTATGTTATTATAATAACAATAATTTTCAAATCATAAAAATAAAGGAATATTTACTTGTTTATCTTCTATTTCTTTATACCATAAACTCTTAAAATTATTTAATTCCACTTGAGAAAAATTATTAAAATATCATTCCGCTTTTTGCTTATTATAATATGCCTTTAAATCATTTCTTAATTTTTTTTTATTTATCTAAAATTTATTCATCTTTATTTTACTGATTAATTTGAGAAAAGGCTTTCATTTGAGATTTAGTTAGGCTAACGGAACATTCACTTTTTTTTTTCTTTAGTATATAATGGTCTTGGAATTTGAATATTTGAATGACCTTTATTTGCTTCAAATAATAAAGTTTCATTTCTTTTAAAAGGTTTTTTAGTTTTAGGATTTATGGTCGTAAATATTACTTTATAATATATTCTATATATTACAGCTATTGCTCTAACATTTTCCTTAAAATTTAAGTTGTTTGTTTTAACAGTTAAAGTTAATGTATCTAATATATTCGAATCATATAAATTAATAGTAAATCCTTAAAAATAATTGAAATATACTGATCCATTTGCTAGATTATTTTCAGCCATTACAAGTAAAGAATTAGAAAACTTAACATGTCTAGCATCTCTTAAAAATATTAAAATATGAGTATGTAATCCTAACCCAAATAAAGGTTTTATGGCTATCTATACTGACCCTATATGTAGAAATATATATTTTTTCTTCTTATGTTTATTTATTGCCCTTTTTGATAATAATTGAATAATTTCTTTTTCCTGATTAATTGCTGTTATAAGCTCTGTTTGTTTAATAAAGTAATAATGAAAGAATTCAAAAGTGCGTATTGAATATATAGTCTTAATATCTTGTTTATGTATAGTCCAATAAAATAAATCATTTTCTACCTTTTCTATATTTACTTCTATAGAATTAATATCCTCTATGTATCTAATATTATTTTCATTAAATGAACTAGAACCTAAATCTTTAGTAGAAAATATTCTAGTTAATCTATCTATCTAAATATATTTAACTAAGCTAATTTTTTTTAAAAAAAAAAAGTTAAGAAAGAAACCTAAGTGAATCACGGGACCACCCAACTAAACGGAACTACCAACTTGTCATCTCAGCTATCAAGGGCTGACCACCACTAAGCCTTCAGGGCTTATCAACGTTTCATCGCTCCAAGCAAAGTCTCAAAATTCTCTTTAAATTTATCTTAACTAAATATGCTTATTTGGATTTTTTTACATAATATTTATCTAATAAAGATTTAGATTATATAATTCAATTTCTAGTAAAGTATATATCTCAAATAGTACAATAATTGTTTCATATAAAGTAAATTTCCAAAGAAATTTAGGATCAAAATTCAACTAGAGTACACTCATAGTATCCCCATCGGGTTTTGATATCAAAAACTTAGGATCGGATCTGTTGGTTCCACGTTTAAAATCCATATCTGATACAACGGTTTTATATTTCAGTTTAAATCTGTAAATATTTTGTAATATGTTCTAATTTTGTAAATTTTTTAAAAAAACGTGAATTAAAAAATGTCCTAAAAAATATCCCTATCCCTTTCTTTTGGTATCTATGAAGCTTATATATATAGAGAGACAGAGAGAGAGAAAGAGAGAGAGGGGCCAAAATTAACCCATTTTAAATTGGGTTGGGCCACAACCCTATGCAACCAACCTTGGACTTTAAACCCTAGCTAGCGTTCTGTCTACAACTAAAGTTGAAGGGTTTTAGCAAATGTTATATTAATTTTACATTTTTTTCGGATAGTAATCTTTCTTATATTTTCCCCTTTGTATCTCGCATAGTCCATTTTCAATCAATTTTCTTTCCAGGAAATTTAGGAATTAGAATTTTTGCTTCTTAATTATCCTTTCGTGGTTAGGCAGTTTTTGTTCAGTTGCCTTTTTTAAGCTTTTGTCTTGCTTTTACAATTTATAGTTTCTAGCAGTGAAGCTGTGATTTTCTGGGTTCTACTAGGCAATGGCGAAGAGAGCAAGGAATCGAGAGAAGGATCACAAAAATCCTAAGCGAAGTTCTCGCCGTGAATATTTTCACCCAGAAGACATGGACGACGATATTGATATCTGTAATGCTTTCTTTCAATCAGTTATCAGTTTCAGTACTTATAGCTACATACATGTACATATGGAATTTTGAAAATTGTCTTCTGTTAGCTAAGGTTCTGATGTTTCTATAACAAGTTTTTTTTCCTTCTTCCTTTTCCGATTCTGGCAGTTCACAAGCAGAGAGATATTATTCCACTGGATATAAATGATGATGATGATGGGGAATCAATTGATGATGAGGAGGAACCAGTTTTTGATGATGAGGTTTTGGTTGCGCTTACTTATCATATTTTAGCTTTTGATTGTCACCTACTACAGTTTTTATTTTATATTTTTTCAGTCAAAGTAGTATAAGTTTGATTATGTTTAATTTGGTTACTCTTAGTAGTGGGTAATACTGTTTGCAGGATATTGATGAGGACGAAGAAGAAGAAGAAGAAGACAGCGAGGATGAAGATGACTCTGATGAAACTCAATTTGCTGCTAAACGTAAGAAATATAATTTGAAAGCTTTTATGTTTTGTCTTTTTTTTTCCCCTCTTTTTGGGACCTTTGGGTGAATTCCATGAGAAAAATAGGTTTCTGTTCCTTGTTTTATCCAGTTTTTGCCAAAAAAGAAATTTTTTGTTATTGCATTTTATTAAGAATTTGTTAGGATTACCTACGTCTATTGCTCCAGCTGTTAGAAGGTAATTGTCATTAATTTAAGGGCTTAACCAAAGCTTTTGGAGGCAAAAGTTAGAAGCTTACTTTTCGTAACTTCTTTTTAAGAAAACTTCTTACATTTTTGCTTGAATACATCATTAAGAAATGTAGATATGAATAAAACTAAGTATGCCTTTGACTTATTGTACATATAAGTACATGTTGTTGGTTGAGCTGCACTGAAGTTTCATTTTCATTGACATATTATTTATTGTTTGCAGTAAAAAGGCAGCAAAAATATATGAAAGAAAAGTTTGGCATAGGGGATGATGATATCCATTATGAGGAAGATAAAGAAGACAAGAAAGAAGTGTGGGGTGGTAAAAAACCCCATTATTATGGTGGTCAGGATTATGAGGTGAGAATGTAAACATCAAGTTTCATTGTTGGTATACCCTTCCTGGATCTCCCCTTTCCTCTTTCATTTATGTGTATATTGTCATGAAAGCCAACTTATATTTCAATATGGAAATATATTATTTTAATATTTTTATGCATTCATATGTTCTGTTTTTCCATTTTCTTCAAGTGTTAGGATGCGTGGAGTATCTTTGGAATGACAATATCTTTATGCATTGTTTTGATGTTATTTTGTAGGGGGAATCAAGTGATGATGATGCACTTAAAGAAGAGGAGGAAGAGATTTTGAGAATGCAGAGAGAAAAGGCAAAGATGTTATCAAGGGAAGACTTTGGCCTCGACAATGTTGTAGATGAGAGTGATAAGGAATTAACTTTGGAGGTGAATTGCTTTTATCTCATTTTATTTATATATGTTAACATGTTCTTGAAATGATTACCAGCATGTGTCTACTTGATTGTTTAGGAAAATGACTATTTATTTTGTAGGATATGTCTGTCAAAGGAATAAACAAAGCCAAAGCTTCATTGATCAAAGAAGTGGACAACATGGACACTTTTGAGGAGGTCAAAAAAGATTTGAATGCTTTGTCTAAAGAGGAGCAAATGGATGTTGTTTATAGGTGAATCTTTTACATTGTTCAATTATATATTAATTTATTCTTATCTAATTCGATGTTCTATGGTTCAATCCATGTTCCTGATATAGTTACTGATAGGAAAATGCTAATGCATGTGAGATGCTAGGAAAGGAAAAAAAAAAAAAAAAAGGACCCATATTCTGTAAAAAAATTTAAGATGTTGGCATCTCTAATTGTTTCAAAAGAAAAGTTAATAATCTTCAATTGTTTGACCAGTAAGAAAAAGAACCAAAAACATAGGGTTGGGAAGAAAAAATATCAATATTTTTTGTCACTTTGAGAACTCTAAGGCTTGAGAATGAGTAGATTGCTTTCCCAGCACACTTATTGTGTGCCCATATCATTATTATTATTATTGTTGTTGTTTTCTTATGCGTGAGGGTGGGAATTTTCCTTCTAATTAGGAACTTGTGGAGCAAACTTATACTATACCTGAAATGGCCAATAAGATCAGAGAATTAATTAGCCTCAACCCAGCTAATATAAAAAATATTTTTCTGTTGAAAACTTCCAGAAATTGAACATGGATTTTAAAGGAACTTAAAAACATTTAAAAACCTTGAAAAATTAAAAAGTGACCCAACTAGCCTGAAAGGTTTTGATGGATATACCTAACTGAGTGATTTGAATATAAACCAATCGAATCCCGCTTGGTGCATACAGTTGCTTCTGTCTACATTACAAGAGTGTTGTTTTCTTCAGTGGACTTTTTAGATGTTGTTGTCTGTAAGTTTTTGACCTAATATATGGTCAACTGATGTGCTGCATGGAAACTTGTAATATTAAAATTTTTTCTTTATTTTTCCTTAAGTGCTCTAGATGCACAGTTTTAAATATGCTTCATTTTTTTTTTCCTTTTGTGTTTCTGATATATTTTGGAACAGTTCTGCGCCAGAGTTAGTGGGTCTGCTTTCTGAGCTCAATAATGCACTTGAAGAGCTTGATAGCAGAGTTAATCCAATTTTGAGCAAGGTATCGTCCTTCTACTTCTTTTGAGCTTTTTCTAATGACTTCTGGAGCCATAACTTTCTATATCATTGTGCATTACTACTATTTTTCATGATACAATTTCTACCTTGTGTTCTATTTCTCATGGTCATTGCAATTTGCTTTTCATTGATGCTATTGTGTTTTCTCTAGGTAAAAAGTGGTGGAATCACTCTGGAAGGGGGAATGCGCTATTTGGAAGTGAAGCAGCTTCTCTTACTGGCCTACTGCCAAGCCATAACGTTCTACCTTCTTCTCAAGTCTGAAGGGCAACCAGCACGTGATCATCCTGTCATAGCTCGTCTTGTAGAGATCAAGGGCTTACTAGATAAGGTTTACTGGTCTATCTTGAAAAGCTATATTGTTTTCTTGTGAATGAGAAGTAGTTTTCTTTATTGGATGTATGTCTTGAAATGTTTGACATTAACTGTATTATGCATTGTTGAAGCTGCTTTTTTTATTGCTGTCAAAAAATAAACACTTATTAGATTTTCCATTACTGTGACTGTAGCTTCACTTTATAGTGAGTATAACCAGGATAAGCGTTTTGAGATGGGAATGCCAATAAATTATTGATATTTAAAGCGTTGGCTTGGAAATGTGCAATTGTAAATTTGTGCTTTGACAACTAGGCTTAGCTTTTTCTGTTAACCCTTTTAAAAGTGTCACTTTTGCTTATTTTGGTTGGAGATATCATTTCTTAGTGAAAGTAAAATGTCAAGTTGCATCAATTAATATGTTTGAAATTGTTTGTCTGACATCATGAATTGTGGACTGCATTTATTCAAGAGGACTTTCTTGCTTGTTATAACCTTTTAAATGCGGTGCTATACCAAATAGATGAAACAACTTGATGGGAATCTTCCATCAGAAGTTGAGGAGTTTCTGAAGAGCAATTGTGGGGGTGAAACAGGGGAAAACAATATCTCCAGGGATGCTGCAGCTGCACTTGCATCTGAATCTGTCACAAAAGATTACACCTCTGCTAAAGTTGATGTGCAAGAACCACAAGAGGTGTGTTGAATGCAATCATTGTTTCAGCATCTTTTATTTGTTTGTCTTTGAAGTTGATTTTTTGAGTTCTTTTATACGACAGCTTTCTGTCAAAATTGAGCTGATAGAAATGGAGCCTTTGAGAGACCATGAGAACAAACAGAAGAAACATAAGCATAAGGTGGTATTGAATCTATTTCAGATTATTGCTATAGTAGTTGGTACCACTAACAATGTGGCTAATATTGTACTAAAATTGGCAGACCAATCAAGTTGGTGTTCAAAGCATGGAAATGCTAAGATTAAGAGCTGCACTTGAGGAAAAATTGAAGCAGAGGGGAGTGTTTAGTTCCTTTCCTCCAAAAGCTCAGAAGCATTCAAAATCAGTGAATGGGTATTGTTTTGTGTCTGTCCTTAATTTACTAACTTGGACCTTGTGAGGCCTAGCTAATGCAATCCGGATTTCTGCAGGCGACTTGAAACATATGATGATTTCAATGATGATGCCATAGATGCTATGAAAGGAGACCACCGATTAAGTAATGAGCATAATAGTTTGTTGGGTTCAAGTAAACTCTCACAACTTGTTTCTGCTAGACCAAAGGTATACCTTATCAAAATTGATGTGCCCCTTTTCATTTTGTTTTCAGAGAATTCTATGATTGCCTTGGAATTTGTTTCAATGGATGTTAGATGCATTTAAGACAATGATATGATGGATTGGAAGTTATTATAATTGATTTTATCTACTACCTTTAAGTTGAGCATTTTTCTTGATTGTTGTGTTTATTATGTGAAATTCCAAATTCAGAAACTGTCATCTTCTTCTGCTTATTGATAGCTAAATAAAGTTTTTCATTTTTTTGATGCAACAAGAAATTCAATTCAAGTTATCAACGTCTTCTTCTTCTTCTTCTCTTCTCTAAATCTCCCTCTTGAAGTTGATAAGACTGGTGAAAGCATTTGGAAGATCAATTATTTTGACATATCTACTGGAAAACTTTGAAACTTCTTTTTCTGAAGTTATATATTGATGTCTGAAATTGGTGCTGGAACTGGAATTAAGATTTGCTAGTTTCTCCTTGTTCGCTATCTTAATGATTACAGTTTGACCAGTAAATCATTCAAGCAATAAGCTACAACTTCCTGCTTCCCTGCTCCTTGGCTGGCAACTTGATCATTTTTTAGATATTAACATTCTTGGACAATGAAATTGTACTTGACAATACAGAAATGTTTCATGTTACATTTTCTCTTTTTTAACCTTTTTCTTCTTTGTCCTCGTGAGAAGGTTGTTTCTGGCGATGATGATTTACCCAAGAGAGATGATATTGGAGAAAGAAGAAGGAAGCATGAGGTCAGAGTGTTGGCGAGTGCTGGAGTCATGTCTGAGGATGATGCTGGCCATGAACAGGGCATGCTCGAGACAAATGATGCCTCTGACATGGAGGAGGATGGTAATGAAGAATTTTCAGAAGATGAATTCTACAGAGAAATAAAACAAAAGCGGGATGCAAAATTAGCGGCCAAAGCTGAAATCTATGCAAGGTCTGTTTCCATATTGCTTCATTCCCTTAGCATAATTTTTAGTAGCATAACCTTATGTGGCCAATTTGTGTTTTTGACTTTTAGATGGATAGCTCTACCTTGCTTGTTTTAGGTTCTCAATTTAACAACTCAAGTTAAACCTTCATTTAATTGCCTTGGATACAAATTTATGCAAAATTAGTAATCATTCTTTGTAAATATACTTCTTTTGCAGGAATCCGAAGATTCCATCTTTGCCTGAAACTGTGGAAGGAAAAAGGAAAATCAATTACCAGGTGAGGAATGCCTTCAATTTCACTGGATTTGGCATTTCCTGCTTTGATCAAACTTACAAAATGTTTCTATTGTTTTTCTTTTATTCCAAATTATGCTGCAGATTGAGAAGAACAAAGGTCTGACCCGAGCTAGGAGAAAAGACTTGAAAAATCCTAGGAAGAAATACAGGGTAATCTGATACTTGCATTTTTTTTTTCCTATTATAATTAATATTCAACTTAGTAATTGAGTTATTTAATTTACCATGTGGATGCGTCTACAGACAAAGCATGAAAAACAAACTAAAAGACGTATAGGCCAAGTGCGGGAGATCAGAAAGCCTACAGGTGGCTACTGCGGTGAAGCTTCTGGAATCAATGCAGGAGTCAGCCGGAGCATCAGATTTGGAAACTAAAGTTGGAGGTTGCTCTGGAGAAACTAATTCCATATATGTTATTGGATCAGATGCATTGTTCAGAGTTTCCTCATGACCGCATTATTCCTCTTCGTTACCACCCAAAATCATTTGGTAGAGCCTGATGGTTTCAGCTTATTTTTTGAATAATTTTGTTTCATAATCTTTTGGTATTCTGGACAGCTAAAAGGCATGTAATATTTGCTTTATTGTACTTCTGTTATTCCTCGAGCTTTGTCTGAAATGATATGAGAAAATATTACTTGTGAAAACACATAAGGGAATTGAATTTCTATATTCAATTGATTAACACTAAAATTATACTGCTTACTTATACAAAGAGATAGATATGATTAAATTTAAAATCTAGTTGTCACATATTAAAAATATCTGGCTATATGTAGCTGTATTTTTTATTTTTTAATATTTTTTTCAAGCTGGAACATGAATTTTAATTATGTTTCAGCTTGTTACAAATTTATTTTTTGATATAAACTTCAAAACATAAATTCGAGCTTTAAAATAAAATGAAAAATAAATATGAAATCCTCTCCAAACGAAGTTTCCAAATAACTCATGCTGTAAGTTTCAACCCGAACAGAGATCAAGTGCAACTCTCTTCAAACAAAGTCTATACAAAGGTTTCAACATGAAAAGAAGATCAAGTCCAACTCTCTCCAAAAGCCTACACATATCCTATCATATAGACTTTAAAATAACATGAAGAATAAGTGTAACTCTTTTCAAAACAGAAACAGAAATACCAAGAACCAACCGCCAACACTTAGAAGCAGCAGAGACAGAAAATAACTTGAGAGAGAGATCATTAGAAGAGAGGCAAGGGACAAAACTGACACTACACCCATGTCGGAAACAACAAATCGATGTCGGAAACAAGATCGGAGGACTAGAGGACAAAGCACACGCTCGCATGCGCCGGCCCGTGAGAAACCGGTGAATCTTCAATCGACGCGTGAGAGCCACTTGTTGGCCGAATGGCTACCGAAAAAACGTGAGCAGGCCTGAATAGAGGAGGCGGTCCTTCTCGTGATGGCGGTAAGGCAAACTAGTCACTGGAACTGGTGACTCATATAGGAGCAGTCCCAAAGAACAGAAATCAAGGAAATTCCAAATTCAGAAAACCCATAAGAAACGAGGAAAACTCAACCCTAAAGATCCAGAAAAGAGCCAAAGGCTCTGATACCATGTGAGAAAACACACAAGAAAATTGAAATTCTATATTCAATTCATTAACACTAAGATTACACTGCCTATTTATATAAAGAAAAATATAAGATTACACCTAAAATTTAGTTGTCACACACTAGAAATATCCCGCTGTATATAGTTATATTTCTTATTTTCTAACATTATTTTTTTCGTTCTTTTTTATCTGTCACTTTTGAGTAAAATTTAAATTCTATTTATCTGTCACTTCTAAATTTTCAATGTAATTTAATTTGCTCTTTTAATTTATTTATTTTAATAAAGTTATAACCAATTAGATTTAATAATTTAGTTTTAATTATGTAATTTAATACTAAATTTAAGTTTATTTATTATTTCTTAATTCTAATGAAAATAATAAAAATAATAGATAAAAAATGGATAGAGTATTACTTTTTATTTATTTTAAAAATTTTTATTATTTATTTTTTATAGAAATTAAAAAAAATCAATTATTTATTACTTTAAATTCGAAAGCATCGAATTGAATGCAAGGTAAAGCTGTATTTCTTCCAATAATTGGTTAATAATTGGCTGAAAGCGTCATTTTAAAATAGTCGTTTCGATAATTAATCTCTATTAAAGCAATATTTGACAATTGAACTTTCATTTTCTTGAACTCTTTTGATATTTCCATTTGCCCATGTAATACATACAATATGTAAAGCCTGAATGCGAAAAATTCATAGGTTAAAAGCATCTAATATATGAAATTTTATTATTTTCATATTTTTTAAACACTTTTGGCAAATTAAATATTGACTAGGATAGCGTGTGTAATAAATGCAATACGTACGGTATGGATTAAAGTTTATTGTAGAAAATTAATATAATATCAATATTATATTAATATATTTAACAGTAAAAAAAATCAATTTCTTTAAATTAATTTCCAATCTGTTATTCCCCTTCTTTTCATTTTTCTTCTTCAATAATTCAAGCAAATTTCCTTATTCTTCTTTAAAATTCTTAATCATTACAAATTTCCTTCTGTAATCGGTAAAATTGAGTATTTTATAGAAGCAAATAATAAGGTGATTTACTTGAACTGTGAATATTGCGGAACAAGAATGGAAAGAAGAATAATTAAAGATGAGTTTCTTACCGTTATATATATTAATTTTTCATAATAAACTTTAACTCCCGCGGTACACATTGAGGCTATGTTTGGTAAGACGTAATACAATGTAATGTAATGAACAATGTAATAAATTAAAAAATATAATGTAATGTAATGTAATTATGATTACATTACTATGTTTGGTAACATTAGTAATGTAATGTAATAACAAATACATTCCTATATTTGGTTGTATTATATATATATCTTAAAATGTAATAATATTTATAATCATTAATTAATTATTTTATATAACTATTTTATTTTTTTAATTATTTTATATACTTATATACTTGTTATATTATAAAAATATAAAAATCCAAATTTAATAAAACATAATTAAAAAAACATTTTTAGGCGAGTTTAATCCGAATTTATTCATTCTTAATTCTAATTTACAAACATCATCACTCCCATATACCATTTAATTCAACATTTTTCTTCTCAAGAAAAAATCACTGGTATAACATTTGCTCAAATAATAAGAGTTAATATACATTGTTACCCCACTTATTACATTGCTCAAATAGTAAGAGCTAACTTATTACATTTAGAAAGTCTAACCACTTTGACAACACTATTAATTTCTTTCTCCTCATTATCAACTTTTTCGTGGTCAAACTTAGACGAGCTATTTTTTCTTTAATCTGTAAATAAAAATGAAAATTTGGTTTCAGCTGAATTCAAAAATCGGATATGCAAATAAACAGAAAGTGAACCCCAAGAAAGTGTTCATGAAGAGTACAAATACTACTCCATCCAACCAACCAAATTCAGACATATTAACTATATTAAAGCAAGAAGAAGATTCACAATATTCCAAAAACAGATGGCATCCTTACAACATCAAATGAAAATATAATTTCTAGTTACCTTTTGCTTGTGGCTGTTGCCCCACTCGATGGACCTGCACTTGTCATCTTCCTTTATAGGCCAACAGTGTTCAACTGGCCTCAAAGTTCCCATCCTGTTCTTGAGAGACATTAAATTTCATAAGGTCCTGTCTGGTTACTGCAACTGTTGGATTTCTTTTCCAGTAAGCATAAGGTTCCCTCTCCATCCATCTCATCCAACTGTTGTGTTAATTATGAGATGAGATTGGCAGAAGTATTCCTTTGAGTAGCATTCATGCAACTCATCTATACTTTTCATTTTCAGAACAAATACGTTTCTATTCGCGATTGCAACACCAACATATGTATTCCTGCATTTACCGCCATTCATAAATAGGTATTCAAAATTAAATATATACATATATTTATAAAGTTACAGATAGAATGAAATTATAGTAGGGTTTCTAATTATGTTAGAACTCAGTTAAATAAAAGAACCAATTTTGACAAAGTAAATATAGTGGAGCAGAGTATGTTGGACTGAGTTAAATAAAAGAACAAATGAACAGTTCTAGGCAGCAAGAAGTGACATATAGCAAGAAGTGTTCGATCTTGAATTCACATCAAGTCAGCTACCGAAAAAAAAAAACTTTATGGCTTTATCTGTCAACTGAACTATACAGAGGAGATTCACTGAATTATGAACAGGGCAGCAGATGAATATGACTGAAAGAACCTTAATTAATTGCAGAAGCTCACTGCCATTAAATTTCCAACTTAGCAACCCATTGAAGGTTAAACTAGAGGACAATGTAGACAAAAGTTAGCTTTCTATCAAGCAATCACTATTCTCTTGAAACCATGTTTGTTTCTTATACATGCAAATCCCAAACTGGTATTCTCTTATAACAGTTGATCAAGGGCACCAAAACCAACATCAAAATACTATATCGCCAATATTAGTTTTCAAAACAAATAATTCCTTACTACTGCACTTTCTAGTTAGATGTTAACAAGCAAAAGGAGACTCACAAGCTAGAAAATCAATAGTAATTCCCCTAAATTCATAGTACTTCGACTATTCACCTGCAGAATAAAATTTCCTAAGACATTGCAGTAATTCATAATTTAATTCAAACACTGCCATGTGTTGTCTTACAAGCTCTACACACTGCACCAAGGAACCTATATTCCGATCAAAACTCCAAACGGTAAGGCAGAAGGAAACTTTCTTGGTCCACCATCAACTCTATTCCAGTTGCAGCATAGAACGCGAGCCAGTAGCCAATGGAATTAACCATAGCATTATCAATTCAACCTAAACCAAAGCTAGGCCCTGATACAGACCTCAGCATTTGATTGAGACAGGGCTGGGAATTTCCAGAGGCATTATTGAACATAGCATTAGATGGAGCTGATGAGGATGGCTGTATAGCTGATAAAGGCAGCCTTGGCCCCATCGAAAACATAGGTTGTCCTTGTTCTTGTTTGCATAGTATGTTTTTGTATTAAGATTTCAGAACTTTGTTATATAGATATTTTAGATTAATTACAATTGCACTTCCCACAAACAGTCAAAAATTAGAAAATAGTTGGAAAAGAAAAAAAATTCATAGACTCACATGGGTATTTATTTGCTGTATGCCATGCTTTGATGATGAATCAATCACAGTCTCCATCAAAGAACCCAGCATCCTTCATCTCATAGTAATATGCATTATCAAGAAGAAAATATCACCTGAAAGAATCCATTATCCACCATCGCCTGCACATAATTTTGCGAAAATTATATATATATATATGCGATAATTAATCAACTTTAAGAAACAAAAACCAAAAAGACGAAAGAGTTAGTAATTTTACATATTTATTCTGAATTTGCAGAGTCACTGATGGCCCAGTTTCTTGACCGCGATGACAATCTGGGTTCAAAGCTACGGATTCTGAGAAGAAGAAGAAGACGACGATGATGAAGATGAAGTCGACAGGAGGAGAACGGCGCTGACAGGGGCGGCAGCGGCAAAGGCGAAGGGGGAAGATGATGCTTAGATTTAGACTTGAGAGAGAGAGAGAGAGAGGGGGGGAGGGAGCTGTAATCACAAATCCTTTGCTAAACGAGGGTAATGGGAAATACATAAGTAAATGTATTGGTGAATACGTTAGTAATTGTCATTACATTACATTATTAGATAATTTTATTAACAAACACAGGTTTCATTACATGATTAATTACATTACATTACAATGCTGTCTACCAAACATAGCCTGAGTGTTTTACCGGCACTATTCTAATCAGCATTTGATGAGTTGTTGGAAATATTTAAAAAATTGAAGATAATAAACCTGGATATTAAATGTGATTTAAATAAAATTCAATTACCGAAACAACTATATTTTTATAAATTCAGGAGGCATTTTGCAGTGCATGTCAACATTTGTCGAGTTTTTTCTGAAATGATATGAGAAGGTTTAGAATGAATTTATTTACAAAAAAATATTAAGAATTGGTCGAGATTCTTCATATTTACACCCTCTTTTAGTCTCTGTTTGAATGGAAGTAGATAAAAATAGATAAAAATAGAGTAAATAAAAGTAAATGAAAGTAGAATAAATGAAAGTAAATCTCATTTACCCTCCCTTGTTTGGCAAATCTAAAATAAATATAAAGTAGATGGAATTAAATGTAAATACCTTTTTTAAATTTTAGAGTAAATATAGAATTACTCCCTTCTACTTCTAAATTGGAAGTAATTACTTCCATCTACTTCGCAATTTTTACAAAACAAACAGAATAACTGAATTACTTCAATCTACTATACTTTCATCTACCCCCATCTACCTCCATCCAAACAGAGGCTTAATGATAAAAGTACTAAAAATTGAGTCCTACATACATAGAAACGTAGCTATAACACTCAAAAAGAACAAAGGAAAAAATAATTTTCTTAGCAATTGGTCACTTCCATTTACACAAAATAGCCAACATAACTGCTTTTTAAGATTACCTATGTAAATCATCTTTAAAATGATACAGTATCTTATTGTTGCAATTTTGTAGAAGTAATCATCTTGGGATCTCTTTTTTCTCCAATTCCATCCAGACAAACTTCTGGAAAGAAAAGCCTGCTTCATTTTAGTTCATTTATAGTCATGGTTTGCTCTTTATAAGCCACCATCCACCTTCCCACATCAGACACCAATTATCAATTTAAAGCACAAATCATGAACAAAATCAACAAAATTACCTAAGACATCCTCAACAGGACAAATGCAGAGCTCTGAAAATTTTGCATTACCTTGTCCTCATCTACAAATAAATCTGTCACTTCTTTAATTAATGGCCTGCTGCAGCATTCTCCATCTATGTTCTTGGTCATTGAAATCAGGATTTGGACACTTAACATTTATCATATTCAAGGAGACTATTAGGTAACAAGCTTCCTTTTCAACAACTCTCCATTGCAATTTTCACAACTTCTCAACTCTCAGCTGCTTAGCCCCAATCTAGTTTTCTACATTGATCCCCAAATTACTACATAAATTTAGCTTCAAAGAGAATATCTCCTCAAGAGACAGTGACAAGAATGAGTGCCTGGAACCAATCTCCCCCTGCTATTAGACGAAATACAAAACTTTGCAATTAACTAAGCTACCTTTAACTACCTCAGCATCCAAATTTAGCTCACCCAACATAGTAGCAAAATAAGACAAAAATGGTGATAGGAATGAAGTAAAAAAGAAAGCAATAGAACAGAAGAAACCAAAACAATCAAAATCATAATAGTATGAGAATGAAGGAAGAAGAGGCATTAGCAATATCGGTAAGGCTGCCAAGGTAGCAGTACGGTAGAAGACAACAGAGGTCCCAAAAACAAGCTTTCAATAAACAAGATGGAGTAGGAAAAAAAAAAGGCCAACCGTCCTTCATTGAAAAACTGCACGTTTTCTGTAAAACATTTTGAGAAATAAGTCTCAAATTTATGCAAAATTGTAGAAAACTTCTTAAAGTAGTTTTATAATTTTATTTCAAATTTAGAAAACTCAGAAAATTGTTCTTTGCTTAAGAAAATTACTCAACATAAACAAGTCCTCCATTTTTCTTTTTCTCCTGGAAAGCAACTCTAGTATTCTGCAAGTGTAAACACACTTAGAGGACTTAATTTAGGAGGATCTCATTCCTAGACTATTGGTTTTGTTACCACCTATCCAATGAGGCCCAACTTCGGCAATTGGCAACCAATGAAGTATGAGAATTTATCATAAAACAAGGGAATGAAAGAGGGGGAGATTAATAGAAATTGATTCTGTTAATTCTTATAGAATAAATTATACAGGAAAGCTCTTCTGCACCTGAGCTACAATCATATTAGCAGATCCATAATATGTTTATTGGGACTTTATAATGATTAGAATGATAGTTCAGGTCTTTACTGGAAAATATGCATAAAATATTCATTTCTAACGCTGGTACAAGGATTAATCCTCTCAACAGCATTTCAACAAACAGATTCTGGGCGGTCGCAAGAATTGAAACAGTCAAATCATCCACGCCAAACATAATGATTTTCACGGACAGCTACATGGAGAGAGATCTAAAATTTCACGCTCAACAAAAGAGTAGGGTTTTAAGTTAAAAGATCCCATTTTACAGAATTTGCAGATAACAAAAGATCCCAATTTCACTTCTGTTATTCTATAGTCGTATTCCCAGAAGAAACACAATTGAGGCCGTCCAAAATCAAAGCATAGACAAGTATGGATAAAGCCACAGCCATGGATATAATTGAATAGAACCTGCAAAATTTAGCAACCCTAAGCTTCTTTTCAATCATCAAATAGCAGAACGAACCTGAGAAAGAAAACATGATGCAAATCAAGAAGGCATGAAATAACGATGAGCGGCCTCTGAAGATGAGGGTAGGAACTGGACTCCCATCTATGGATTCTTGAGGAAGTACACTTGCTATGATGCCTAGTATGAAAGAGGTTGGTAAGATAATCTTCATCGTTGTAATTTGTTCTTCTGTATCTTGAGCTCTATGAAAAGGATTTTTCGACATGGCGGAGGCGGAGGCGGAGGCGGAGGCGGAGGCGGCGGTGGAGCGGCGACTACGGTGTACGATAGACTGCGGCGGGCAACTAGGTTTCTAGAATTTGCGATGGTTGAAACCCAGGATATGTGACAGCGAATCCCATAAAATTATTAAGAAAAACTGAACCCGGGGGTGATCTAGTACGTGTTAATGTACTGTTTTTCATTATATTAATACAGTTTTGTACGATTTCGTAGCATACCATTCCTAGTATATACCTGCTCCAACATACTTATTTTTATTTTTTATTTTTTTAATGCCGTCTTCGTTGCTTATAATAAAAAATGATTAAAATATTTAATATTTTTAAAAATATATTTAAGTAACTAAATTATACTTCTATTAATTTAAATAAAGAAAGTGACAAAAAAACTATGATGCATTTTAAATAATCAAATTTTTTATTATATTCTAAAAAGTGGCATTTTAGATTTGAAAAAAAAAAAATCTAAATAACTATATTTAGATTGGAAATAGAGAATAATTTTTAATATATAAGGCTAGAAAAGATGGTACTATTTGCCGTGATTTTATAAATTTTTCTTGTTTATTTTACCCGTAGCTTATTGATATAATAAATAAATTGTAATGCTCTAGGGCTTTTACTTTACCATGCATGTCACATCAGTAGCAAATCCAATAAAGCTATTCATCTTTTGCATTCATGTGAGCAAATTTTTGGTTCACATAACAAAATTAAATTAAATCGATTAATTTTTTTATTTTTTTATTTATTTTTAATTTTAAATTTTAAAAAATTTAATTTTTTAGGTTCGATTTATTTTTTAAAGAAAAAAATTGTAAAAAAATCGAATCGATCGAAATTTTATATAATTATATAATATTTTAAATTTTTTAATTGAATAATTATTTTATATATGTAAATTATCTTATTTTGAATTGCAAATTATACGAGTATATTTATCAATTATTAATTTCTATTTTTTAGATAATTTAAAATTTTAATGATTGAATTGAAAATTGATTGAATGAAAAAATTTATTTAACGGTTTTTATTGTATTATTTATTATATATTTTGAAATTTTATCTTTAATTTGAACTTTTATTTTATACAATTTAGATGTTTTTATATTAATATATTATGATTTGTAATTTTGTATAATTTTTAGACATAATTTTTTATTTTTTTAAAAATATTTTTAATTTTTAATCTTTTGATTAATCGAATTAAACCGATCGAAAAATTTGATTTGATTAGTATTTAGTTATTTAAATAATTTGGTTCGATTTGATTGATTAAAATTTTAAAATTTCGATTTTTTGTTATTTCGGTTTGGTTGAATTCAGTTATTGAACCAAAAATTTTAAAGAAAAACTCTAGTATCTTCCTTCGGTGTTGGCCTTCAAGCTCAACTTTTTTAATTTGAATCTCCATGGATAAAAAATTCGTGCTAAGCTTACTAGCTTAGTAAAAAATAAAAAATTATGAAGATGACTTTTCAAAGAAGTAGTAAATAAACGCAAAACTTGCAATGACATAATAGTAATGACAGCTAGTAGGTTATTAACATTATATAGCATCATGCAAATATCTTCATTGCGCTTAATCATTATATTATTATATGTGTTCCAATTTTGCAACTTAAATTTAGGGGGTTTAAATGGAGATGAAATGGTTAAGTTTTGAGAGTTTTCTCTATATTTTTACCTCTTGGCTGACCTTTTCCTCCTTTTTATATCCCAAATCTCTATAATTCAAGTCTCTACAATTCTCTATAGTTCACTATGTGTCTTTTTTTTTTTTGTCCATTGTTTGACCACTTAAATTTGCTCTTTACTCACTCTTCTTCTTGTAATTTCTCATTTCCTCCCCAAAAACACTTCCTTCTTTTTATTTAAATGCCTTCATTATGCCTTTCTAATTGTGCTTATACATTAAAGTGAAGTTACCATAATGCCATTGACTTTTGAGTTAATTCCATCTAGATCCTCTCCTACTCTTCAAACACTTATCTCTTTGTATCTCCTTCATAATGCACCATGAATGTACTCAATTCCTATTACGGTGTAAGTTGGGACCTCACATAAATTATCTAAATATCTTCAATCATCATTATAATATTTATTTTTTATCAATAATTACTCATTTTATTAATTTAATACGAATTTTTTATTTACTATTTATAAAAATGCCACAAAATAAAATATATTATAAAATAATAATTAAAGTAATTAAATGTTAGATTAATAGTATTTCATTCATAAAACTAGGACTTTTTTTATAATTGATTTTTTTAAAATTTTTATTTAGAGAAATAGGGTATTTATTTCCGCAACCAAGTAATGGAATGGTAGGGGCACAAGATAAAAACTATTGTATGTTCATTTTCGTTGGGATGTGTTACGAAAATGGAACTATTGTATGTTCAAAATTGTATATTATTTTGTTTGAAAAGTTTACAAAGGGTTTTCACCTGACCAAACTGATAAGTTTATCCAAAGCTATTTTTTTTACCAATTTTTAAAAAGTTTATAAAATTTTTGAAAGCAATTTTTTATCTGTACCATGCTGATAAGTTTATCCAAAGCTAAGAGATGTTAATAAAAGAATGTGAAAATAATCCAATGACTGCATAGATTCTTTTAATAGCTCAAGATGTCTACAAAATATAATGAGGAAAAATAGATATAAAGTTGTAAAAGTTGCCTTCTTCAGAAGGAGAGATTCTATATTATATTTTAATTATAACAGTAAAGTAAAATTCTATACAAAGTTCCGTAGGTTATATAATATTTTGATTTTACTTTTTCAAACACCCACTCACACCATTTCAATCACCATTTTGATTTTAATTTCTTTTAGTCGCTAGAGCAATAATGCCAATTTCTACCAATGTCTTTGCCATTTCATTTCAGCAACACGTCTTGGCGGAAATGAACATATAGAAGTTCTTTCCCTGCGGGCCCACCATTCCATTTCTGCAAAACTTAGCTCGAAAATGAATACACCCCGAATACCCAACTACTTTTAAAAATACCTTATTTTTCTAAATAAAAATTCAAAAAACATTGTTTATAAAAAAAGTCTCCATAAAACTAAAAAAGCTAAATAGTTTTTCTAACATTATAGTTATAAATACATAATAGTAGGTCCATCATCAACATGCTAGCATGTAAATATATGAGATAACATATAAAAGACTTCAATTGGCACCTATTTATGTTATTACACGAAGTCAAAAAGCACATCACTTGTAACTCTACTGATTTGTAAAAAGTTATTGTGCATACTAAATAAAATTATGCCATATGCCAAAAGGATAGGAGAGGCGAAAAATGCAATATTTACATTTTTTTTCTCCCTCTGATTTGTAAAAAGTTATTGTGCATACTAAATAAAATTATGCCATATGTCAAAAGGATAGGAGAGGCGAAAAATGCCATATTTACATTTTTTTTCTCCCTCGTATCCAATTATTATATAGAGATAAACTTTATATTCTCTTTTTAGGCCATTATCGGCAGGAGCGAGTAGTCCAAATAGAGGTGTTCATCGGGTGAATTTAGGTCAATTTAATTCGAATCCGAATAATTCGATATCCGAATAATACCATATATCTCAATCCTACCCTATCCTATAAATAATTCAAGTTCCTATCCAAATAATCCAAACAACCCAAATTTATTTTTTAAAATTATTTTTTTTCTTATATTTTAATTTATTAAAAAAGGGATTCGGTTCGGTCGGGTCGGGTCAACCCGACCCGAACTTGGCCGATTTAATGAAACAGTGTATTTTTAGAGGAAAATATTTGTTTTTTGGGTTAATAAGAGTTTAACCCGACCCGAACCTGAACAAAACCCAAATCTCCAACCCTAATAACCCTATCCAAATTTCTTATTCAGATAGAGTCGGGTTTTGAACACCCTTACGTCCAAATCTTTAATATGGACCCATATTTGTTGAATAAGCGTCATAGTACCGAAGATTAAAAGAAAAATTTTTCACTCCAATAGTTATTTCTTTATTAAATCTCTAATTCTATTAAGAATAATTAAATAAAAATTTATTAATTTTAAATTTAAATAATATAAATTAATAATAATTAACATTAATTAAACAAACCATAATTAGGAAAATAAATCATATTTAACATTAATTAAGTAATATTTTTTAAACTAATAATTAATATTAATTAAATTATATTTTCTACAATTTATTTTTTAAAAACAAAAGTGCCAAATTTGAAAAGTTCTCTCAAAAGAGAGATTAAAAAACAAAAGTGCCAAATTTGAAAAGTTCTCTCAAAAGAGAGATTAGTCTCTCATTTGAGAGACCTGTCTCTCCCAAATATGTCTCTCTACTAAGAAGAGACTCTTAAGAGACAAAGAGCCTACTTTGAGAGATTCTAATTATTTACCATTGGAGATGGTCTTATTCTTTCATTTCTCACTCTGCTACACCCTTTGCTAAGGTAGACTAAGAGGCATTTGGAAGGGGCCTTAGGAGTCAGTGATCAATAAGAAGAGAGGCCAAATAGAGATGAAAGTGGAGATTGAAACTACAATAAACAAGTGGTAGTGGTTTATTGGTTTAAGGTTATGGTTATTAGGGTTTTGATGGATGATGATTTTTATTGATGGCAAAGGAGTAAGGGATGGTAGGTACGGTCGTAAGGTGGTTGGTGGTTGTTGTAACATCCTTATACCTCATAGGAGTAAACAGGGGTGCCAAACTATCAAACATATTATCGTACCAAATATCAATTAATAACATATATCTTAAACTCAATTAACGTTTTGATAGATTACATTGAGAATAAGGCTTTACAATAGATATAATTCAAATACACAACTACTTAACAAAGTCTTTAAAATTTTTTATAATATATATTTATGATGCTATACTTTATATAATTATTACTGTAGACTACATCTTTTGGGAAAAATCTTCTTGAACCTCTTGACCTTCTCTTATCATTATAAGAAAATATGAAAATAGCAACGGAATTGATTTCTATCACCCCTTTCACGGAACAGTCTCTTTCGAAGCAAAGATAGCAATAAACGGTAATTATTTTTTCTATTCATTCGATAACATTTTAAACAATTAAACAAATACTAATAAAATTCATGCAAACACTTTCACTGATATTCACCCATCAATAATCATAATAACAATAATTAAAATACAGTTCAATCTTTTACTTTAATTGTCTATGTATAAACATGCCGTAACACAACTCAATTTAGTACCATTTCTTATTTTCTGATCTTGCTCCACTGTGTCCTATGCTCCCGCAATACTTCATAACCTGCATGCAGTAAACACTACGTGCTGAATACTAGACATGTTCAGTGGTAACTACTAATCCTAGAATTTCTCAATTAAAGCATAATTACATAGATTATGTAACTTTTATCTTTATTCCATCAAAAATTTTCTTTTAAATCCGTTAACACTAATTTCATTATCTACCCATATTTTTAGTAATCTTTTTGCTATGTTATTAAACCTTTCAATTTGCTTTTTGCTACTTCCATGTGTGAATCGATTTCATATTACTTTTACTTTTACGTTTCTTCTTTACTTTAGTTTTTACTTTTACTTAACTTTGATTTTATATCTTTAGTCACATCGATTTAATTATCATTTCAATTAACGATTATATTGGTACTCGTGTCTTTAATGGTATTAAATCTTTTCACTATTTTATTTTTCGATTGATTTTTCAGTTATCCAATGTGTGATATCATTACAATTTTTCGCTATTTATTCTTTATTTTACTTTAACTTTTTAACTAATTAACACATTACTATTTTCAAGGCTTTTAAGTTTTAAATGCAAAGTGATACAATTATTTTGGAACACTTTACATACAAATCTTTATTTTTTTTTTTTTTTACATTTAAACATGTTCAAATACTTATTTAGGACTTAATATCTTTTTCTTTTTTCTAATTGAACAATTATTTGTCTTTTTATCATTTTACTTTTTATTTAACTTTTCTTTCAGAAATACATTACTTAAGCATAAGTTTTCACTTAAGGACAATGTTATTACTTTTTGACTTTAAATAGGAAATTAGTACTATTTTCCAAATTTGTTATTTTTCAAAACTATAATGGGTATATGAAATGCCAACTGACTTTAATTTATCTTTTTCATGTAAAAATACATTTTAAACCCTTTTTCTTTACAAAAGTATAATTTAATACTCATTTATCATTTTATTCTTATAAAATATTTATTTTTTATTTTTACTTATTAATCACTATTTTTGATAAACATTACAGTTTTATCCCAACTTATTATCTTCTTTCAAACAAATTATTTTTCATTCAATTCATTTAAATCATATTGATTTATTCATTACGATATGTCCCTAGTGCAATATGATAGGACTCTTAAAAACGATATGGGAGATAAGAACCCAAAGGTCCCACTGAGAGAGAAATGATCCCCAAGGGATCATTTCTAAAAAAAAAATATTTTACTTTCACTTTCACTTAAAACACTGGAGCTATGGAGATCAAAGATCCTACTCATAGCAAAACAAGTTGTCATGACTTGTACCGCGGTATAAGGTGTCCCTATGGCTAGCCATTTATATCCTAATCAAGAATATCATTACCTGACTATTGCTAAGGGCAAAACAATAAATTATATTCGAAATAATTTTTAGACATTTAAAAATTTTTAATTTATTTCCTTTATTTCTTGATATAATATATTTTTGTCAATCGTACTCTTTTTTAATGCTTTTGACTATTCAATAGCTTTTTCTTTCTTTTACTTTCTTTCACTTTATCTCTTTTAAATCACTTTTGTGAATTATTTTTCAATAATTTACTTGGACACTTAAGACTTTTCAGTCTTTTATGCACTTTATAACTTATAGCATTATAATTCATAATTTTTTTATTCTTTTTGTGTAATCCTCTATGAATTATTTTCTAATAATTCAATAATTGATTTTTTTTCAATTTTTTCCTTTTCTTTTTCTGTCCAAAATTTTAGTCATTCGATATGCCAACTTTTATTCATTTGGTGAATTATTTTATAATAATTCACTCTTTTAATATTTTTTATTAACTAATTTATTTGGATAAATTAGTCAAATATTTATTTCATAACTTTTTGAATAATTATGAATTATATTATTTTTTGGAGATTTATCTCTTGACTTTCTTTTCTCTTTTTCTTTTCTTTTTAATTCTTTTATTTGGAATATAAATTTATCTCAATTTAATTTACTTTCTTTCACTTGCTAATTGAATTATTTTCAATGAATCAATATCTTTAATTAAAATATTTCATATTAAATTTCAGCAATTATTCTAATAATTCATATAAATTCTACATATATTCATATGCACATTATTTTACAATTTTCATCATTTTTATTCATTTTATGAATTATTTTTCAATAATTAATTATTCTTATTACTTTCATAACTCAATAATTATTTCGAAAATATTTTCATATTTCATATAATTTTCACGAAAATTCATATAGGCTTTATTCCACTATTGTTATCATTTTATGACATAATTAACAAAATTTTATTATTTTTGTTAACTACATCATTTAATAAATATTTTAAAAATATTCAAATAATTTCTATAAATTTCATAAAAATTTATGGATATATTATTTTACCTTTACTACCACTTTTCACTTATTTTATGAATTATTCTACAATAATTCATTACATACATTATGTACATACACTTATAACTAACTTAAAAATTCTCAATTAATTTCAATAAATTCTAAAAAATTTCATAAACAATGTTTATCATAATTAGGCTTATTTTGGACCATTATTCATCCCAATTATGCAAATTACACTTAATTTTCTCCTTAGGTATATTTCGGCCACCATAGGTTATGTACCTTAAAAATTATTTTAATTTAAATTAAGCATTCCTATGGCATTATTTAGGGTCTAATTGCATTACTCTCACATTAATTTCAATTACTCATCATTCTAACTTATTTTCCCTAAATTACATAAAAAAAATTAATTCACATAAAAGGGAAATCAAATGATTTTGTAGCCACTTACAATTTTTTCTTATTCAAGGGTGCCTAAAATCTATTTTCCCTTGCTCTTCCACTTGCAAACTTTCCTTTCTCTTCCTCACCATCCATGGCCGACCAACAAAGCTCTCCAAACCTTATTTTTTTTGTCCTCGTATGCAAAATTTAATCTCATAATTAGCTTCTACACCTCAAAATCTATAAGAAAACACTAAAGAATAAATTTAAATCAATAAATTTCTCAAACTCAATCTTACCCCTTTTTCTTTCTCCACTTAATTTCTTGTCTTCTTTTACTCAAATTACTTGTTTGAGTCTACTAGGGTGATCTAAAGAGATGAAATAACATTTTTTGTGTTGAGTTTCAATGGGGATTTTAAATGAAAAATTGAAGGAATGAGAGAGAGACCTTAAGATGATGGTTCGGCCACCATATGAAAGAGAAGAGAGAGCTGAAAAAATCTAGAGAAATCTCAAATTTTTCAACCTCTTATACTCTCCTTAATGGGCCCAAAAGTGGGCTTGATTAATGGGCTTAGCCCAATTTAAAATTAAGGCCCATTTTAGGCTATTTAAGGCCCAATCCAATTTCTCTCTCTTCCTCACTTCAAATCATTTCAAAAATAATTTTTTATCATTTTCATCACATCAAAAATAACTAGTACGTAAATTTTTGGCTAAATCGAAGTCGGTTATCGATCTGATTCAAACTTATTGGTCAGATTCGATAACTGTCGGTATCACGAAAAAAATTAATTCTCCTTACCAAAATATTCTACATAAAAATTCATGTAGACATACAAAATCTGGCAATTATCGGAGTTGATTTGCTATTTTTAAAAATTTATTCAAAATCAAATCTCCTTCCCTATCAGAGAAATTGACTCGCTATTTTTTTTCGTATTTTTGACTTTTAGAAACTCATTTGACCTCTGTTTCACTTCAAATTTCAACTACGGACTCACAATGACCAATACTTTTCGATGGTCCAATAAAATATTTTTGACTTTCAGGTGTCCTTTCGAATTCTAAAAGCACTATTTACCATCGAAAAGTACTATTCATGACTAATCCGGTATTGAGACCATTACATTTCTCCCCTACTAAAAGAAATTTCGTCCTCAAAATTTACTTATATAGAAAAGTAGATTATACAATATTGTTATTTTATCGAAACTTTGTTCACATTTAATGGTTCCGAAGCATCTTCGCCTATGGAACCCACTTACTTTTAAGCTAGCCAATCTCGATATCAAAAATCTTTATCAATTTTTTTTTTCACAGGTCATATTACCCTGTGTGCAGATTCCTTTCATATTTTAAATCAAATCAAAACTTGTTGACTTTTTTGCACTCCATTAAGTTCAACATAAAGAATTTGACATTTTCTTTCTGACAACGTCTCAACAAGAGTCAGATTCTACTATAGATAAGCACTTTTCGCGACCATTATCACATTCACATACATTTTACTATAACCGTTCTTTCAATATCTGAATTATCCACTCCGACTGTCCATCAATTCTGGGGTGGATCATGTTAATATTGAGATTATTACTAATATCCTATATAACATCTTTTCTCTTTGACACTCAGACAATCCGATAACAGAATCTCTAATCACACTGTCCCATTTCCAATCGGATATCATTATAAGTCGAAGCAATTCTCGAAGAAATCTAATGCTTCACTTTCATTTGATGACATATCAAACATTTACTTACATTATCTATCATATCACTCTTTTAACATGACATTTCAATACTAAGCTTTCAATCCTGGTACATCTGATGATTTTCAGGATACAATTTCAATACTAAGCTTTCAATCCTGGTACATCTGATGATTTTCAGGATACAAAGTATTACTATCTTGGCAGCTGGAGAACTAATCTTTTAACTTATTTACAATGACTATCACATAAATATTTCCTTTCTGAACCATTGTTCTTACTTGATGTACAAGATCGACTTTACTTATACCTCAACTAACTATGTCCATCTAAAGCCAAATTTAAACTGGCATTCATAGCTCGAAGAATTGAAAACCTTATCATTAATCATTCATACAAATTCTTTTGCTGAGGATTTCAACATTTTCATTAACTTTCCTGTAATATCCGAATAAATCCAGGAACTTCACATTTAACCAAAAATCACATTCACCAAACTGAGCAGATAGTTGTTTACCTTAAAATACTTACAGAGCAAATCCTAAATACTTATCATACTTTTTTAATATCTCAAAACATATCAGATGATTACTACTTAAATCCTTTAACATGGATCCAAGTAAAGGTGGATATTCCTTTCCATCGATTCATCAAGGGGTTGGTGCGCTAACAAATCTAATTGACATAACCAATAACTCGTAATGGTCACATCAAATACAAAAATCAATCTTAAGCATATTTTCAGGTCGTCCTTATGCTCATCATATCCACTGTCAGTTTTATCCTATCAAGTGGGGCCTATACATATGGTATAATGCAGATCATATGCTATCAAATAATGTGAAATGCTATGCAATGAATGTATGATTTCATATATGCAGTAGAATACT
The DNA here is from genome assembly GCA_037975025.1 of Excoecaria agallocha. Taxonomy (NCBI): domain Eukaryota; kingdom Viridiplantae; phylum Streptophyta; class Magnoliopsida; order Malpighiales; family Euphorbiaceae; genus Excoecaria; species Excoecaria agallocha. The sequence goes on along the minus strand of CM075817.1, from coordinate 38,212,899 downwards.
ATCACGTATTCTCATATGATGCAAATGTTATAACCCATCCCAATACTATGTATGTACAATCAAATCCCTACGGCTGTAAAGGAATAACTGACAGGTATATAGAGCATCTTAAACAACCTTAACTTATAATCGTAATAATTTGCTCAATAGCATTCTTAAATCATGATAATCCAGCCAAGATATCGCTTCGTCCTGCACAATTTATCTATACTCAATATATAATCCCTTTTTAACTTTCCGACATATTCTTTATTTTGTCCTTCTTTAGACTGTTTCTCATCAATATAGACATTTAAACTCTCACATTTACACTTAATTTCAGTCAACTCTTCTTTTCCCTGCTTTGACCTCCATGTGATCTCAAGCAGCAATACTTCCATTCTCACTCACTACCATCTCTACTGCACAGAATCAATCCTTTCACACCTGACAATCTCAGTCAAATATCAACTTGTCACTTTAAAACAGGTAGGGGAGCACGTACACGCTAGACTACTTAACACTTATCTACTTATAATTGGCATGTATACATGGACAAACCTATCACTTAATCTTATCCCACTCCGATCTTAGAACCGCTTAAACATTTGCTTTGATACCACTAAATGTCACACCCTTCATGGAACATTCTTTTTCGAAGCAAAGATAACAATAAATGGTAAATTTTTTTTCTATTCATTCGATAACATTTTAAACAATTAAACAAATACTAATAAAATTCATGCAAACACTTTCACTGATACTCACCCATCAATAATCATAATAACAATAATTAAAATATAATTTAATCTTTTACCTTAATTGTCTACGTATATTAATGCCGTAACACAACTCAATTTAGTACCATTTCTTATTTTCCAATCTTTCTCTACTGTGTACTACGCTCCCAATACTTCATAACCTGCACGCAGTAAACACTACGTGCTGAACACTAGACATGCTCAGTGGTGACTACTAATCGTAGAATTTCCCAATTAAAGCATAATTACATAGATTATGCAACTTTTATCCTTATTCCATCAAAATTTTGATTTTAAATCCATAAACACTAATTTCATTATCTACCCATATTTTTTGTAATCTTTTTGCTATGCTATTAAACCTTTCAATTTGCTTTTTCACTACAAGAAAATTGCAATTTAGCAACGGAAAATAGCAACCGAAAATTGACAATTTCCGTTGCTAATAAAAAATAGCAACGAAAATTTTGGTTACTAATACGGCGATTGTTATTTTTAGCAACGGAAATATAAATCCATTGCTAAATTCAACCAAGACAAGTTTCGGTGAATTTGTTAATTTTGGCAACGGAAAACTTATTTCGTTGCTATTTGTAGCAACAGAATTGATTTTTCATTGCTAAAATAATAACAGAATTTAATTTCCGTTGCTATTTTTAGCACGGATAAAAAATTTACGACGGTACCATCCGTTATCATTCCATTGCAAAAAATTTTTACAATTTTTTAATTATTACCATTAGAATAGTAAATCCTCTTCGAAAATTTTTGGGTGTTATTTCTGCTATGTACACAAGTATCTGTATCACAACTTTGGCCCACACACACACACACACACACACATATATATATATATATATATATATATATATATATATATATATATATTAAAATTCATGACATTTCCTAATCTAAAAACAACCCACTTAGTTACCTCAATTGATCCACTTGTTTTTTTTCTTATAGATTTTGAATTCCTTCTCCAATTCTTCTCTTCGCCCTAAAAAAATCGTCAATATAATATTACAATTATTAGTTTCTTTGGTTTAAAAAGATATATAAAAAAAGAAAAAAAATTAGCTACCAATGTTCTGTTAAGAAAGCAATGCTTAAATCATGCACCATAAAAAGGTTTCAAAGTTGGAAATTCCTAGATTGTTTTTCCCTTTAACAAAGTTTTAAAAAATAAAAAAATAAAAAATTATAGTCCTAATAAGTAGGTGTTTAATGTTTCCAAAAACCTTGCTCAAGACATATTCAACAACTTTAATAAAGAAATTAGACATGAATATCATATTTGCTGAAGACATATTATCTGATTTTGACACATTGAAAATTAGATGGGATGGGATGACTTAATTCCAACATATCAAATTTCAGGAACTCAACAGAAGAACAAATATATATATATATATATATATATATATATATATATATATATATATATATATATATATATATATATATATATATATATATATATATATTAACTTGTCTTTTTTTTTCTATAAAATTTTGAGTGCACACATTGCATAGCAAACACGATTAACTAAACACTGGGTACTTATTACAAAGACAAAACACAGTTCATGACTAAATATATCTAAACTCCTTAATTAAAGCGCAGACAAACACAGTCTTGTTTTGGTAGGTTGCCACTCTGCCTCTAGTTCACTTACACTGAGAATTAATTGCGTATTCAACTGTACTCAATTGCTCTCTTTTAGTAAAGATCAGTTGATAGGATAAAATTCCTAACAGTCAAGTTAATTAGTTAAAAATAAAGGTACAAGAATATTCTTGAAGGTAGAGCTTATAAGAGTTTATATAATAGACTTGAGAGGGTTTTTTTTTTTTTATAGTGATTGCATTACTGGTCCTTAATTAATAACGTAACGTATTCAACTCTTAGATGATCCTTAAATTTCTATAACAATCAGATAGCTTGAATCATAGCAAATTTAAGGAATCTAATTTATATAGCTCGCCATCACGTATATTTATGCAAATATAGTAGCTTATAGTGCACATAGTTAATTATTTTCATAAATATTTAAATTATTTTTATTTCTGAATTTGAATCCCAACGTCATAATGTCAAGATTTTTTTTTTCGATCAATCTTCATAAGTATAACTTATGTTAATTCTTTTTATTTTTTTACTCTATTTTCTTTTATATATAAAACTTTTTAGTTTCTTTCTTTTTATATGTAAACCAAAGTAGAATATAGCCAACAATATAATTGAAATACGCCTCCCTATCTCAATTTCAACTGGAACTGCTTAAACTTTTATTTTCCACTGACGTTGTAAACCATGATCAAGAGAGATCTGTCTAAGGATAAATAGATTCTTGAAAATAGGTAAATCCCTAATTCATTCTATCATTAAAATATTTTTAAATTTAAATATTTGTAATAATACGTACCAATTCCAGTAATATATAAAAATATTTAAATAAATGAATATGATCTTTCTCACAGGACTTTTAATACCTATTTTTATTAATTTTGTAAATAATACATACCAATTTATATCACTTTTGAAAAATCAAAGCGTGTGATATTTAACTATACTAATATATAATTTGAATCGTTGTAATAAAAATATGCGATTCACATGCATAATGAGACCAACGGAAACTGAAAATTAAAATGATTTCATTTATTTTTATTTTTTCTTATTTAATTTTAATGTTCATTATGTCGTCTTAGTACACCTGACAAATCCAATATGCTTATACAATAATAGGATAATTTCAAGCCTACCAATCAATTTAGTTGATGAGATATTAGAAGTACTAACCAGAAGTGCTGATGACGAATGAAGTAAACCAAACTGGGAACACCATGGAAATGATGTTAGAGACTTGTTAGATCCTTAGAATAAGATTGTACTCTCTGAAAAAACCATGACATAAGCATAGTTAACCGACCGTTCACTCCACATCCATGATTTTTACACTGTCAAAGAGAGGATATTTTTCATACTATTGTTGACAGAGATGCTTCCCATAGTTAACCGACCAAAATCCCAAAGTTTGCTCGGCTTGCCCAGGGTCTGATCTACACATGGCGCTGAGAGTACGTGCATTATTGAAACTCTACAATCTTCATCTATAAAAAGTGCTAAAAGAAAATCAGTTGCTACTATAGGCAAAATGATTCTTCGGTATCTGTTGCATATTATAAACAAAACTCAATTATTTCCATTTCTCAAGGATACAGGAAACCCAGAATTACAGAGCACCAAGCTCTTTTTGTAATACAAAATGAGAAAAAAGGAGATTAAGCATCATCAAAATTAAATTATTCATTTGGATTTTTTTTAACATTTTTCTCAACTATTTTAGAGTTCAATTGAGAGTTTCAAATTGCATAACCAGCATCAGTTAATTTACAAATATCCAACCACAAAACAATCCAAGCAATGTTAGGCCTCGCCTTTTTGGAGACAAGATATGCACATGCTTATGAAAAAAGCATGTGAGATTGGATATAACAAGCCAAAATAGGGACAAACCGTATCTGCTGTAATCAACAAGGTCACATGTTCATCCTCTTCCAGTTGACCTGTGGTCTGACGCGTAGCAATGATGGCATCTGCCTAGGAAAGAAACAAATTGATTGATTATTTGCTTAATTATGTGTGCTTAAGCAGCAAATTGCAAATTATGTAGGCCATTGAAGTTAATTATTGCACATAATTCAAGATAAACTCAAACCTTTGCCTGGACGAAAGCCATAACCCTGAACATGAAAAAGAGAATCTAGCTATTGGTTAATAGATACAAAAGATGCTCAATATCATCTTTGGGCTCGCCGAAGTCTCATCGGCAAATGCATCAAAGCCATCCGCTGGTAAATCAAGTCATCGGTAACTTTCAGGTAACCCTCACGCGCCTCAACGCTTTCGCCGTTCATCGGGATCGGAGCTTGAATATCCCACCCTCACCATCATCAATCTCCTTGCTGTCGGCGAGTGAGAAGGAGCGGTAGCAACCCGAGGAGCCACCTCAGTCTCGGGATCCCATCGGTGCCCTCAGCCCCTTCAACCGCCGTCACTGGTTGCCGGAATAACAAAGAGCAAATCTGACTACAAGGAAGAAAAAGCGGAGGACAGGAGGGCGGAAATACCGTGTCGCTGCTGGTGGGTGGAGGGAAGAGCGCGATGTCGCGTTACTGGCCAGTGACGAAAGACGATGGCGGCCTGAGAATCGCCGGCAAGGACGTCGGTGAACAGTGGTAACTCACCTTCCCTGCTCTCCCTAAATCTTTCCCGATTTTTTTTAGTTACTTTCTTTCTTAATTTTTTTTAACAACACACACACTTAAATTCTTCTAGAAATTCTTAAAATATCTATCATTATTATTAAAATATCTATTATTATTATTATTATTATTATTATTATTATTATTTTCTCTTAATAACATCAATTTATTCATTTATTTGTTACTAACATATACTTTAATTAAAGTTATAAATTTGAAAATCTACAAGAAAAAACATGAAAAATTAATTTCTTATTTTTTATTTGTTACTAACATATACTTATTTTTTAATTATATTATGAAAAATTAATTTCTTTTTAAAATTATGACCCTATCATCTTCTCATTATTATATATAAATGAAAAATAATAAAAAAGTAGTAGTTGAATATTCTAAAATTAATAAATTGTGACTCTATCATAAATAAAATTATGACCCTATCAGCTTCTCATTACTTATTTTTAATTATATTATGACAAATTAATTTTTATTTTATATTTCTAACAAACATGAAAAATAATTAAATGCCCCTCATTTACCAATAGAATTTAAATTTCGTTGCTATTTAAGCAACCGAAAATAAATTCGGTTGCTATTTCTATTTCGGTTGTTATTTAGCAACGAAAATATTTTTCGATTGCTATTTAGCAACAAAAATATATTTTCGTTGCTATTTTAGCAACAGAAAATAAATTACGTTGCTATTTAACAACTGAATTATCTTCCGTTACTAAAATAGCAACGGAAATTAAATTACGTTGCTAAATTAGCAAAGGAAATCATATTCCGTTGCTATTTTTTGTTCCAATTTTTTTCCGCCATCTATTGGTGCCTTCATTAGCAACGGATAGTGATTCCGTTGCTAAATTTTTGCGCCAAAAATTTTCTTCACTTTTAGCAACAGAAGATAACCAAAAATTTTTTCGTTGCCAAATCTACAAAATTTAACCAATTTTAGCAACGAAAATTATTTTTCATTGCTAAATAGCAACGAAATTGGTTTTCTGTTGCTAATTTAGCAACAGAATCATTTTCATTGCTATTTTTCCATTACTATTTTCAGATTTTCTTGTAGTGTTAGCTACTTTCATGTGTGAATTAATTTCAGATTACTTTTACTTTTACGTTTCTTCTTTACTTTAACTTTAACTTTTACTTAACTTTAGTTTTATATCTTTAGTCACATCGATTTAATTATTATTTCAATTAACGATTATATTGGTACTCGTGTCTTTAATGATACTAAATCTTTTCACTGTTTTATTTTTTGATTGATTTTTCAGTTATCCAATGTGTGATATCATTACAATTTTTCGCTATTTATTCTTTATTTTACTTTAACTTTTTAACTAATTAACACATTACTATTTTCAAGGCTCTTAAACTTTAAATACAAAGTGATATAATTATTTTGAAATACTTTGCATACATATCTTTATTTCCTTCTTTTTACATTTAAATATGTTCAAATACTTATTTAGAACTTAGTATCTTTTTCTTTTTCCTAATTGAACAATTATGTGCCTTTTATCGTTTTACTTTTTATTTAACTTTTCTTTCAAAAATACATTACTTAAGTATAAGTTTTCACTTAAAGACAATGTTATTACTTTTTGACTTTAAATAGGAAATTAGTACTATTTTTCAAACTTATCATTTTTCAAAACTATAATGGGTATATGAAACGTCAACTGACTTTAATTTATCTTTTTCATGTAAAAATATATTTTAAACCCTTTTTCTTTACAAAAGTATAATTTAATACACATTTATCATTTTATTCTTATAAAATATTTCTTTTTCATTTTTACTTATTAATCACAATTTTTGATAAACATTATACTTTTATCCCAACTTATTATTTTCTTTCAAACAAATTATTTTTCATTCAATTCATTTAAATCATACTGATTTATTCATTACGATACGCTCCTAGTGCAATATGACAGGATTCTCAAAAATGATATGCGGGACATGGACCCAAAGGTCCCATTGAGAGAGAAATGATCTCTAAGGGACCATTTCTCAAAAAAAAAAATTTTAATTTCACTTTCACTTAAAACACTGGAACTATGGAGATCAAAGATTCTATCCATAGCAAAGCAAGTCGTTATGACTTGCACCGCGATATAGGGTGTCCATATGGCTAGCCAATTATATCTTAACCAAGAATATCATTACCTGACTATTGTTAAAGGCAAAATAATAAATTATATTCGAAATAATTTTTAAATATTTAAAAATCTTTAATTTCTTTTCTTTATTTCTTGATACAATATATTTTGGTCAATCGTACTATTTTTTAATGCTTTTGACTATTCAATAGCTTTTTTTTTTACTTTCTTTCACTTTATCTCTTTTAAATCACTTTTGTGAATTATTCTTCAATAATTCATTCAAATACTTAAGACTTTTCAATATTTTATACAATTTATGAATTATAGTATTATAATTAACAATTTCTTTTATTCTTTTTGTGTAATCCTCTGTGAATTATTTTTTAATAAACAATAATTAATTTTTTTCGATTTTTTCTTTTTCTGTCCAAAATTTTAGTCATTTAGTATGCCAACTTTTATTCATTTGGTGAATTATTTTATAATAATTCACTCTTTTAATACTTTTTATTAACTAATTTATTTGGATAAATTAGTTAAACGTTTATTTCATAACTTTTTGAACAATTATGAATTATATTATTTTTCGGAGATTTATCTCTTGACTTTCTTTTCTCTTTTTCTTTTCTTTTTAATTATTTTATTTGGAATATAAATTTATCTAAATTTAATTTACTTTCTTTCACTTGCTAATTGAATTATTTTCAATAAATCAATATCTTTAATTAACATATTCCATATTAAATTTCAGCAATTATTCTAATAATTCATATAAATTCTACAAATATTCATATGCACATTATTTTACAATTTTCATCATTTTCACTCATTTTATGAATTATTTTCCAATAATTCATTATTTTTATTACTTTCATAACTCAATAATTATTCCGAAAATATTTTCATATTTCATATAATTTTCACGAAAATTCATATAGGCTTTATTCCACAATTATTTTCGTTTTATGACATAATTAGCAAAATTTCATTATTTTTTATAACTACATCATTTAATAAATATTTTAAAAATATTCAAATAATTTCTATAAATTTCATAAAAATTTATGGATACGTTATTTTACCTTTACTACCACTTTTTACTTATTTTATGAATTATTCTACAATAATTCATTACATACATTATGTATATACACTTATAACTAACTTAAAAATTATCAATTAATTTCAATTAATTCTAAAAAATTTCATAAACAATGTTTATCATAATTAGGCTTATTTTGTACCATTATTCATCCCAATTATGCAAATTACACTTAATTTTCTCCTTAGCTATATTTCGGCCACCAAAGGTAAAATACCTTAAAAATTCTTTTAATTTAAATTAAGCATTCCTATGGCATTATTTAGGGTCTAATTGCATTACTCTCACATTAATTTCAATTACTCATCATTCTAACTTTTTTTTCCTAAATTACATAAAAAAAATTAATTCACATAAAAGGAAAATTAAAGGATTTTGTAGCCACTTACAATTTTTCCTTATTCAATGGTGCCTAAAATCTCTTTTTTCTTGCTCTTTCACTCGCAAAATTTCCTTTCTCTTCCTCATCATCCATGGCCGACCAACAAAACTCTCCAAACCTTTTTTTTTGTCCTCATATGCAAAATTTAAACTCATAATTAGCTTTTAGACCTCAAAATCTATAAGAAAATACCAAAGAACAAATTTAAATCAATAAATTTCTCAAACTCAATCTTACCCCTTTTTCTTTCTCCACTAAATTTCTTGTCTTTCTTTGCTCAAGTTACTTGTTTGAGTCTATTAGGGTGATCTAGAGAGATGGAATAACATTTTTTGTGTTGAGTTTCAATGGGGGTTTTAAGTGAAAAATTGAAGGAATGAGAGAGAGACCTTAAGATGATGGTTCGGCCACCATATGAAAGGGAAGAGAGAGCTGAAAAAATCTGGAGAAATCTCAAAATTTTCAGCCTCTTATACTCTCCTTAATGGGCCCAAAAGTGGGCTTGATTAATGGGCTTAAAAGTGGGCTTGATTAATGGGCTTAGCCCAATTTAAAATTAAGGCCCATTTTAGGCCATTTAAGGTCCAATCCAATTTCTCTCTCTTTCTCACTTCAAATCATTTCAAAAATGATTCCATCATTTTTATCATAACAAAAATAGCTAGTATGCAAATTTTTGGCTCAATTGGAGTCCGTTATCGATTCAATTCAAATTTATTGGTCCGATTCGACAACTGTCGGTATCACCGAAAAATTCAATTCTCATCACCAAAATATTCTACATAAAAATTCATGTAGACATATAAAATATAGCAATTATCGGAGTTGATTTGCTATTTTTAAAAATTTATGCAAAATCAAATCTCCTTGTATACCGAAAAAATTGATTCGCTATCTTTTTTGTATTTTTTGACTTTTAGAAACCCATTTGACCTCTGTTTTCCTTCAAATTTCAACCCCGAACTCACTATGATCAATACTTTTCGATGGTCCAATAAAATATTTTTAACTTTTAAATGTCCTTTTGGATTCAAAAAATACTATTTACTATCAGAAAGTACTATTTACGGCTGACCCGATGTTGAAGTCATTACAATTTCGTTGCTATTTAGCAATGAAAAATAACTTCCGTTACTAAAATTAGTTAAACTTTGTAAATTTAGCAACGAAAAAAATATTTGGCAGCCTTCTGTCGCTAATAGTGGAGAAAATTTTTATCGCCAAAATTTAGCAATGAAAATTAGCAACGAAATTCATATACCGTTGCTAAAATAGGAGCCGATAGGTGGTGAAAAAATTTTGAAACGAAAAATAGCAATTGAAAATAACTTTGCTAAATTAGTAACGAAATATAATATTTGTTGTTAATTTAGCAACGAAAAATAAATTTCATTGATATTTATGGTCCCACGGAGATGAAAAAAATTTGAAACCAAAAATAGCAACAAAATTGGATTTTTGTTGCTAAAATTGCAATGAAAAAAATATTCGGCTGCTATTTTAGCAACGAAATTTACATTCCGTTGGTATTTTTGGTCTAATTGAGATGGAAAAAATTTGGGTCGAAAAATAGCAAAAAAATTTATTTTTCATTGCTAAAATTGCAATGAAAAAACTATTCGGTTGGTATTTTTGGTTCCAATGAGATGAAAAGAATTTAGATCCAAAAATTGCAATGAAATTGTTTTTCGTTACTAAAATTGTGACGGAAAATTTATTTGGTTGCAATTTTAGCAACGAAATTTATATTCTGTTGGTATTTTTGGTCCTAATGAAGAAAAATTTGTGTGCAAAAATAGCAATGAAATTGGATTTTCATTTCTAAAATTGCAATCGAAAACAATTCGGTTGCAATGTTAGCAACATAGTTTACATTTCTTTGGTATTTTTTGTTCCAAAAAGATGAAAACAATTTGGATCCAAAAATAGCAATGGAATTATTTTTTCGTTACTAAAATTACAATAGAAATTGCAACAGAAAATATATTCGATCGCAATTTTAGCTATGGAATTTACATTCCGTTGGTATTTTTGATATCAAAGGAGAAAAAATTTATATCTAAAAATAGCAACAGAATTAGATTTTTGTTGCTAAAATTACAACTAAAAATATTTCGGTTGGTATTTTCTAATTTATCCTAGTATAAATACTGACTTTTCTTCCCTTTCTCCTCTCCTCTATTTCTCTCATCTCTCCATTCCATCATTTTCTCTTTTCTTCAACTACCATCATCTACCATCATCACCCGAGGAGGATCCCTTAATTTTTTCATCTCAGGTACTTTCTCTTTATATATAGCCTTTTATTTGTGTTTTTATGTATGATCTGAGTGAGATCCAAAAGGGGTTGGGATACTCCATAAGGCGCTGCCATTATCACAATAGGACCGCCATTTACTCACTCTCTCCAAAATCATCCACATCGACGTCGCTTGAACGGACTATCCTCAACTGATCTCTCCAGCGACGACTAGCCTAGGGATCTTACCTCTGGCACCGGTGATGTTACCTCTGGTACCATCAAGAATCCATTCTTCCTTGGCTGCTACGAGAGCCTCCATCTCTGACCACCACGCGAAAGCCATGGTCGGCAAAGGAGAAAAGGTGATTATGGCTGGAGTTCTAATCAGAGCAGTTAGAACTGTTGGAATAGAAGCTGTGACAAAATCGGGAAAGTTTACTGTTGAAGAAAAGAAGAAATTTGAAAAATTAATGAAATCTCAAAGGGGCAGATCTGGATGGATTTTAATATTTTCTCAAAAATCGGGTAGATTTAGAATTCAAAACCCCAGAATATTAATTGTTAGTCTGATTCAAAAAGAAAGAGAGATAGAGACACAACGCTCACTGGTTCTCTCCACGCTGCCATATTCGCTGTGCACCAAATGCTCGGACAAGGTTCACACCTACCAGTGCCAAGCTCGCAGAGAAGACTGCATTGCAGTACAGGAAACTTGGGGACTCTGATCTTCAAGTTAGCAAAATTACTCTTGGAACTGTAAGAAATTTTCTTGGACGAATCCATTTCTGGTAAATTCTTTCTGATGTTAAACATTGGGTTCGCTGGTTTTGTTTAATTTCAGTTTTTAATCTCACAGAATTGAATTGTTTGGTGCCATGTATTTGTTCTGAATTACTATTCTATTCCTAGAATTTCATTACATTCAATTATATAGTGGTGATTTCATTGATATATCTTTAGCATTCTCTGTTGTATTTCAGATGACTTTTGGGAATCAAAACACAGAGAAAGAAGCGCATGACATCCTCAGCTATGCGTTTGATCATGGCATTAATATTGTTGACATTGCAGAAGCCGTAAGTTACTCGGTTACCTGTGTACTGATTGATAGCCTATAGCCTCTCCAGTATTCTCCTAAATAAGTTTTATTTTTTTCATTTTTGTCTTGGATGAATTAGGTAGTTTTCTTTATAGAAACGGAGCAATTTCATATGATACTGCATTGCCAATGCCATGGTGATTATAAAGATGAAGAAAACCCTCAGAGTAGCAGCCTTCATTTAGGGGCAGAATATGTGTCAGACATACGCTAGGATTGAATGTGGTTTGGCAAAATCTTCCACATATTGTCTAATGTGTAAATAACCTGTTCATAATTTATTTATAGACTCCTTTTAATGTAATCAAAATTTTAAATTGTGTTTTGTACTGTTACGTCTATATCTATCCATTTTGGTAGATTGCCATATTATTACTATTTGTAGTCTAGCAGATGGAGAAGGACAGTTTGAAGATTTGAATGTGACTTTGTTCTTAATTGATTATTAAGTTCAAATTGATGTTGTTGTTGTGTAATATTCCATATTATCAAAGCTGTTTTAATTTTATTACGTTCTTGTTTTCAATTAGCTTTGTGTTATATAGATATTGGGTTAGCTGCATGAATCCTTTCTAAATCCTTCCTCTAGTTCCACTTATCAAGGCAGTTGAATGTAATGATAGTTTTAGTGAATCTCCTTGCTTGTATGTACTAGTTCTCTTTAATCATAACTTAATTTCAGTTTCAGTCAACCATTATACTATTTGATTCTTAGTCAAATAGTATTTGCGCGATTCTAAAACTTCATTGAGTAAAATTCTTTTTATGCAAGTTGGTACTATTTCTGATATCTGGATTGCCCATATAAGTGGATGCTTGGAAGATTTAACTGTGTTGATTTTCATGAGAATGTGTATATAAAATCTTTACTTGAGTCTATGATATTTTTAAGTCATTTCTGAATCAATTTATATTATGTTTCCAGTATCCTGTACCAATAATTAAGGAAACACAAGGAAGAACAGATCTCTATATAGGTAGCTAGTTGAAGTCTCAGCCCCGTGATAAGGTATGTACTAGATGAATGATGAGTATTCATTGATGAGTTTGTCATTTGCATTCTTATTAAAGTTCTGAATTTCAAAGGGTTTGAACTTCTTCAACCTCATAAAAGTGCTTCAAACTTGAAAGGTTCAAATGCAAAATGCCTTTTTGCAAAATCTTCTCCTTGGTTAGCTGTGCAGACATTGTACCAAAAGGCTTTCTTAATATTACTGTCATGCTTTTAGTAACAGATATCCTTATATGTACCCCATTCTGTGTTCAGTAACTGACAAGATGCTGTTAAACTAGATATTAGATCTGTGACTGGCTGCTTGATGCAGCTTTGTGGTTGTATTATCATTTGATGTTTTCTTGAAGAAGTGGTTAGGATTAAATTAATATGTGTAATCAAAAAAACATACTGGCACAACCATATTTACATTTACAGAGTTTTTTGTGTGATAAAAAGCTCTAGAAGATTCAAGCAAGAAAGTTTTTCTCCACTTTCTTTAGTTGGATTATGGTTTTATAGCCCTACTCCATATTAGACTTCCACACCATATATCATTTGGCTGATGAATTAGGACTTGATATATGGCTTACTGGTCCATGACTCCATGTCTCACATCTATAGTGCAGTATCAATTCCATGAAATGGTTTTGGAGATTTGTTTCCTTGCGATGGTGTTATTGTATTTGTCTTTGGGGCTTGTAAATATTTATCGTTTGGTTTTGAATTGGTCATTACATGATTTCTACTTAATGCCTAAGGAGGATCTAATCATGCAAGTTTCTTCTTCTTGATGAGCATACTGTAACTAAAGAGCTTCTGGCTCACTGAACTGAATGCTGGTTCTCGTTTTATAGGTGTTGCTGTAGTGTCGAGTAATTCATTATTTTCATCTCTCTGCTGTATGAAAATTTTATTATGATACTTTGAAGCTAAAGTTACTTGCCTAAGTTACTTGATATGTTTTTAGTTATTATTTTTTTTTCCTCAGGAGTTTTTTTTCTTTATATTCACTTATCTCTTAAGGTGTAAAAAAATTTCAGGGAAAATTAGTACGCATGTCCTGATGATGATGCATTCCGTTTCATGGCAAGTGTGTATAGCCTAAGTGTGTATAGTCATAAATTTACTGGGTTCATATGCAGGTGTTTGCTTAAAGTTTAGTGACTGTTTTCTTCCTTCCGTGGTAATTTTACTGTTTATTTGATGTGTTGTGATGTGCAAGCAAACTTGGTTCTAATTTAAGAATTACCTTTCTTGGATTTATGGATAAAATTGTGAGATGAAATCTTTTGTGATTGGAAATGAAACTTTTCCATTATTTTATTATGTCAGTTTTCTTATATCCTTTAAAATTGTAACTGACTTCAGAAAGGAAAGTACATGAATAAAGAGTAGGATCCTGCCTCTTTTTTTTTATCTTCTTATTTTCAAGTCTCTCGATGTAATGTTCTTTTGATTGGATAGATTACAAGCATTTTATGGGACCTTTTGGGATAAGGAAGTAACTAACTATAGATGGTGCTAAGTGGGCCTATCAAGTTAGTTTTATCCATTTATTAATTGATTTATTTCACGTTGCTTCATGGTGTTATAGCTAAAATGAGGGTATGCAGAAGAGGAGCTTACATTTTACAGCATACACTTACAATTGACATCCCCTTTCATTCCTCCATAAACTTGGATTTTCCTGTAACCAAACCAAGAGGCTTTCCTAGAAGACTACAAAAGGAAGGATGTCATTGCCTCTTTTGTGTTTATATAGTTGCACTTGTGCATGATTGTGTACTGGCAAATGCAGAAAACTAAGTGAAAAATAGTGGACATCTTCTGCATTGCTTCAGTGGCTATCATCTGTTTGTCTTGTGAGCTCACATTTTTGGCATTTGGAAATCCTGGATGAATATTGCCGTTCCAATATATGGTCCAAAGTTCCATGAGTCTCCTGGCTGATGGCCTGCACCTGTACTTTAGGAGGTTTATTTATAGCACTCTTGTATGATAGAATGTAGGAAGCATAAATAGCTTAAACACTTTAATTTAATAGATAAGCATTGCTGAAGAAGAGAAAAGGTTAGAGGAGGTCTTGAATGGCAAATTTTGATAATGTTCTGTTGCTTAATTGTTATAGTGGTTATTTTATTTATTTTTGCAGAATGTAAAGGCATATTGAGGCGTGGAACAGCTAGAGAATCACTTCTCTTCTATAAAGAGGCTTCTCTAGGTGAGATTCCTTTTGTGTACAACTTTTTAACTGTCTGGTTGTGTGTGCTCCAAATGTCTCGCTAATTTACACAAGATACGGCATGGAATATCCTGATGCATCATGTCTGTTCTCTATTGTGTAAAATTAGTTCTTTACTCTTAGAATTAGGTGTGAATATATTGGATATCTTGAAATTTCAAGTAATTCTCACAAATCAATGGCACGCATACATGCATTGGTTTCAATTTTTTTTTCATATTCAATTTTTATTCGACTCTTGACCTTAAATGGATTTTCTTTTTCTTTTTCTTTGTATTTATTTTTTATTCACAGATTTCGGGCATGCTCTTGTTCTTGAACCACAAAATAAGGTTGCTAATCTTGCGGAGAAAAGACGGAGAAAACTGATGAGTTAATGCTATATATGCATCCTCTGCATTCTCACAAATAAAGAAGGTAACAATATCACAGCGGATCCTGAAATTTTGGGTGAAAGAAACAAAAAGGAAGGTTAAGTTCTCTGTGCATAGCATTTTATACATTTCTACTTGTGCTATTTCATTTTTCATTTTTTCCTTGATTGGATAATGTGAAAAACATTAGTATAAAAGGCAGTTTGCTAATTGTGTGTGTATTTACCCTAGCTGCTCTGTGTTCAAGAGGAGGACAGATTCTCATTAGTTTCTTGTTTTAATGTACCATTGTTCAAGGGAACTTCTTGTGTCTATTCTGAATGAAATCAGCAATTTACAATTAATTTTGAGATTGTAATGGTGTCGTATTCATGTTCTGAGAATTTTGGGGTAGAGGTTTTTATCATTTTCTGATTAATTTTTCGATACAATTTGATACTATACCATATCAAAATTATTAATTCAATGAGTTATATGTGTTGATTATACATAGGATTCAAGGGATTTACAAAGCTGATTTAGCATTGAGTGAATAAATTTTGGTAGTTGTTTGGAGTCCTCATTAGGCAAGAAATTTTGGTTCTTTTAAAGAGTCCTATGCACATCTTGAATTGAGAAGAGCTATTTCAGTAGATTGTTCAATAAATAATTTCAGTTCTTATTTTATCTACTAATTATAGGCAAATATAGGCTTTTGCATAAATTTTGTGTAAAAAATTAATAACAATTTAGTAACGGAATAGCGACGATAATTTCGTTGCAATTTTTTTTATAATACTTGTTGAATTTAGCAACGGAAATTGATTTCGGTTACTATAAATAGCAACGGAATTTTAATTCGGCTGCTAAATATAGCAACGAAAATTCTAATTATGTTGGTAAAAATAGCAATGAAAATTAAAATTCGTTGCTAAATTTAGCAACGGAAAATAATTTTCGTTGTTAAAAATACCAACTGTCAAATTTGCAATCGCATGTTCCGTTGCTATTTTTCGTTGCTAATTTTTATTAGCAATAGAAATACAATAAATTCGGTTGCTAATTTTCTTGTAGCAATATATATATCTTCAATTTTGTACCTACTTAGGAAACAATTCAAAACTAAGTTATATTTATTAATTGATTATTAAATACGACTAAGAAATCACTTAACCTGTTAATAATTTAGTTGTCTAATTCACCACGCTATTACTAACATTACCCTATTCTTTAATGACTTATCGGCACTTACCTTTACTATCCTTTATGACCTATGGTTACCTATAGATACGCATACAAGTTGACCAATCATCCATGTCTATTTACCTTAACTAGGCATTTATTCCATGTTATTTGAGACAAGGTCACTTAAAAATTCCATATCGAGTTACTTCCCTAAGATTGCCACTAACATATGAATACTTAGCAATGCATCTAACATTTGTTTCAAGCTTGAAAATTATATTTCAAGCTTCCTACGTATCCTAATAGCAGGAATTAGAACCACATAGTTCTAACCATTCAAATAATACTTGCTTTAACTAACATATGACATAACAATCATATTCATCACCTCTCATCCACTACATATATATCTGGCATTACCATTATTTCATACTTAATTTTGCATATACATTAGCTATTTTACATCTACATTAGCTACATATCAATGTTAGGATTAAGAACAATATTCATAATTAAATCAAAAATCCATTATACCATGCTCATCTCTAACACTATTTTAATTACATCATAATCATTTTTGTAGCAAGAACTCGATATAGGCATGGGCAATTGGAAACTCTAGACACCATATAGGTATCAAATCACTAGACACTAGTGCATTGCCAACATTAGATATCCGAAGGCAACAAATCACTAGATACTGTTAAGGTGCCAACACTAAATACTCGGAGGCATCGAATCACTAGATACCATCAAGGTGCCAGCACTAGATACTTAAAGGCATCATATCACTAGACACCATTAAGGTGTCAATACTAGATGCCAAAAGGTATCGATTTACTAGACACCATTACGGTGTCGACACTTGATACCGAAAAGGTATTGATCGCTATCCTATATATATCCATGTTTATATCAAATTTAGGCCTTAAATGAAGGTTTCCCTTATTAAATTACTTCATTACACTTATCACTCATATATGCACTATACACTAGAATACACTATACACTTTATTCATATCATCAGTTATGTCAATTGCACTTCATTATAACTACTTACCAACAAACACACACATGATCACTTATCAATTTAACATACAATACACTCATGTTACAATAATCATCATTCTAACATATATCATATGTAATATATAACAATATTGATATATCATTATTCATATAATGCTTATGTCTAATCACACCTAAACATTTAAGGTAAGATTAAATAATATATGCATTAAGGTAAAAAGTATAATGAAAATAGTGTAAATGCTCATTATTCACCTTGCATGCCTTTATTACAATCTATACTTTAATTTTAAATTACTCATTTCATATTCATTACATCATCTACTAACCCTAAATGTCGCACCCTTTATACTCCTTAGGAAGGTATGTAGGTTTTTAAAAGCAAATAGTCACAATATAAGTTATAGGTTAACTAGAATTATATTCATACCAACTACCACATAACCCTTATACTTATTACACTTGTAAAAGAGTTTTACAAAATATACATTTAGACACTTGATACATAATAAGACAAAAAATCCTAACTTTTACGTTGGCCAACCCTAGTTGTTCCGACTTTGACTAACCTTTTAACCAAAATTGAACACTTGCAGGCATGAAAAGTCATCGCGTTAAATCTTAGTATGGGTTAAATAATGCTTGCCAATGACTACTCACAGTAGTCACAAAACACTTTCATACAAATGAGATATAGTAAGAAAATAATCACAAGTAAAGCATAGCGTTAGATCCTACGTATCCCAAAAATAGGAATCAGGACCATGTAGTTCCACCTTCTAACATCATATATTTATCTATAGCTTTATATAAAAGTATCATTTAGAATCAGTTGCTAATATCTTATAACAAACTTCAAAATACTTTATATATTCTACTTGTTAAAAACAAAAGGTAAGCATACCCTAAACTAAAGTTTATATTAAATATTATACCAATTATTAGATCTTAAAATAAGCTACTAACCTTATCAGAACAAAGCAGTGGCTGACTTAAGTGTTAGCATAATAATACGCATAAATGTGTATATACATATACATATTATTAGCCTTATAACCTTACCGTAATTATATTAGGGACTTATGAAACTCTATTCAGGTTTTATCCATTATGTCATCCTTAACACTTCCTTATTTACTAATCCATCAAAAATTGGCTTGCATCAAATCACAAGTTTTATCCATATCCGGACATGCTTCTTACTCACGTTTCTTAAAAATATAAAATAAGTACGCCTATGTGAAGAATTGTGTCAGGCATTATAAGTGATTATTATATCAATAGACATAGCTAATGTTCTAAAATAAAATAAATCATGGACATACTTTATATAGTCTCGAAAATATTATTAATAAATCATATCAAATCAAGGTATAACAAAACTATAGTAGATCAAATACAAATTTGCTTGCCTTTCCCTATAAGTATGGATAACAGGGGATAGAAGATACCAATAAGTGGTATCAATAGAAGAGGTTGAAGCCTTAAATAAATGAGACATACTTCGTAAAACATAAGACATTGTAGTGTCACAGAAGCAGCTACAAAACCCCCTTTTAGTCATGCCTACTATCCATATTTAGGACCTTAATAGAGCACGGTGCAGATAACAGAAAATAAATGATGTCATTATGTAGCATATATAAGAGATACCTCAAAGGCATCATAGAAGAGACAATAAGTCTCAAAACCATAAATTAGAACATAAGTTACCAAAGTATCAAATAAAAGACACTAAATAGTGTCACAGAATAACTACAATCCTTATAAGTATGCCTATTTATCCACTACTCAGACTAAAGCAAGCTTTATGTTAACATCATGTTATACTAAGCATTAGCAATATCTTTTTCAGATATAGTATATCATTCGGTTACACGTCCCTAAATAGGTTACTACGTTACTCTTGTCACATATATATCACAATCATATGATATAGGCTAGTATCCTCTTAATCATATACACCATTATATATACATATAAATTATTTATACATCGCTCACACATATCCAATCTCTATCTATGTAACATACTAATCACATACAAGTCAATAACATGAGACCAATATTCTAGATTCATATACCTATATAACATGTATTATGCAAGCATGTTATCAAATTCTAATCATGTGTACAATTTCAATACTTTTAAATATACATGTATGCAAGTAGTTTGTTGGTAACCAAACTTACTCACCTACTATTTTTAGAAGTATGATTTACCTATCTTAATATACTGAGTTTTAATTGTATAATCTATATTCTAAATCACTTGATGGTTCTATAAGCTTATATCTATGGATTATGTATAGAATCATTTATAAATTGCTAACCCTATCAGAACTGTCGACAAGTTGACAGTAATTACTCATTTGATCTAAGAGTTAAAACATTGATAAACTGATGGTAATTACTCAATCGAGGGTTAAAAAGTCGACAAGCTGATGGTAATCATCCAATCCAGAGTTAAAATGGCCAACAAGTTGGCGATAATCACTCAACCAGAAATTCACTGCCTCAAATGGTATGTGTTTACACTTGAAATTAGCTATCTTAGGTACGCATCTTTTATCACTTTGCTCAGAATTTTAGCCAAACCAGAAAATAATGCACTAGTTTTTTCAAAATTAGGGACAACTACAGACACTGGGCCTGAGTCAACCTATGTCAGGGTTACCTAATTAGGATAATATTATTTTAGAGATAGCTAAGAAGCTGTAGTGCTCTCTCTTCTCTTGCACTGATGTTTATTTCGAGAAAATATTTTATCAAGCTTTTTAAGGGAAAAAATGGTCTTTTAAAAGCGCATTTTTATGTCTTTCATTAAATTGGGTGAAGTGGTTATAATTGGAATCATTGCCTGACTCAAAAATAAGTCACAAAATTACGGATCAAGTCTATGACTCACTTATGAGTCATGACCTTAAGTGCTTGACTCACTTCCTCTTTTTAGCCCGTAACACACCAGCAAGTCATGGACTCAAGCTCATGACTCACCAGTGAGTTACAACCTTTGGTCCATGACTTACCATTTTTGGCTTAAAATGATTTTTAGGGCCATTGATTCCAGACTGTGAGTCACTAATTAAGACTGTAACTGGATTTTTTTGACCAAAATTTTAGATTTTTATCCTACGTAACAAGGAATCATTTCAGCCCTAAAAAATCTATATTTTTTCCTTGATCTTAATACATAGTCATTAAGAATGGATGGGATTTTTTAGGGAATAATGAACAAGAATCATTTTCTAACAAACGAGAAAGAGAAAAAAATTGGTTTTGGCTCTAGTTTTTAAAGAAAAAATGCAAAAAAGATGCAGGGAGAAGAAGAGAAGCACACTCATTGGTTTTATAAAAACAATTCTACTAAAGGTAATGTAAGAGGCAAAACTCCAGCTCTTATGTAGATCTAGGGCTTTAATTCTTGTAAAAATCTATTTTACATTGTTTTTGAATTTGGGTTGCTCTGTTCTTGTTGTCCTCTGTAAATATTTTGTAAATCTTGTTTCTTTATTTCCATGTGTAAATAATGTATTATTGAAATGTTTAGATATAATTTCATGAGTTATGCATGAATCTATATTTTGTTTGAGAATTTGAGTGGGTTTTATATCTTTGATTGTTATTTTCTCTCTCTAGAATTTATTTTCTCTCTTTTGATAATCCCATGTAAATTATGTTTGATATTTTTAGACATTAATTTGAGTTTATATGTTGTTTTAGGAAGTTTAGAGGTATTTTTTTTATGAGTTTTAAGCCTTAAATTCGGTTTTGGAGCTTTGAGTTTCAGCCATGGCAACGTTCCAATAGTGTTGGACTATCTATAGCTGATTCACAAACTTCGTCCATAAGTGAGGCACAGGCTTGGTCCTTGACTCACTCATTATGTCAAGACCATAACTTACTCTGAGATGGCCAGTGACTTGCTGGGAAGGAACGTGACTCGTTCTAGTCAAAGCCGTGACTTGGCCTCTTTTAGGCTGTGACTCACTTCCCATTCTGAGTGAGTCCATGACTCACTCCCATGCTTTTCCCGGGCCTTTATTTCCTTTATTTTTATATTTGCTATTTGGATACCTATATACTCGATCAAATTCTAATAAATTAAGGTAGGTGCTATCAAAGGCTGTCATTGTAACACTCTTACTAATGCAATCTTACGGATTTAAGCAATTAGCTAAAATTTTTTTCTTATATTAACAATCATACACTTAACCAAGTAATTCATTAATTGCCAATTCTCATCCATTATTCAAGTTTATAAGTCCAACTTGTCGTTAACCTATAACTGTCCAATTTTACTATTTATTTTACAAAAATTCGGCAATATAACGGCTATAAACTTGACTAACCCCCTGAAAAACAAGCAATTTCACAGTCCATCAGGGTTTATAAATAGAATACACATATATCCATCCATTCTCAAAACCATTTCAAAACATCATTCAAACCACTTCCTGCCAACATACACATTCACTCATACATATACAATACTGCTCATATACAAATCACTCTTTACTTCAAATCCAGCTAAATAAATATATACATGCCAGACTACAAAATATATATATTGTCTATTTTTCTTCAAAATATCTTCTATTGTGTACTATTGCTCCATCCTATCATCTGCACCTGTATGTTGTAAATCTTATGTGCTAAACATTAAATATGCCCAATGGTGATTAGAAATCATAGTATTTTCCAAACAAGTATATTTGCATTAATTATGCAAAATCATCAATTTTTTTTATTGAAAACACAATTTTCAATGTTCTAACAGTCAATTCAATTCGATGTTAATACTTTGGTAAACTTTTCAATTAAGCTATTTATTTTTCATTTTATTTTAAAATTGTTCTTTTTACACTTTAATTGCAAAAATTGCCATTAGTTCACTTATTTTCACTTCATAATCAATTTTTGGCACACAAATTGGTTCTTATTTTAACTTTTTATGCAACTTTTACTGCATTAAAATTCATTTTGAAATGTTTGATCATTAAATTATCCTTTTACCCTTTTTATTCCTTTCTTTATCACTTTTACTCATTATATACAATATATGGAAAAATTACCATTTTGCCCCTAAACTTTTTATTTATTTTTAATTAGGTCATTTTTCATTCTAATCTTCATATTTAGCTCTCTTTTTGCATTTTTACCTATTCTTATCATTATGCCCCTAGTACAATCTTGGTAGAAATTCTCAGACTAGATATACGGAATGTGAATCCTATATAGCCACAATACAGACTGAAAAATAACCCCAAATGATCATTTTTCACAAAATAGAGTAGATACTATGGAAGATCAGTCTGATCCTACCATAGCAAAGCAAGTCACCATAACTTGCATCGCGGTATAGGTATCCCTATGGCTGGCCAATTATATTCTGAGCTAGATTTTGATCGTCTGACTATTACTAAGTGTAAAAATTCACTTAATTTCATTTTACTTTTCAGGTTTTTGATAGTTTCAATAGTTTTTTCATTACAATAAATATGTCAGTTAACTTTTTCATTACTTTTGCATAGTTTGTGAATTATTTCACAATAATTCACCATTTTTCACTTATTTAATGAATTATTTCATAATAATTCAACAAATACACTTTGTACATAATCAAATTCTCTTCTAAAAAATACTTAATAATTTTCATAAATTCCATAAAACTTTACATACACATTAATTCATTTCTAAGTTCATTTTATGGCTTAATTTATCAAAAATACACAAAATATACCTTAGTTCTCATTAGGTAACCATTCGGCCATCAAAGGAAGTTCACCTTACACATTCATTTAAATCAATTTAAGCTTTGTCATAAGGATGTTCAAGGTCCTAATTCATTATTTTAAGGTTAATTTTAATTATACATGCATTTTTCCTAATTTTTCCTAAGTTACATAAAGAAAAATCATACCAATTTAAGGAAAATAAAAGGATTTAGTAGCCACTAACCTTTTTCACTAGCTTAGGCCCCTTTAGGCTACTATTTAAGCTGAACCGCTTCAATTTTTGTATTTTTGACTTTTGGAGACCTATTTAACCTCAATTTCACACCAAATTTCAACCCCGGATTAATCGTGATAAATATTTTTTTATGGTAAAATAAAATATATTTCACCTTTGGAAGTACTTTTTAGCCCCACAGCACTATTCACTATCGAAAAATACTATTCATGGCTGATCCGGCATTCAGGCCATTACAAATTTCCCTTACTAAATGAAATTTTATCCTCAAAATTTATCTGTATCAAAGTGCAGAGGATATTGTTGTCTCATAGTAGCTTCTGGCTCTTCCACACTATGATGGCACCATGAAACCTTCACTAGTGGGACATATTTAATCCTAAGCTATCAGATTTCCCTAGCTAGGATTTGAACTGGTCTTTCTTCATAGGTCATATCAACCTGCACTTGGATTTTCTTTGGTGTGATCACATGGCTAGGATCAGATCTATACCTTCGGAGCATAGATATGTGGAACACATCATGCATCTTTTCCAGCTTCGATGGTAGCTTCAACCAATAAGCTACTGGACCCACTCGCTGAAGTATCTCTCATAAGGGCCAATAAATCTTTGACTTAACTTATCCTTCTTGCTAAATCTCAAAATCTTTTTCCATGGAGATACCTTCAGAAAAATTTTATCTCCAACCTGGAACTCTATATTTTTTCTCTTCAAGTCTGCATAAGTTTTCTGGCTACCCTTAATGATTCGAAATTTTTCTTCTAAGTCACATATCAAGTCAGATCCTACCAGCTTCTTTTCACTCAGTTTTGTCCAACACAAAGGAGTTATGCATTTTCTTCCATACAAAGCTTTAAAAGGAGCCATCTTTATACTGGAATGGTAGCTGTTATTGTAGACAAACTCGGCTAAAGACAAGTATTTTTTCCAACTGCTACCAAACTCTAGTACATAGCATCCTTTTAAAACTTGAATCACCCCCTTTGACTGACTATCTATCTGAGGGTGAAATGTTGTGCTGAAGTGAAGCCTTGTACCTAAAGCTTTTTGTAGACTTTTCCAAAAATAGGAAGTAAACCTAGGATCCCTGTCAGAAATGATGGATATTGGCACTCCATGCAATCTTAATACTTCATTAATGTAGATTTCTTCCAGTGACCGGATTCTAGCAAGTGTACTAGATCGGCTAGTAATATAGGGAAATATAGATTAAGACCCCAAAATATCGTACCCAAGGGAACATGGATTGCTAAGGATAATACCTATATATGAATTAAATTAATCCGAGATTGTTTCCCAAATGTTTTTGATTTAAAAGCAAAAATTAAATAAAATAAACAATAAAACAAAACAAAAGCTAAAACATGAATTAAAAATAAAGCAATAACTGAAATTCTCTTGCTAAAGAAACTATTCGCCTTAACTTTCATTGTAATGACTTAACTTTCATTACCAACAAAAATTTGTTTCACTGTCCTTACCTTCATAGTAAATTAATCCATATTGTGCATTGACCAATATTGAACTTAAGTCATTACAATGAAAGTTAAGGTGGATAGTTTCCTTAGCAAGAGAATTCCAGTTATTGTTTTGTTTTTAATTCATGTTTTAGCTTTTGTTTTGTTTAATTGTTTATTTTGTTTAATTTTTGCTTTTGAATCAAAAACATTTGGAAAATAATCTCGGATTAATTTAATTCATACATAGATATTATTCTTGGCAATCCATGTTCCCTTGGGTACGATATTTGGGGTCTTAATCTATATTTCCCTATATTACTAGCCGATCTAGTACACTTGCTAGACACCGGTCAGACCGCATATTAGGATAATGCTGGGCCCCAATAATCTGTCTTAACTCTGTGTGCAACCCTCTCTCAAACCGCTGACATAATCTTTCTTCTGTGGCCTGGCCCTTATCTAGGTAGGGGCTCAAACTCTCCGTCATACTCAGCCACTGTACGGTTTCCCTGTCTCAATCTCCATAAGGCATCCTACATGGCAATCTTGTACTCAGACCGGATATACTTCTTCTCAAACTGATCAATAAAGAACTCCCAATTCAAATGGTCTGCAGGTGTATGCCTCCTGACTGAGTCCCACCAAATGAAAGCTGGACCCTGTAATAAAGCAATGATACCCCCGAACTTCTCCTCTAAAGGACTGTGGGTGATCTCAAATAACCTTTTAATCTTGAATAGCCACTCCTCTGCAGCTGCTGGAGTCAAGGGATCATGGCCTGAAAAATCCTCAGCCCCTAATCTTTTCAATTGCTCCAAAATAGGCTTCCTTCTAGGTGGAGTAGGCGGTTGAACATGTATCACTGGCGATGGTGCCTGACCCTGAGCAGCTTGGAGTCACTGCTGAATGTAGTCTGACATCAAATTAAGAAAATCTAGCTGAGGAAGAGGAGGTGGAGGAGGCGCTACTGGTGGGGGTGCCTGCTGCTGTGGGACCTCCTGTTGCCCCATATTACTGGAGGCCTCACTCCTATTGTCTCCAACCTCGCGACTCTGCTCTCCAGACTTCTTTTCACTATAAAATAGAAGGAAGCAAGAATACATTAATTCCAAAACAACTTCTCAAAATAACAATTGGCATGTATATAATTAATTTAAATCAAACATTACACCCACTCCGATCTTAGAACCGTATAAATCATGCTCTGATACCACAAAATGTAACACCCTTATCACTCCTAACATTGAACCGATGTACCAAAGGCCTGAAATTTTTTTTCCTTTTTTTCTAACTTATCCCATAAATCTCAATATCATATATTTAATAATTTTGATACCAATTTGTCGATGACCTATAACTGTCCAATTTACTATGCATTTAATAAAATTTTTGCAATATAACGATTGTACATAGTACTAGCCCCCTAAAATGCAAATAATTCACAGTCTCTCAGAGACACAACAATCCAAAATAGTAATTATCATCATTCATTCCATCTCATTCATATCCAAAATAAAGCTGAACTAAAATAACTCCTATTAACCATTTACATATCCAAAGGTAAAGTTTATATACATACATACATGCCAAAAAGATTCAAAACTCTATATACATCAGAAGAAATACTTCAGAGAGTACTCTTGCTCCCGCTCCTGCAAATCTGCACGCAGTCACAACTACGCCCTAAGCACTTTACATACCCAGTGGTGACTAACAATCTAAATATTTCCTAAACTTCACTTAAAAAGTTTCATTATGCAAAAGTTTTTAACTTTAACTTTTAAACAAACTTAAATAAATCATTTCTACTCAACTAACATTTTAATTTTTTTAATACACTTTTTATTCATCGAATACTTATTAATTTTCAATTTATGCATTTAATTCAGAACTTTTATCTTTTTATCAATTTAGTCCCTTTTTTATTGTCAAATTACAAATTTAGCCTTTTATACTTGTTTTTGACATTTAAGCTATTAATTAAGGTACTCAACCTTAATTTTATACTTAATTAGGCATTTTTATGCAAAATTACGTTTTAGTCCTTGCTGACTATAAAATTTCATTTTAATACATTTTAACCATTAATTGACTATTTCATTCTTAATTAAATAATTCTTAATTAATTTGCGTAATTTTTATCTTTTTGGAAAAAATTATGATTTTGCCCCTAAACTTTCTTTTTCTTTCAAATTAGTCCTTTTTCACTTTTAATTAGTATTTTTCATTTCTTTTTCATATTTTCACATTTTACTTTCATTATACCCCTAGTTTCGGACCCGACAGAAAATCTCAAATCGGATACAAGAGATGTGGACCCCACAGGACCACAACAGAGATAGAGAAATGACCTCCAAAGGGCCAATTCTCATAGAGTATAGAACAGAGACATAAAAGCCATGGTGATCAAAGATCCAATCCATAGCATAGCAAGTCGTCATGACTTACACCGTGGTACAGAGATATCCCTATGGCCAGTCAATTATATCATGAACTAGTTTTACTGCATGACTATTTCTAAGGGCATTATTGTACATACTTTTATTTACTTTTAAATTAGTTCATAATTCTTATGAACTTTTTCATTACCAACAAAAATTTGTTTCATTGTCCTTACCTTCATAGTAAATTAATCCATATTAATTTACTACTTTTTATCCTTTATTGAATTATTTCTTCATAATTCATTATTTTTTCTTATATATATTCCATAATTTATTTTGAATATACTTTATTATTATATATAAATTTCTTAAAAATTTATATGCACACTTTTCACATTTATTATCATTATTCATTCATTTTATTGAATTATTTTCCAATAATTCAATATTTTTCATTGTACATAATTAACATTTTATTTCTCATTTATTTATATAATATGCATCAATTCTTTAAAATTTTATTTACATATTATTTACTACCCATATATATTTAATTTATGCATTGTTTCTCTAACATTCATCCATTTCACTACTTACATAATCATTTAATTAACTTAAAAATTTCTCAATTAATTTCATAAATCTTTTAAAAATTCATGGACATTAATTATAGCATTTATAATTAATTTAGACTACTAATTATCATTTTCATGCAAAAATCACCATTTTTTCCTTAAGAAAAATTTCAGCCCACACACTACCAATGCCTTGAAAATTTTTATCCTTACTTCTAATCATTCACATAGCATCAAATATGTTCTAATTTCATTTTTTCCATCTCAATTTCATTATTTAATCAATTTAGCAATTTTTTCCTAATTACATAAAGGAAATTTATTCAATAAAATAGAAACTATTAAGATTTATTAGTCACATACCAATTTATCTTGCTCAAGGGTGCATAGACTTCCTTTTCTTTGCCCTTAACCCTTGATTGCTTTTCTTATTCTTCCTCACCTACCATGGCCAGCCACTTAAGCTTAGAATTTCTTTTTTTTGTTCTCAAATGCAGAAATTAAGCTCATATTCATAATCTACACCTCAAAAACTATAGAAAACTACTAAAGAATTAATTAAAAATACTAATTATCCAAATGTTACCTTAAAATCCTAAACTTTGTAACCTTGAAATCTTCCCTTCCTTTGGGTAAATCAGATGCTTGGGGCTATATTTGTGTTCTAGAGTGATGGAAGTTCAATTCTTGTGTTAGGATTTAGTGGAGATTTGAAGTAGAATTAAAGGAAATCAAAGGAAAAAGGAAGAGTGGGAGTGTCGGCCACATGAGGGAGAGAGGGAGAGCTGGAAAAATCTGAGAAAGCCTTAAATACTCTCTTAAATGGGCCTAATAATGGGCCAATGAAGTGAGCTTAGCCCAATTTATTTCCAAGGCCCATTTTAGGCCAATTTAAGCCTAATTCGAATTCTCTCTCTTTCAGCCTTCAAATCACTCCAAAGATTATTCTATCACTCATATCACATCAAAAATAGATAGTACATAAATTTTCGGCTCAATCGGAGTCCGTTATTGATCCAATTCGATAACTACCGGTATCACCGAAAAATTAAATTTTTACTACCAAAATATTCTACACAAAAATTCATGGAGATCTGAAAAATATGGTAATTTTTTAAGTTTATTTACTATTTTTAATTATTTATGCAAAATCAAGTCATCGTCTCTACTAGGAAAATTGACTCGCTACCTTTTTCGTATTTTTGACCTTCTGAGGCTCATTTGACCTCAATTTTACTTCAAATTTTAACCCCGTACTCACCATGAACAATACTTTCCAATGGTTCAATAAAATATTTTTGACTTTCGATTGTCCTTTCGGGCTCGAAAAGCACTATTCACCATCGGGAAGTACTAGTCACGACTGATCCGGTATTTAGGCCATTACACTTCTTACCCTATCCTCATTTATAACTGGACTATCCCTGCTTTCTCTTTCATTGAAACTAGGACTTCCTATCAGCTTCTTCTATCTGAATGCTTTCAAAATTAAATTTTGCCTCAACCATCACCCTCAAATCAGGGTATTTCTGGGTCCTAATTATCTATCTAAGCTCAATGTGCAATCCTCTCTCAAATCTCTGACATAATTTTTCTTCTGTGGACTGATTCTCATCTAGATAAGCACTCAAACTCGTGCTCATACTCAACCATTGACTTATTCCCCCATTTTAGCCTCCAGAAGGCATCATGATTGCTACCTTGTGCTCTGAGCCAATATACTTCTTTTTAAACTAGGACACAAAGAATCTCTAACTCAATTGATCCACTAGGGTACGCCTTCTCACTGAGTCTCACCAGATGAAAGCTGGCCCCTGAAGTAAAGCCACAATACCTTCCAATTTTTCTTTCAATAGGCTACTTGTTATCTCAAACAATATTTTTATTTTAAAAAACCATTCCTCTGCCTGGGAAGGTGTTAGTGGGTCACGCCTATGAAAGTCCTCAACTCCTAACCTTTTTAGCTACTCCAGAATAGGTTTTCTTCTAGGTGGAGCTGGCTGAACCTATATTGTTGCTTGAGAAGGTTGTGCCTGTCCTTCTTGCAGCCTTTGCTGAATATAATCTGCCATCAAATTTAAAACATCAAGCTGTGGGGGTAGAGATGGCACTGCTAGAGAAGAAGCCTACTGTTGTGAGGCTTCCATAAAATGTAACACCCTTACTAATACAGTCCTACAGATTTAAATGATAAGCCGAATTTTTTTTTCTTATCTTAACAATCATACACTTAATCAAGTAATTTATTAATTGCCAATTCTCATCTATTATTCAAGTTTATAATTCTAACTTGTTGCTGACCTATAAATTTCTAATTTTACTATTTATTTTACAAAAATTCGATAATATAATGGCTATAAACTTGATTAGTCCCCTGAAAAATAAATAATTTTATAGTCCATCAGGGGCACAACAGTTTATAAATATAATACACATATATCCATCCATTCTCAATACCATTTCAAAACATCATTCAAACCACTTCCTGCTAACATACACATTCACTCATACATATACAATACTGCTCATATACAAATCACTCTATACTTCAAATTCAGCTAAATAAATATATACATTCTAGACTACAAAATATATCTATTGTCTCTTTTTCTTCAAAATTGCTCTTGTTGTGTACTATTGCTCCACCCTATCATCGGTATATGTACGCAGTAAATCCTACATGCTGAGCATTAAATATGCCCAATGGTGACTAAAAATCATAGTATTTCCCAAACAAGTATAATTGTATTAATTATGCAAAATTATCAATTTTTTATCATAAATACAATTTTCAATAATCTAACAGTCAATTCAATTCGATGCCAATACTTTGGTAAACTTTTCAATTAAGTCCTTTATTTTTCATTTTATTACAAAATTGCCCTTTTTGAACTTTAATTACAAAATAGCCATTAGTTTACTTATTTTCACTTCACATTCAATTTTTGACGCATAAATTTAGCAGTTGGTTCTTATTTTAATTTTTATGCAAAATTATATTTTAGTCATTTTACTTCTTAAAATTTATTTTTGGACTATTTGATCACTAAATTATCCTTTTACCCTTTTTATTCTTTTATCACTTTTACTCATTATATACAATATTTGGAAAAATTATCATTTTACCCCTAAACTTTTTATTTCCTTTCATTTAGGTCCTTTTTTATTCTAATCTTCATATTTAGCTTTCTTTTTGCATTTTTTACTTATTCTTATCATTATGCCTCTAGTATAATCCCAACAGAAATTTTCAGATCAGATATACGGGATATAGATCCCGCAGGGCCATAATACATATTGATAAATAATTTCAAATGATTATTTTTCACAGAATAGAATACAGAATAAAATAGATACTATAGAAGATCGGTCTCATCCTACCATAGCAAAGCATGTTGGCATGACTTGCATCGTGGTATAGGTGTCTTTATGGCTAACAAATAATATCCTAAGCTAGATTTTAACCGTCTCATTATTACTACGGGCAAACATTCACTTAATTTCACTTTACTTTTCAGATTTTTGATAGTTTCAATAGCTTTTTCATTACATTAAATCTATCAGTTAACTTTTTCATTACATTTGCATAGTTTGTGAATTATTTCACAATAATTCACAATTTTCACTTATTTAATGAATTATTTCACAATAATTCAACAAATACACTTTATACATAATCAAATTCTCTTTTCAAAAATACTTAAATAATTTTCATAAATTTCACAAAAATTCATGGACATATTAATTCATTTTTAAGTTCATTTTATGGCTTAATTTATCCAAAATACACAAAATATACCTTAGTTCTCTTTAGGTAACCATTCGGCCATTAAAGGAAGTTCACCTTACACATTCATTTAAATCAATTTAAGCTTTCTCATAAGCATATTCAAAGGTCCTAATTCATTATTCTAAGGTCAATTTCAATTATACATGCATTTCTCCTAATTTTTCCTAAGTTACATAAAAGAAAATCATGCCAATTTAACGAAAATAGAAGAATTTAGTAGCCACTAATCTTTCTTACTAGCTTAAGCCCTTCTAGGCTTTCTTTTCTTTCCTGTTAGCTTTGGAAGCCTGTCCCTTACGTTGAGAACCTCACTTTGGTACCCTAAGCTTTTTCATTTGGTTTCTCTAATTAATCTTCTTCTAATCAAAGAATAAAGGCTTAATTAATTATCTAGAGAGGTAGAACTTCACATAATATGCTTGGGTTAAGAGAGAAAGAGAGAGAAAATATAAAGAAAATGGAGAGAAAATGAGCTATGGTGGTTCGGCCAAAGGAAGAAGGAGATAAAGGCTGAGGAGATAAGGATGGTAGCCAAAAAAACTCATTCACTTAACTCTTATAATGCCTAAAGGGTTAGGCTTTAGTTCAACCTAAAGTTCACTAATTTAGGCTTAAAAGTCTAAAATCAAGCCCCTTATAATATTTTCTTGTAATTCTCTTACTTTCCAAATCCAAATCACTTTACTTTTGATTCCATCATTCTTATCATATTTAAAATAGGATGTATGCAAAATTTCAGTCCAATCAAAGTCAGTTACTGATTGATTCAATTAGATCAGTCCAATTTAATAATTACCGGTGTCACTGAAAAATTAACTATTTATAGCCAAAATATTTTGCACATTATTTTTGAAATATGTGCAAATTTTGATAATTTTTAAAGCTCATTTATTATTTTTAAAGGCTCGATCAAATTTAAGTCAACCTAGTTACTATTTAAATTGAGCAGCTTTATTTTTCATTTTTTTTATTTTTGGACACCTATTTGACCTCAATTTCAACTTCGAAATAACCCTGATCAATATTTTTTGATGGTCAAATAAAATATTTTTCACCACCTAGTATACTTTTTCAGCCCGAAAGCATTGTTCGTTATCAAAAAATATTATTCACTGCTAACTCGATATTCAGGCCATTGCAGTCATGCCCCAGTAAGCCTTTCTTTGTTTATCTGAATAAGTATATAAAGATCAATAATGCATTTGCCTATGCTTTAAAGAGAGGTTGTGCTTTCAGTTTTTTAGCCATACACCATTCACATTCATTAGGTTCCCTATTAACCCATGAACTAATTCTACCTAGAAAAGAGACTGCACAACTGCCTCTATTAGGGGTGTTCATTAGGTAAGTTTGGGTCAACCCAACCCGAACCTGAACCCTAAATTTCCCCCTAAATTCCAACTTTACCCTATGAATAGTTTGGGCCCCTACCTAAACAACATATAAAAATTCGAGCTCTGCCTGGATAACCCGAATTTCTTTTTAAATTAAAAAATATTTTTTTCTCTTTCAATTTATATGATGAAAATTATATTAAAATTTAAATAAATAATTAAATAAAAATATAATATTGATATATAAGAAGTATAAGATAATATTTGATATTTGTTGATAACAATGAATATTAAATAATGGTAAAATAGATAATTGAATAATTATTTGTAGTATAATAAAAGAAAGTAAACTATAATTTCAGATAAATAAAAAAATAAAGTTAATGAAAAACTCTTTTTTTTAATGAAATTGTGGCCTACTTAATTTTTCACTGCAAAAAACCCTTTATATGCATAGTAATATGTTGCCAATCTCATTTCGATTTCTAATTGAGATTGGAAAAGTAATTTTCCTTTTCACATTACAATTTTTAATTGGAATGAATTCACATAGTGCAAGCCTTGCACTACATGGACTTAAATGTATTTTTGGGCTTTGATCTAATTCTTAATCGAATCTTATAATTAAATCCTCTCTCTCTCTCTCTCTCTCTCTCTCTATATATATATATATATATATATATATATATATATATATATATATATATATATATTACCACATACATATATCACACATATATATGGATAATTATTATATTAAAAAATTAACCAAGATATGTTATTTACATTTCTATTTCAAATAGAAAAATTCAATTTATCATTAATCTTAATTATATTCTATGTGCTAGCAAAGAATATAATAATATTTCATTTGGATTACAAATTTAATTAATTTGATTAATTAAAGAATTTCATTTAAACGTGTTAAAAAAAGATAGGAGTAGGTTATTCAGGCGAGTCGAGTTTATAAGTATTTTAACCCATCCTGACCTGAAAAATCCCAAATTTCCAATCCTACCCAACCCTAATAACCCTACCTGAATATCTAATTCGGGTTAGTTTGTTCGGGTAGGGTCGAGTTTTGAACACCCCTAACCTTTGTAGGGAAAATAAGGTTGGAAGGCTTGTTCTTGGTTTGCATATATGTTTTGAAAATAATATGTTAAATGCCTATGCATCACATGCATAATCATGCATCATGCTAAAAAATTTCTTTTTTAGCCATCAAAGATTCATCGAAGTGGTTTAAGAATTTAACTTCTATGAGAAGATGAGTGTCTATTGAATAACTTTTGATCCTCAATTTCTTTGGCACATTGACTGTAGCTGTAATAGCCTTGATCGAGATATATTGGAAAGAAGCTCTTTTGGCTAACTTAGAAAATTCAAGCTTTATTTATGGGTTACAGGTAGTTGCAAGCACCATGGAGTTAATAGGTTGGTTCAAAAGTCTCGATAGGCATTTGGTCAGAAGATCTTTATTAGAGGTGTTTGAATCAGCATCAAAAATATTGGCTGAAGTTTTTGAGCAAGCATTTGAGCAAACACATATGACAGATCCAACATAGACATAGGTAATTGATAGTTAAGAATTAGATAGAAGCCTGGATAAGTTTAAAAGAAGGATAAAGTCCATGATGACTGGCATGATAAACTCCTTAGCACAGCATGTTGGATAACAAAGTTTGGCAATTGCTACAACACATAGATAGCCTATAACTATCAGAGGCACTTAAACTACCGTTCCTACATGACCCTTTTTGGTAGTTGAATCAAGGGGAACAAGTTGAGAGCTCTACTCATTAAGCAGTATAAAGATAAAGGCATTGATTTTAAGGAGGATTTTATACCTGAAGAGGAGGAGGAAGCAGTAGTAATGTATGTTTTGAAAAGTAAATTGCCTAGAATGGAAGATCCTGTCCTTTGAAAAATGGAAAAGAAAATAAAAGCCATAGCTCGGGTCTTATCGGCTAAAAAAGAAGTCAGTCAAGAGTATAGGGATTTGGAAAGTGAAGATGTTCTCCCTTAACTATTCAAAATGCCTAACTTACCCAAGTTTAATGGTACTTCTAACTCATCTAGTCACATCAAGTAGTGCACCTTGGTTATCAAGGGCACTACTCTCAATAAGAGGTAAAAGGTTGAGTATTTCAAGCTTAGTCTAATAGGCCCTACCATTGACTAGTATCATGATCTAGATAGGCATACTGAAAAAGATTGGGATATGCTATTAGAAGAATTCCTAAGGCAGTATAACTGTAGTACTCGGATGGAAGTTACTCTAAAAGATCTTGAGCTATTACAGCAGAAGTAAGATGAGTCCTTTCATGAGTATATGATGAGATGGAGAAATAAAGTAATGAAAATGAAGAGAAAGCCTGATACTGCTGATCAAATTAGGATTTTTTAAGGAATGCTAGCCTTTATCTGAGAGAAAGCCAAAAGATGAAAAAGTTGAAGAATTGGAATCCTTTGAAAGAGATCACTATTGAACCTGAAGATGAATACCTGGTTAAGAAAGCAAGCTCTACAAGTAGTGCTTGTTTTAGTTTTGAGCATCCAGGGTACAGAGCTGCAACTAGTAAAACTAGTGGCACTACACAACGGGAAAGACAATTGAAGTATTTGCTGCTAAAGCCACTCAAAGGTATTATTTAAATCTTGATAGATCTTTATCATGGGTGCTTGATAAACTAATAAAGGAAGGAAAGTTGTAGCTTTTACTGGCTAAACCTATAAGAAGTTAGGGTCAGCCAAATCATCTGGCCGATCAATATTGCGCATATCATCGGCACACTGGTCATTTAATAGACTACTATAAAACCTTAAGGGATAGGACCTGGGATCTCATTAACAGTAAATAGATCACTGATCTAATGAAAAGGAAAAAGAAGAAAATGAATTACCATATGGTCCTACCATCTATATCAATGATTGGCTCTAGTTTGCCGAAATGGTATGTGCCATGCAATCTATATGGTAATAAGTAGCTGGCCATTACTCACTCTAAATGGGTAGATGTAGAAGAAAAACACGAGTTTGGAGTATATGTGATCAACTGCTGGGAGTCGCCCAGTGAAGGTGAAAATTATATTAGCCCTCTTAATTTATGGGACACTAAAAATGAAGAAGAAGGAATAAAGGTGAAGTTAGTCACCCAAAGTGGCAGGGTAGTGCCAAAGGTGGAGAGACAAGCCAATTCTCAACCATTGCCTAATAAAAAGGAATAGAAGAAGGATCAGATCCTCAAATAGCTTAAAAAGACTCCCATTCAAATCCTTATTTGGGATTTACTTAAGCAGTCACCTTCCCACAGGAAAAAAGTAGTAGAGGCTTTGTGTGAGTCTAATGTGCTCACTACTGTTTCACCTTCATAGCTATTAGACTTTATTAAAGGAGATGATAAGGATAATATTGTATATACAAATGGGTATTTTTTGAAAGTCGTGAACATAACCATCCTTTGTGCATAAAGGCATAAGTTAATGGGAAGCACATAACATGTATAATGGTAGATGGCGGTTTCTTAATCAATGAATGCCTATTAGTGGCACTTCCAGCTTTCAAAATGGATGAATCTATGTCAAGTAAGTTTGATCTGGTGGTCACAGCGTATGATAACTCCAATAGACAAGTGGTAGGTACTTTTAAAATTGATGTGATAACTGGAGAAATTCATGTTGAGATGGAATTTGTGGTGTTGCCAATACTAGCCAATTTCTCTGTGTTATTAGGATGGCTTTGGTTTCACAAATTAGGAGGACTTCCATCTACACTTCACCAGATGATCAAAATTCCCTATGAAAGCGAAGTGGTCACTATAAGAGCTATCAGAGAAAATTAAATTACTGTATTGGGGATAGCCAATTAACCTTTTAGTGGATATCATATAACTACTATTAATGTTAATGATGGAAGTAAGCAGGACTCTACCCCTTAGGTAGTAAATATGATAAAGAAAATGAATTTCCTGCTGGGAGCTAGTTTGGGTAAAGATCTCTAGGGTCCTTCTGAAGCTTTCACCACAACAGGAGAAGACCAATTGAAAAGGTTTGGGTTATACAAAGTGTGATGATGAAAAGAAAGATTCGCTAAAATTAAAGGGTGTACCACACATTCTGGATAGTTTTATTCCAGCATCTACTCTGCTTTAGTATTGCGACAAGATTGAGCTTGTAATGATCGGGGGAGAGATTGTCTTTGGATTTGAAATCTTTAATGATGTTTTTTAACTAGGTGAGTGGAAACATCAAGCTTGTTAGAGGATTCTAGGATGAAGAGATTGTGGTTAGGCTATCTGAATGGGATGATGCCCCTGAGGAGGTTATAAGTCCATAACTGTCAGCTTCTAGGCTCAAAGGAAAGGTAAAGGTTGAATTTAAAGTTCTTATACCTGAGTTGAGAGAGGATACTAAAGAGGCAGCTGCAAAAGTTGACCAGAAGGCCCCATAGGATGAAAGAGATGGAGAGGGCTAGTTCAAGGAATCGAACTCACCTGATGTAGATGAGGATACTTTTATAGATACACTTTTTGTATTTGAACTTTTTCACAATGATGTATTGGCTCCTCTTATATTAATAATATGAATAACTTTGCTTACATATATGATGTTTCATATGATCATGATCACAAAGCATCTACATTTGACATTAATTCAATAAGTGATACTCCATTCAATCTTAGTACTCTTGAAAATCCAGGAAAAATCCTGATAGCATCTGATGCTACCCCTGAAGAAAGAAAAGAATGTAAGAGAATATTAAACAAATATGAAAAAGTCTTTGCCTGGACCTATGAGAACATGCCAATAGTTGATCATACAATCGCAGAGCATGTCATCCCTACCTATCCTGGATGCAAATCTATCAAGTAGAAGATCGGAAGTCATAGGCCAAAATGGGAAAAAAAGTTAAAGAAGACATACAAAAGTAGAGAAAGGCTAAGTTCCTAATGGAGGTCCGGTATCCTACTTGGTTAGCAAATGTGATTCTAGTGGCCATGAAATATGGAAAGTTTTAATTTTGTATGGACTATAGGGATTTTAACAAGGCCTAACTGAAGGATGATTTTCTGCTTCCTTATATAGATGTTCTAATAGACAATGTAGCTACTTGTACAATGTATAGTTTTAAAGATGGGTACACTGGATATAATCAGATTTTGAATAAAGTTATAGGAAGGATCAAAATGGCATTCATTATTGAATAGGGCATGTACACTTACCGGGTTATGCCATTCGGATTGAAGAATATAGAGGCTACCTATCAAATGAGGGATATGAAGATTCTAGATGACTTGATCCATAAGGAGGTAGAGGTATATATGGATAATATGATAATCAAATTGGTAACATGAGAAGGTTATTTTAAGGCTTTGGGAAAGTTCTTCAAAAGGATTGACAACTATAACATCTGACTGAACCCAAAGAAGTGTGCATTCGAGGTGACTTTTGGAAAGCTCTTGAGACATATTGTGAGTTAGAGAGGGATAAAAGTAAATCCTGACAAAGTGAAGGCTATCAGGGAAATGCCTATGCCATAGTAAAAAAATTTCAAGGCTTTTTGGGCAGGCTATAGTATATCAATCGCTTCATTGCCAAGCTAACTTCCATCTATTAGCCTATCTTCAAATTGCTTTGAAAGGATCAGCTAGTGATATGGAACAAAGATTGTCAGGTAGCTTTTGACACCATCAGAGAGTACCTTTTGCATCCACCAGTGTTGAGACCATTATGAGCAGAAAGCCTATGATTTTGTATCTGGCAATAGAGGACAGTTCAATAGAAGCTATGATGGCTTAGAAAGAAGATTTTGGGATTAAATATGCTATGTATTATCTCATAAAGAAGTTCCTACCATATGAGGCTAAATATGTAGAAGTAGAAAAGATTCTCCTGTTGATTTTTTGGACCTTTAAGAAGCTAAGGCATTATTTTCACTCATACAAAGTTTAAAAAATAGCTAAGTAGAATCCTCTTAGGTACTTACAAGATGCGCCCTCCCTATTGAAAAAAATGAAAAGGTGTTTGATTCTCTTACAAGAGTTTAATGTTGAGTACATTACTCAAAAAACATCAAAGGAAAGGTTGTGGCAGAGTCATTGGAAGACCAACATTTGGAGGGAGAAAAAATATCCTGAGTTCCTTGATGAGAACATTATAGCTATAGCGGTTCAAAGATCACAGATGTTCTTTGACAAATCTATAAATAACATAGGTGCAGGGATAGGAGTAATTTTGATAACCCCTGAGGGAGAAAAGTTGCCTTTAGCAAAAAAGCTCCAATATAAAGCCATTAATAACAAAGTTGAAAATGAGGCATGTGTTTTTAGATTAGAAGCTTTACTAGTTCTGGGGGTAAAGAATGTTGTAGTTTGTGGTGACTTGTACTTAGTGGTTTACCAAACAATGAAGGGAATAGGTAGTGAAAGAAGAGTAGTTGGTGCCTTATGCAAGATGTTTGAAGGCTTTGGGTGGTCAACTTGAGGTTTGACCTTTCAAGTATGTTCCCCGAGATGAAAACTAGTTAGGTGATGCTTTGGTGACATTGGTGCCTGTATGGGATAATCCGGGAGGAGTAAGTATGACACCTATACTCATTTTTAGCTCTGACAAGCCATGTTTTGAAGTAGAGCGAGTGATGAATATCGAGAAAGATGATGGAAAACCTTGGACCCTATTTACTTGTAGAAATTAAGGCTTAGTTTTTGGAAAACTTTTTCGTAGAAAATTGAAAACAAAAAAGTATGTTTGCTTGACCAAATTTTTCTAAATTGAAAATAAAAAATAACTTTTCTAATTTTCTAAAATAAAAAAGGATCTAGAAAATAACTTTTAGATGTTTTTCACTATTTTCCTTTTCCAGGGAAAACACATCAAAAATTGTGGGAACGATGTCAAAAACCAGCTCTTTGAATCCCATCCCATCTTATGCTTTTTTTTCTTCCTACTCACTCATGTTTACTTCTTAGAAATCAAAATCTAATTTCTTCTGATATATCTCAACCAAATTGGATTTCAAATTCTGATGGGATTCATTTAATTGTCTTTATTTAAACCAAAATTTGGATTAATACTATTGTTATTTTCAGGTTTGTTTGCCCTTTTTTTCCTCTTCTCACTATGAATAACTGCCAATATTTAGCTGGGTAGTATTTTTTTAGCTGAAATTTCATTTGATTCAAATGTAAATAATAAGTAATTGTGGGCTTGCTTTTTGTTTCAAGAAGATTGATTCTTCTTTTGTCGAT
The DNA here is from genome assembly GCA_037975025.1 of Excoecaria agallocha. Classification (NCBI taxonomy): domain Eukaryota; kingdom Viridiplantae; phylum Streptophyta; class Magnoliopsida; order Malpighiales; family Euphorbiaceae; genus Excoecaria; species Excoecaria agallocha. The sequence goes on along the minus strand of CM075817.1, from coordinate 38,172,373 downwards.
GCATTTTGGGATAGCTCTCACTACCATCGTCACAGTGAGTAATCCTTTCTTGCTCTCTCTCTCTCCATTTTTTATAATGATTCTATTTTTATTGCTAAATTTTATTTTTTATTTTCTTATAGGTGGGTTATGAATTGCTATTATTTATAGTCACTGTGCTTCTTAAGTTTGATAAAGTTACTGACTTTGCTAGTATTACTCTAATATCTCTTCTGAAAATGTTCTTCTTATTCTTAGGATTGAATTCTCACCTTTCTTTTTATTGAATTATGTTCATGGGTTGGTGAAAAATGGTAGATTGCTTAATGAATGAAGTTATGCTATTATTATTTACATTAATTAATGTTATTTTATTGTTAGGAATAGGTAATGGTGTATTTCTTAGGTTAATCTGTTCCCTTTTTTTCTAAATAAAATTCAGGGAGCATAAATTTTATTATTCTTGCTATTTTGACTCTAGTTTTGAAAGGGACGTGGAATTTCAGACAAGTTGATAGTGATAGATTTACTATCTAAGGAGGAAAATCACTGGGATTTATTAAACATAATTCCACAATTTCCTATTCAAAAGCAAAGATAAAGTTGTTGTAGTGATATGCTGTAATAGTTTTTTTTTACTGATATAAGCTACTGGAAAGTTTGGAAAAGATGCATTTGCTTATTTCTTTGTGTATTCAGAATGTTATATATTCTTTCAGAACATAACTACCTTTTTTAGTTTCTCAAAACTCCTTGATGGATTATGTTTTGAAGATAGGGAGGGAATGTGCCATTACTATTACTTACAGTTATCTCCATTACACTTGCTCTGAAAATTCTTGAAACCGACTATGCATTTCTCACCATAGTATAATTAAAGTGTATGCATTACTATTACTACTTATATTATGTGCTTTTATATTCTTATTCATGACAAATATTTTTTTCTCTTTTTTTTTTCTTTTTAGATATAGAAAGTTTCTTGTTGGTTAGTTTATATTTTAGCACATTTGCTCAATGATTATTCTAAATTTGTTTAGTGAGTGTTGTTTGATTTGAGATAGTTCTTTCTGTTCCTCAATTTTCTTAAATCCTTCACTTGAATGAATAATAATATATGTGATGTTCATTTTAACACCTCTATCAACCCATTGTTTTAATAACACCACTTTATCTTTCCCATTGCCCCTTATTAACTCTCCTTGCTATAAAATTTCAATGTCAGGCTCAAAGTTAGCAACCATATTAATTTAAGAGGCTCTTTTCTAACATTAATTAAGCTATACTCAAAAGAGAATCTGGGACCCAATTTCCCTTTTTTTTCTAACTTTATTATTTCTTATAAAAGGCCTTTTCTTTTTTACTTCTTTTGTCTTTTGGTATGGAATTATCTAATGTAATTTTTCCTAGTTGCTAGTACAACGGTATGAATTTCTGCTATTTCATTTGCACTTTCATTAGAAGTATAATTAGTTTATGCTGAATTGAATACGTAGGTAGCTACTAGGATATAAGCAATTCCCGTTGTTTAAGAATCTGGCTTTTTGGCCTATGCAGTGGTCTGCATTCTTTGTTGGATTTATATGGTAATGATTCCAATCTTCCCTAAATCTCATCTCATTTTGTCATGGTAATTCGATCATTCTTGTCAAGTTCATATTTTGAATTTTCTTTACCTTCAATTTATAACATTTTAAAGATAAAATGAACAATGGCATAAAAATCCTTTGTATGGCATAAAAAGAAGTTGGCTTTGATATATGGATGTATCTAATGTGACATCTCATCACCTCAAATTGACAATAAAATGCCTATCTGAATTTGAAAATTATAAACTAAACTTGTTTCTGAGAAGTTTCCTTGTGTATATCTCAGTTGTCTTATTGATATTGTAGTGGATTGAATTTTCCCAATCACTCTACAGGTTACTACAGGGCTTCTTATTGCTGAAGTAAATGTCAAGACAATGTATGAATTTGGGGTTCTGGCTGTGTATCATTGGTAATTATGTTATAGAGAACTCTTATGGCTTTTCTAGTTCTATATATATTACTTCTCGTTGGTATGGTGAAATCTGTATTGCAATTATTTGCTCAAAATTTTCATTCAATTTATTTACTATGGGAGACTTTCTCCTTAAGAATTAAATATTTGCTGATATCAAATACTTACAAATGCAATTTGGCCCTTTCCCTTCTTTTATCCCTTGTGCATGAATGAGATGTGAATGCTATGGAAATTTAAACAATCTTTATATGTTAGTCTTGACAATATCCATTTTTTTGCTTTTTGTCTTTTTTTTTTAATTTTTTATATGTGCTAGCTTCAATTTTGGCAATCAATAATAACATGAGTAATAACAAGGAAAATTTTTACTATTCACTTTATCAATAAACCTTGCTAAAAATACCAAACTCCCTTTCTAACTACACTCATCAAAATACTCAACAAAACTTAATCCATCCAATCTTAGAGTGGCCGATTCTAGAAGTTAAGATAAAAGCTTTTTAGGCTATATGGTAGATAAATGAATGTAACAAAAAATAAAATAAAATATGACAAGCATTAAGCATGACTCATTAGGTTCAAAATGGCTTAAAAAGGGTCAAATATATCAAACGAGTGGAAAATAGTTTTGATATATCTCAACAAGAAAAATATTATCTATATCACTTTCTAACTTATTTTGAGTTATTTTTATGCTTTAAAGGGTGAAGAGGAATGTTCTAATATTCTGAAATTCCTTACTCAACTATTTCAATGTACTAATTTTTTTAAGTAAAAATTGGTCTTGTAGTGGTTAAAAAGTAAAAACTAATAAATATAAGTCAAGTTAAATATTAAACTAGCTAAAAATTTCTTAAACAACATGCTTGCTTTAATACTAAACAAAGATTTTAAACACTACACATTCTAAGTTCATGTTCAACTAGTTTAATTTTTAAGAATAAAACTAGGAAAAACTAAGCTAAATGTACAATATATGATAAATGAACTAACTACGTCACAAGTATATATGTGAACTATAAATCACAAATGCAAACTTAAATAAAAATAGCACAACTAAGCTAACTAACTAAAATAATTCATGAGTAAGATAAGAAAACTCCCCTAAATTGATCTTCAAACTCTTGCTCAACTGAGCTTTATCCCCCTCTTTAAAATCTTGCTATCCTCGGTAAAGAAAGAAAAATATCAACTCAATACATAAGTTTTGATGAACAAATAAGTTCCTAAGAGAGACATAAGCTAAAACATACCACACTTGATTTAAAGTGATAGTACATACAAAGAACCACAAGCAAGCCAAAAGGAGACATAAGATCAAAGAAATTGAGTGAACAATGCAAACATGCCTCTTGAACAAAAATAGTGCAAAAATCAATGTTGAATAATCATGGTAACTAAATGACAAAATGCATTTTGGCCAATTTTTCTTCAAAGCTCAAAGCATAATATCAATATGTTGCATGATTGACATCAATTATGTGAATGCATAACCCCAAATCTAAGGGTAATTGGTGATGGTTTGATATAATAAGATAAAGAGAAAGATTTTTAAATTGTCATGATAAGCACAAAATAACTAAGTCAATTTTAAATACAATCTCAACCAATATCAAGCCAATAATTAAAATCAAGGCCAATCTCAAATAATAAGTAGCTAAGAGTATGTGGGATCCAAATAAAATATAACTATACTAAAACTAAACTCTAAGCAAACATATGTTTAAGAACAATAAAGCCACAACAATTCATGCAACTTAGTCTCAGCAAGTAAATCAAAGAATTACAAAATGTGCTTACTCAATGAAAATACCCCTAAAACTTCAAACTAAAAAATGAAAACCTGTAAAAATTATTCGTCTCGAAATGAGCTTTTCGAAAACATATTATAATAAGAAATTGGACAATTGTGGCAAAATTTATGATAAAATAGTTCGAACCGTAATAATTTCCTTAACAATTTTCTATCTAAAATTCTTTAATGCAATAAAGAAGAAAATAATGCAAGAATAAATTTAAACTTTGAGTTCCTAAGGTAGAACTGTGTGCTTCAATGAGTGAATGAGTGTTTGAGTGAGTGAGTGAGTGAGTGAGTGAGTGAGATTTGGGTGAGTGGATTTTTTAAAGTAAAGTGTTTGGGTGAGTGAGAAAGAGTCACTCGACTGAGTGAGTATGTTCGGCCTTGAGAGGGCTTAAGTTTGGGTGAGCAAAATGAAAGCTATGTATATGGAAAGATGATCACTTAGGAGAGTGCTCAAAGGCACTCGACTGAGTATCTACATGCTGGAACAAAGAGGCCAAAATGCCTAAAATCATTCAGGAGAGCACTTTCTAACTCAACTGAGTGAAATGTCAATCAGAAGAGTGAGTCTGGCCACTCGATCGAGTGATGAGGGGCTGCCTCACAGTGATTTTTCATCTTTCAATCTTTTTAATCTCAAACTCTCAAAAATTGATTGTTTACCAAATGTGCTCCTTTCCTACTTTAAATCAACCCTCTAAACTCTTAATCAAAACTCCCAAAAAATCATTAAACTATGATTAACAACTCATTCACATCAACTCAAACTCAATTATAGTCATGCTTAAGACCATGTACAGTAGTATGAACGTCTAAAAAACAGTTATAGAACATATTAAGTGCAGTATGAAGCATAATTCACTCAATTAAATCTCTATTTTGAACAATCAATCTAGCTTCACTCAAACTCTATTAAAACCATGCCAAAACATTATGCAAGCCTACAAACTAGTTGAATTACATATCAAATTCATTTTTAACTCAGCAAATAAAGAATTCTTTCTTTAGTTCATGAAGCATTAAGCACAAAAGTCAAACTCACACCTAAATAATGAAAACAACTCAAAAATATAAATCTATATTAAGTTCTACTAAGTTGTAATTTCCTTTACTTCACAAACCATATGAGATTTGTAATGATCCTAGAAGCCCTTACTAATTTTAAATATGATAATTAAGCACAAAATCATTAGAACTAGCTTTTTTTCAATCCCAAATCTTAAACTCATGAATTAAAAGACAAAAATGCAATAAACATAAGAAACATGAATTAAACTATAAAAGCCTATAAAATTAAACTATAGATAAGACAAGGTATCTACCGATGAAAATAACTAACAAAACATAACTCATAAAAAATTGACCAAAATTTAAAGAGAAGAGTTAGAAAAGTTCTGATTTTTTGAGTCCTAGCTTGACTTATGTTACTCTCTTTGGAGGCTAAGCTTGTGATCCAAATAATGGTCTCTCCGAACTTTGTTCCTCATTTTATTCCATTAATTAGAGAAACTTATCATAGTTCACCAAAGCTGAAAATTCTATATCTTTAATAAAGTACAACTCCTCCTTTGGTTCTTCAAAAATGAACTCTACCGGCTCTTTTAGCCTTAATAAATCCTTCAAGTGGACTGAATTAAGTAGTTCGACTTGAGAATTGAACACTTCTTGCTCTGATGTAAAATCCTTCATAAGAAAATGAAATTCATCTTCCAAGCTACAAAACTTATCTTCAACCATAATTGGTTCCTCCATTAATTCATGCATCCCATTTTTAATTTCTATATTATCCACCATTGGCACATAACTCAATTTCTCCTTATTATTACCACCCTCTTTACCAGAACTACTCAAGAATTCCAACTTGGATTTCAAATTTTAATTCCTAATTCTTGATCTCTCAATAAATGCTCTTTAGTCCTTAACATATTAACTTGAATTTGCAATATAGTCTCTTAGTAGTTGATCTTCTCCTTTTGAGACTTAATTGTGGCCTTCCATTCTTCTTTTCCAACTTAAAATTGCTTTTTCCTACTTATAAACAAGTTATGAAGAGCTTGAATTGTTGAGATACTAGCCTCTAATGAATATTGCAGTTCTTGCTTCTCTCTCCTCAAATTTTTCATTTGTGCTCTCAAACTAGCCTCTTGCAAAACCCATAGAGAACAAATTTCTTCAAAGTATGGTGGTGAATATACTATTGAAGGTTGACATGAATATTTTAGTTCTTGCATCTCCCTTCACAAATCTTGTAGTTCTTGCACCTCTTTCCTCAAAAGAACCAACTCATCATCTTAAACATAATCATGCATCATGTTGTAAATGCTTAATAATTATTTTGCAAAGAATAACACCAAATCAAAAAGAAAATAAAAATAAAAATCTCAAACTAACTCAATCAAAGTATTAAACAAATAATACCGTTGTTCCTCGGTAACGATGTTAAAAACTTGATCGGTATCTAGCAAGTGTACTAAATTGGCTAATAATATAGAAAAATAAGATTAAAATTCTAAATATTGAATCCAAGTGAACATGGATTGCTAAGAAAAATATTTATGTATGAATTAAATTAATATAAGATTATTTCCCAATTTTTTAAAGAAGAAACAAGAATTAAACTAAATTAATCAAAGCAAAACAAAAATAAAAACCAAACTAACATAAATTAAACACAAAACAATAACTAAAATACTTCTACTAAAGGAACCATCCACCTCAACTTCCATTATTGTAACATCCAAATTTTATATTGGTAAATATTTGTATAAGTGATTGGGATGTAATTGGAATTACTGTAAAAGTGAAGGATAATTTTGTAAATTTACTAATTTAGGGATAAAAGTGTATGGTTAATGAAGAATGAAGGACTTGATTGAAAGTTTATTTACTAAGTTTAATGTCAAAGGTATAATTAAGAGACAGGAGAGGGAGCAAAGTGTAATTTATAATAGTTAAATAAGTGGTCCAATAAGAATTGATCATGTTTTTATTGTAGAAAAAGGGAGAAGAAGCATGAAAGAAAGGGGAAAATATGCCCTTATCTTGAAAGAAGGCCAGCCACTCTTTGGCCAAAGAGTTCAGCCATTTTCTCCCTTTCTTTTATGTTTCCTATTTCTTCAAGTTTCTATATACAAGGGATTGTGTATTTGGTTGGTTCTAAAAGCCTAGTAAGGTGAGTAAAATATGGTTTCATGTGAGAAGAAACCTTCTTCCTCTTCTTTCTTTTTTTAAAGTATGTATTTGTTATTTTGAGTAGTGATTGATTAAATCTTGATAATAGATGTTGGGAAAACTAGCAAGAGTAAAGGAAAAGAGAAGGGAGAGTTCTAAAAAGTAAAAGTGGGCAACTTTTGAGGTATGGGAGTTTATGTTATTATTTTATGTATTTGTAATTGAATTAAATTTCTATATGTATTGTAGATGATCTATAGTTGATATTTGAGTGAATAAATAATTTTATATTGCATGAGAAAGATGATTTATGCGTTAGAAAGTGATAAAGCAAAAAATCTATTTAATGTTCACTTGAATTAGTGTTAATGAAAAGGGGCATAACTTTTGCTTCATATGGAAAAATGAAGTGATTTTTGGTGTTTTTAAAAACTAGAGATGTAGGGGAAAAAATTTTAAAGAAGGCTACTTTGTTCAGGAAATGTATCTGTGATGAGAAAGATGTTAATGCAAAGATAGCGAGAGAAATGTATAAAACATTTTTACACCTGTCACGCTCGTGACCTAAGTCGTGCTTGCGACAGGTCATCTTTGTTCAGTGCATTTCCTTTTATAGTGTTTGCAACCCAAGTTATGCTCGTGATAGGACTTGCTGAGTGCTCTCTATTGCGCTCGCAGCATTAGTCACGCTCGTGATAGGGCAAAGTATATCAGCCCTCTTCTGCTCAGCTTCCCTTGCTTCTTCTTTTCTATCTTGTTGCTCAAGTATATATATCCACAATTGAATTATGTGCTATAATCATGTATACATTATCTTATAAATACTTATGTTTGTAACTTTCAAATTCTATTATGCTTGAATTTTATATAATAGTGGATTGATAGGCATACCTATAAGGGATAAAGATTGCAGCTGCTAGTGTTGGCACCTATGGATGTCTAGTGTTGATAACTTTTGGTATGCAGTGTTCCAAGACTTCTATCTCTAGTGCTTGATATTGTTCATAAATATCCAGTGTTTGTCCCATTATCCATTATTCATGAAAATTCAAGTGATTAAAGTGATTCAATTAATGAATATTGATAAGCGATCGATAGTGTAAGTGTTTTAGTGATTCATGGTAGTGTTAGTATTTCTCACTGAATAATGAAGTGTAATTAAAGAATTGTATTGAAGTGGTACTGAGTGCATCATTAAGAAATTGTATTGAAGTGTTATGTAATGCATGAAATTTCTATGGTACATGTATATGAGTTGTTACGTGACAAGGTATACTAGTTAAATTGACAATTGTTAATAAGTGATTAGTAATGTAAATGTCTTGATGATTCAGTGTGCTACCAATGTCTCTTAGTGACATTATTAGCGTATTGAATAAATGATATTGTAGTGTTTTTTTAATACATGTATGATTGTTATAAGTTTATGTATTTTGTAATATGAAAAGGTTTTTTATTATGCTTTTTTATTTGAAACTTCGATAAGAAGTCAGTTGCAGTGTTTTTCTCCCCACTAAGTTATTACTCAGCATGGGTATTTTCCTATATAGGTATGCACGTAACAAGTGAAGTGCTTCGTATCTAGTCAACATTTGCAGGCCACTAAAGGAAATAACAAGTGAAGATTGATATTAATGTAGAGTTATTTTTGTATGTTGCTTAATGTAAAAGATTTAGGACATATATGATTAATAAATATTATTAAATTTATATGTATAGATATGTATTTATGCCAAAAATTCAATAAAATAATAAGTTAATAAAAAGGTAATTAGAGTGAGCGTTACAATTACAATGACTTAATTCAAAAGAACACAAGTGATTATGAGAAAATCAGTTAAATAAAGCCAAATATCTTAGTCAAGAATATCATTCTAAGCATTAAACCTTCTTGATAGAAATAATTCAATACTTAGCATAAAAATTCAGTTTTAAACCCCTAGAGATTCTTAAATCCTCTTTCAAGTAAATTTAACTCCAACCTATTCTTAGTTCAATTTTTCTTAGTATTAATCCACTCTTACCAATACATAATTATATATAAATCAAAAAATAATCATGCAACAACAATATTAAACCAATCCAAGAAAATATATATCATAGATCATATTTAAATCAATCATTAACTATTAATCAAATAAATTAATAATCAATCTTCATACAAACAAAGATAAGAATTTGCTTAAAACTAAAAAATAATCAACTTGTATTAAATTAAAGCACAAATAAAGTCATTACAATAAAAGAATGAGGGTTCAAGTTTTCCTCGGCAAAAGAGAAGAAACTACTTACCAAACATGATGAAAATGAAAGAATAACTAAAATAAAGAGAATTTCAAACTAAGAAAACAATAAATTTAATCTAAAAACTACTATACAAAATTAGCTAAAGAAAACTAGATTAAAAACTATGTACAATTCGTGATTGTAGTAAGCCTCTCAAATTTTGGTGTTTAGGTGCACGTTTATAGCTTGTGAAAAAGAAGTTTAGATGCCTTGATACTTCCTAATCTGAGGTATAATGGAGTTTTAATAAAATAGAAAGTTTTTTATCAACAGAGTAATCGCATGGCTCAGAAGAGTAACATTCGATCTCAGGAGAGTGACCAAATGCTTGGGTGAGCAAGTGAAGTGCTCGAGTGAGCACTTAAAACTACTCAGAAGAGTGGCCGTAACACTCTTACTGTAACAGTCTTATCGGATAGGCAATTGGTCGAAATTTTTTTTTTATTCTTTAACTTAATCATCATCATACATATATGACTTTCATTAATCCTCAACCTATAACTGTCCGGAATTTACTATGCATTTAATAAAATTTTGGCAATATAATGGCTATATTCTTAACTAGCCTCCTAAAAATTAGACAATTACACAGCCTCTCAGAGGCACAAAAGTTTAAATCCAATCATACAACAAATTCACATATATTATCAAGCAACACATGCATACCATCCATTCTCTGCAATTCCTCATCCACATACCACTATATACAATACAAAGTATGATTATCGATACAATATCGTTCTCATAAAACAAAACATAATGGATATATATACATGCCACAAAATATTCTTTTTAGCTCTTCAGCTTCAATTTCTCCTGTGTACCCATACTCCAAATTATCTGTACCTGCACGCAGTAAATCCTACGTACTGAGAATTAAACATGCCCAGTGGTGACTAAAAATCATAGCATTTTCCTAAAATATATATATCTTTAATAATTTTGATTTAAGTTATTTATTATCGATTTTTCTTATTTAAAAAACAATGTTTATTTTATTAACGACTAACTTTCCATTTAATTTATAAACTTTCTTATATTCTCAATTTAGTCCTTAAACTTCTCTTTTATTTCAAAAATGCCATTTTATACTATTAATTACTAGTTTGCCCTTTTATTCCTTATTTTCTTATTTTACCTTATTAATTAGCTTATAAATTACTGAATAATCCTTATTTTAACCTTTTTTCATGTAAAATTATAATTTAGTCCTTTAACTTTATCAGGTTGACTTTTTACCCAATTAATTGACCAAATTACCATTTTACCCTTATTACTTATTTCCTTTTTTCAATTTTACTTATTAATTTCATCTTTTGGGAAAATTATCGTTTTACCCCTAAACTTTTAATCCCTTTTCATTTTAGTCCTTTTTCATATTAAACTTCCGTTTTAGCCTTTCTTTTTACACTTTTAACATTTTCTTATCAATATGTCCCTAGTACAGACCCGGCAGAAAACTCTCAAAACAGATATGCGGGACGTGGACCCCACAAGGCCATAACAGAATGAGAAATGACCTCCAAGAATCATCCTTCATATAACATATGAACATATAACAGTACGTATGATATATATACTATGGTGATCAACGATCCAACCATAGTAAAGCAAGTCGCCATGACTTGCACCGCAGTATATGTATCCCTATGGCCAGCCAATTATATCTTGAACTAGGTTTTACTGCCTGACTCTTTCTAAAGGCACAATTTTCTTAATTCTTCCTTTATTAGTCAATATTTCATCCTTTCTTACTTTTCATTTCTTATCAATACAATATCTGTGCCTTATTATTACAGTCAGTCTTCTTTACACAATCTATGAATTATTTCACAGTAGTTCACCATTTAATCTATAAATTATGCCATAATTCATTCAAATGTCACATGTTTCAACTAATACCTAATTAACATTTATTTCGAAAATATTTATTTAATTCCCATAAATTCTATAAAAATTCATAACTATTTATTTACATTAATATTCATATTAGAAAGCTTAAAATCACCCAAATTTACATTAGTTTCTTATGAATCATCATTCGGCCTACACTACAAATCCATCATACAATTTCCTTTAACTTTATTTAAGGTTTCTAATAAGCATATATAACTGTTAAATGAATGAATATAGCATTACTTTCAATTATACCCCAATATATGCAATTTTTCTTAAGAAACCTAAAGGAAATTCACTTAATTAATAGGAAAATAAAAGGATTAATTAGTCACACACCTTTTTTTATTGATTAGCCTTACCTAGACTTCCTTTTCTTTTCCTTTGGCTTGAGAAATTTGCTCCTCTTCTTGGATTCCTTCACAAACCGAAATTTCCATCAAAGTAAACTCAATTATTTTGGCCTCAAATGCTAAAATTAACAGAAAAAATAAACTCTAGGCACCCAAAACTAGTAGTAGGCACCTAAAAACCAAATTAAAATCAATTAATTCACTTACCTAACTTTGACACCTAAATTTTAATCCTTGATTTCTCTTGATTCTCTTCCTTGAATCAAAGATTAGAGCCTGCTAGGGTACTCTAGAGAGGCTAAAATCAATTTCTTAGGCTTTGATTTGGTGAGAATTAAGAGAAAATTGAAAGAAAAAAGTGAAGAAAATGGATGTGAAGTGTTCGGCCACCAAGGAGCTGAAGGAGAACGATTTGTTGCTGGAGAGTTCTAGAGTTTCTAGCATTTTATAGGTATTTTTAATGGGCTTGGGCTGTCTTTTAAGTGGGCTTGAACAATTTAATTGTTTAGGCCCACTAATTACCCGATAAATAGCCTTAATTAATTTCTCCCACTTTTCAACTTCAATTCTATTCAAATTTGATTCCATTATTCATATCACATTAAAAATAGGATATAATTAAAATTTTAGCCCAATTGGAGTTCGTTTCGGGTCCGATTCAATTTTATCGATCCGATTCAAAAATATCGGTGTTATCGAAAAATTTACTTTTTGCTACCAAAATATTCTACATATTATTTTAGACACATATGTAATTTTTGATAATTTTTAGACTTTATTAGATATTTTTAATAGCGAAAATGACCAAAAATTCAATTAAAAACCCTAAACCCTAATTTTCTCTGTTTTCGTTCTTTTGGCTTTTAGAGGCCTATTTGACCTCAAATTCACTTCAAATTTCAACCCCGAACTACCCATGACTAGTACTTTCCAATGGTTCAATAAAATATTTTTCACTTTCGGCTGTCATTTTCAACCCGGAGATACTATTCACTATCGAAAAGTACTATTCATGTTCAGTCTGACGTTGAGTCCATTACAATCTTCCCCTACTAAAAATAAATTTTGTCCTCAAAATTTACCTGATTTGAAAAGTAGAGGATATTGCTGTCTCATGGTCACTTCTGGTTCCCAAGTAGCTTCCTCCACATTGTGATGGTGCCATAGGACCTTTACTGATGGGACCTGCTTGTTTCTCAGCTGTTTAATCTCCCTAGCCTGGATCTTTACTAGCATTTTTTCATAAGTCATATCAGGCTGTACTTGAATATTTACTGGTGTAATGACATGGCTAGGGTCAGACTTGTACCTTCGGAGCATAGATACATGGAACACTTCGCGGATCTTTTCTAACTCTGAAGGTAGCTTCAATTGATAAGCTACTGGACCCACTCGCTAAAGTATCTCATAGGGGCCAATAAATCTTGGACTTAATTTCCCTTTCTTGCCAAATCTCAAGATTTTCTTTCATAGAGATACTTTTAGAAAAACTTTCTCTCCGACCTAAAACTCAATGTCTTTCCTCTTCGGATCTACATAAGATTTCTATCGATCCATAGCTTCTTTTAATCTACCTTTGATAATCCTCACTTTCTCTTCTGAATCACGAATCAAATCAGATCCAATCAATTTCTTTTCATTTAACTCAGTCCAACAAAGAGGAGTTCTGCATTTTCTTCCATATAAAGCCTCAAAAGGAGCCATCTTTATACTGGATTGATAGCTGTTGTTGTAAGCAAATTCTGTCAAAGGAAAATACTTTTCCCAACTGCTACCAAACTCTAGTACACAACACCGCAGTATGTCTTCCAGAACCTGGATCACCCGTTCTGACTGACCATCCGTCTAGGGATGAAATGCTGTGCTAAAATGAAGTCTTCTACCCAAAGCTTCTTGTAGACTTTTTTCAGAAATGAGAGGTAAATCTAGGATCCCTATCTAAAATAATGGATGATGGCACTCCGTGAAGTCTTACTATCTCATTAATATAGATTTCTACCGATCTAGTCAAAGAATAATCCATCCGAACTGGCAAGAAATGAGCAGATTTGGTGAGTCAATCAACAATCACCTATATAGTATCATGCTTCTTCTGAGTGACAGGTAATCCTATGACAAAATCCATAGTAACCCTATCCCATTTCCACTCTGGTATCAAGATAAGATGAAGTAATCCAAAAGAGACCTGGTGCTCAGCCTTTACTTGCTGACATATCAAGCATTTACTTGCAAATTCTGTCACATCTTGTTTCATTCCTGGCCACCAGTAAAAAGATTTCAAATCCTGGTACATCTTGCTACTTCCAGGATGTATAGCATAACTACTATGGTGTGCCTCTGTAAGGATGTCCTTCTTCAGTTCTTTTTGATCTGGAACACAGAGTCTTTCTTGTAGTAAAGGCTTCCATCTTCATTTAGAGAATAGTATCCTTCATTGCCATCTTTTACGTTACTCATAATAGCTTTCAGTCGATTATCCCCTTTCTGAGCCATTTTCACTTGATATACAAAGTCAGGTTTCAACTGCATTTCAGCCAATAAAGCTCCATCTGATGCCAGGCTCAAGCTAATATTCAAAGCTTGAAGAGCTGCAAACACTACTATTAATCAATTACACATATCACTTACTTATGTCAATTTATTTGAAACCATTTACATTACCTGTCATGAATTTTCTACTAAGTGCATCAGCCACCACGTTAGCCTTTCCTGGATGGTAGTCGATAAAATAATCATAGTCTTTTATCAACTCAAACCAACGCCTCTGCCTGAGGTTAAGCTCTCTTTGAGTAAGCAAATACTTCAGACTTTTGTGATCAGTATAAATATAACATTTTTCTTCCTATAGATAGCGCCTCCATATCTTCAATGCAAAAACTATAGCTGCTAGCTCCAAGTCATGAGTAGGATAATTCTTTTCATGAGTCTTGAGCTGTCGAGAGGTATAAGCAATCACCCTGCCTTCCTGCATCAAAATACAGCCTAATCCATTCCTGGAGGCATCACAATAGATCATAAAATCCTTACCCAGCTCAGGTTGAGCGAGGATAGGAGCTTCAGTCAACATACTTTTAAGTTTCTCAAAGCATTCTTGACATCTGTCCGTCCACGTAAACTTGGTGTTCTTCTATAATAGTCGAGTTAGTGGAACTGTAATGGCGAAGAAACCCTTTATAAACTTCTTGTAATATTCGGCTAACCCCAAAAAGCTTCTCACTTTGATCACATTTGTAGGTGGCTTCCACTGAAGAATTGCTTCAATCTTTGATGGGTCCACCTTAATACCTTCTGCAGAAATCACGTGGCCTAAGAAAGATACTTCATTCAACCAGAAGTCACATTTACTGAACTTAGCATACAGCTGCTTCTCTCTCAAAGTCTATAGGATAATTTATAGATGTTTATCATGTTCTTCTGGTGTCTTAGAATATACCAAAATTTCGTCGATGAAGACCACTACAAACTAGTCCAGATAAGGATGAAAAACTCTATTCATCAGATCTATGAAGGCAGCCGGTGCATTTGTAAGTCCAAATGGCATGACCAGAAACTCACAATGGCCATACTGAGTATAGAAAGCAGTTTTAGGCACATCTGAAGCTTTTACTCCCATATGATAATAGCCTAATCTCAAGTCAATCTTTGAAAATACACCCACTCCTTTCAACTGGTCAAATAAGTCTTCAATGCGAGGAATGGGGTATTTGTTCTTTATGGTGACTTTATTCAGCTGTCTGTAGTCGATGTATAGCCTGAGCATCCCATCCTTATTTTTAACAAACAGAACTGATGCTCCCCAAGGAGAAACACTGGGTCTAATAAATCCCTTATCAAGCAATTTCTGTAATTGAATCTTCAATTCCTTTAACTCTACAGGCGCCATTCTATAAAGAGCAATGGATATGGGTGCAGTGCCTGGAGCAACTTTAATAGAAAATTTTACTTCCCTGCCAGGGGGTAAACTCAATTATTTTGGCCTCAAATGCTAAAATTAACAGCAAAAATGAACTCTAGGCACCCAAAACTAGTAGTAGGCACCTAAAAACCAAATTAAAATCAATTAATTCACTTACCTAACTTTGACACCTAAATTTTAATCCTTGATTTCTCTTGATTCTCTTCCTTGAATCAAAGATTAGAGCTTTCTAGGGTACTCTAGAAAGGCTGAAATCAATTTCTTCGGCTTTTATTTGGTGAGAATTGAGAGAAAATTGAAAGAAAAAAAGTGAAGAAAATGGATGTGAAGTGTTCGTCCACCAAGGAGCTGAAGGAGAACGATTTGTTGCTGGAGAGTTCTGGAGTTTCTGGCATTTTATAGGTCTTTTTAATGGGCTTGGGCTGTCTTTTAATTGGGCTTGAACAATTTAATTGTTTAGGCCCACTAATTACCCGATAAATAGCCTTAATTAATTTCTCTCACTTTCCAACTTCAATTCTCTTTAAATTTGATTCCATTATTCATATCACATTAAAAATAGGCTATACTTAAAATTTCATCCCAATCAGAGTTCATTTCGGGTCCGATTCAATTTTATCAATCCGATTCAAAAATATCGGTGTTACTGAAAAATTTACTTTTTGCTACCAAAATATTCTACATATTATTTTAGACACATATGTAATTTTTGATAATTTTTAGACTTCATTAGATATTTTTAATAGCCAAAATGACCAAAAATTCAATTAAAAACCATAACGCTAATTTTCTCGGTTTTCGTTCTTTTGGCTTTCGGAGGCCTATTTGACCTCAAATTCACTTTAAATTTCAACTTTGAACTACCCATGACTAGTAATTTTCAATGGTCCAATAAAATATTTTTCACTTCCGGGTGTCATTTTCAGCCCTGAGATACTATATTCACTGTCGGAAAGTACTATTCATGATCAGTCCAACGTTGAGGCCATTATAGTGGCTTTGTGCTTGGGTGAGTGATTTTGGTACTCTCTCGAGTGCTTAGCTACTGGACTAACTGAATTCTTTAAGCCATCTTTCCTAAAATTACAATTTAGATCGAAATCTTCTCATTTCTTCAATTAAATCCTTTTTCTTTTCAATTTATCCCTAAAAAATATCAAAACTAACAATTAAAACTGAAAACAAGTAAACTAACTAATTAAACCTAAAATCAACTAAATTAACTAATTTAAATACTTAAAAATATAATAAAAACATAGTATAATTCACAATTATCATTAGGCATAACTTTATTTATAAAATCAGAGATATACGTGGCAATCCCAATAAATAAAAAATTCAAAAAGAATAAATAGCCACAATTAAAGTTCGAAAAACCAAGCAATATAAGGCCAATTAATTAGCCTTATTTTCAAAAAGATGTGGTTAAAAAGTAACAGCTTGGAAAAGCAATAATTGAACATTTGTGCATTAATGGTCTGGTTAGACGCAGAAAGTCGTTAGCAAAAACACTAAAGTTTGATCGATGACTACTGATCAGAATAAAGTCGCCTTTGAACTTACTAAAAACAAAAGGAAGAAAACACATGGGCTTCGACAAAATCGATTGGAGCAAATCTACAAACAACATCTTCACAAGATAAGTCAAACATAACACTCAATTTTAGTCCCTTTTTTTCATCATTTTAGTATTATCGAAAATACAAGCATCGCATGAAGCAATGCATAAGGAAGCAAAAGAAGAGAAATGAAGGATCTAAAAGATGAAGTTCATTAAAGCTTTTCAAAAATTACAGAGTACATTGAATACAAAGCTTTTTTTGCTCGAAAAAAATAAAAGTAGTGATGAATCCATTACTTCATTATAACAAGGCCACCTCTAATTCTGAAACATCTTTCCATCAGGTCAGCATTAGAAAAATGGAGAAGTAAATACAGAATTGTTCCAGGGCTGAGAGAAGCAAGCAGCAATGAAGAACAGAGGTCATATAACCTGCTATCGTAAATCATATATTGCTAGAAAAAGGCTTAGTGATTCATTCGTCTTCCTAAAATGGAAAGGAGAAATAAGAAAAATTAAGGAACAATCAAGTGTTTTCATGGGAAAAAGCTTCAATGGAAAGAAGAAAAAGCTTTAGGAAGAAGAAGAAATGGCACCTCCTTTTATAATGATTTCCATTTTTGGAAAACTAATCATAAAAAGTCACGTGGCTATGCTACTAAATGCAAGGATAAAAGTCACATCAAAAGTATGGAAGATAGAACAAGGAAATTTAAATAAACGCCATTTTTAAAGCACTGTTTCCAAAGCGATGTGGAAAAAAAAGGCGACGATCTAAATATCCATTGTCAGATGAATAGACATGTAAGGTCAGCAATGATCGACAACACTCTCAGGTAACTTTTCATTTCGTAACAAATATAATTAACTTGTAAGAATTTGAAAATGTAATTAGAAAGCAAAATGGTTAAACACTAAAGGCCTAAGCCAGAAAAAGGGCACGCAACCTCGAATAACAAAAGCAACCAAAAAGCGTCAAATAAAAAGGTTAGGACAATAAACTTTGAAAAATAGTTCATGTTTATAAAAATTATTTGCAGAATTGAAGTTTCATTTTCTTGATCGACGTACATTCCAATCGAAGTAATTAAAAATCCTAGTTTTCAACTGAAGTTCCATTTTTTGATCAACATATGTACCAATTGAAGTAATTAAAGATCCTAGTCTTTCAACTAAAGTTCCATTTTCTCGATTGATATACATTCTAATTGAGGTAATCAAAATTTCAATCTTTGAATTGATGATTCATTCTCTTAGTTAATTTTCAATTCCAATCCTTCAACTGATGTCTCATTTCTAGATCAACGATCAATAAACTTTCAATTTCTATTTTTTTGATCGATGCACATCCCGATTGATGTAATTACAATGCTAGTGTTCGGACTGACGTTTCACTTTTCACAATCGATGTAACTAAACTCTAGTCTCAAAAGATTAAAAATTTCATTTTTTCAATCATTGAAGATCAAAACGATCCTTAAGAAAATATAAAAAATTCGACTTTCAGTCTCTGTAAAGATTGATCGAATTGCTTAAGGGGGACAAATGATAATACCCTGAAAAATAAAATTAGGTCCAATCAGAGGTTCATCACTAAGAAGGCCCAAGAATGCCTAAATCTTTCCAGCCGACTGGCCAAGGGCACGAAAAATGAGGTCATCAAATCGGACGAGATCCATCCCTGGTATGATAAGGTTGTCTATCACACGTCTCTGTCAAATCATTATCACTTTTACAATATGTCACACCTTCTTTAGACTAGGCATACTATTCAAGAATACTGTTTAAGCTTTCCAGCTCTATAAATAGAAGGTTGATTGCATAAACTCACACGCACTCTCTCTAATTTTATCCATATTCTCTCTCTAAGAGCTTTTTTTCTAATTACTAACTTAAGTATCGCAATACTAATATCCGGTACAACTGAGCAAACATCTTTTGCAGGGCTTTCAAGCTTTAATCAAATTGGAACCAACCTTCAAGTGCACATAGACTCTCTATTCTCACTCAATCAAAATTCTTTATCCTCTCCTATGGAACTTTCTAATTTATTACTAATAAAAAAATTACGTACTAATTAAATTATTATTAGCAACATAAATTTGCAATTATAATTAAATTGGATTGGATATAAAAAGTAAAAAATAGAACTGGAGTTGCCAACCATATATCTCAACCGACCTACTACTATATGTGTTATGGATTGTTATGGAGTAATTTTTATTATTTTTTCTATTTGCCATCGATTTCTCTTATTTATATTCTCAATTTAGATTATATATGTAAACACTTAATTTGGAACTATATAATTAATTTATTCAATTAAATTTCAAAAGATGTAATTAATTCCCGCATAATGATGGATTTGGGAAAAGTAACAAATTCATTGCGTCATATGAGAGAGAAATCAAAATATTTGAAAGAAAAAAATTCCAAGCCGTCTAAAATTCCATTAAGGTTATTATTGGCATTTCACCTCTTAAATAGTGTTGCTGGATTTTTTGGGATGGAAATGTCAAGTAGTTTAGCAACCTCTATTTTATTTGCTTCTCTTTATACTATGAGTAGATATGTTGTTTGTATGCATATGAAGCCAATTTATTTATAGTTTTAATGTATTCTTAGAATTGCTTAAAATGAAAAATTTTTTAATAGTCATTAAGATACTACAATAGCTATATATATATAAAAAAAAGTTTTATCACTATATTTATAGATTTACATTTTTATCCTCTTTTGGGTTGCTCATTTCATATGATATCATTAAAAGTATGGATCTTATCTATTCTCAGAGCTTATAATTATTGATTCATATTTTCCAAGAAGATACGTCTGAAACGCAAACAACTTTTTTCTTGGTAGGGACGGCAAAAGTTTCAGTCTTCAAATCCCATGAATCCCTATCCCAATTCCGGGACATTTTTCTTTAATAGTATATTTTTAATAATTATTTATAAAAATAAAATATATTAGAAAGTATTTATATTTTTGAGGTATTTTATAAAATTGCTGTCACAAATGATTGATGTACGAAAATTTTTGTACTGGAATCATTGAAAGATCTGAAATTGCTGTACCTTTCAGCGATTTCAGTACAAAAATTTTGGTATCCTCTAATTATTAAATTAATAAAATTTTAATATAATATAATTTATTTTTTAATTTAATTTTTTGAGTAAAATAAAAATTAATTAAATTTAATTTTAATTATATAAATTAATATTAATTTTAAATTTATTTATTATTCTTTTGCATCAATTTTTTTTATCAGTGCCACCAACATTAAGTTGTCACGTATTAATTATTGTGATAGTTTTAGAAACTTTTTTTTTGCCCTTTTCCTTCTATTTATTCAAGCAAGTGGATTTGTTTTCTCTATGTAGAGTGTGTCCACAGCATTCAATGGCGGGGTTGAAAAATCATGTCCCCAAAATAAAAGGTCTTGATTGAACTTCTTGTCCTTTTATAAAATAAATAATAAAAATAAAAATAAACATTTTCCTCGTTTCTTCTTAGCATCAAGGGAATAAATTTAAGCCCCGTTGTACTATAAAGTTTCTTCATATGCGAGTGAGACA
Organism: Excoecaria agallocha; assembly: GCA_037975025.1. Lineage (NCBI taxonomy): Eukaryota > Viridiplantae > Streptophyta > Magnoliopsida > Malpighiales > Euphorbiaceae > Excoecaria > Excoecaria agallocha. The sequence goes on along the minus strand of CM075817.1, from coordinate 38,151,825 downwards.
TTTAAACCAAATAAATAAGAACTTTCAACCCACATGCTTTGTCTACTCATTTTTCCTTTTTACAAGAGCAAAAAAATAAGAATAATTTATCCGCATTTAAAAATTATTAGTCAAATTAATTTAAATTTATACTAAATAAATTGAAATTAAATCAAAATATGCATTATTTTATTTTATCAGATAAAAAATAAATAAAAATTAAAAAAATATATATTTTAATTTATCTCAAAAATTTTAACAAACAATTGAAAAAAATTTCATAATACTTTTTAATTTTATTTGGACTATTTTATCTTATAAAAAATTATAATCACAAAAAAAAAATTCAATTGGTTAAAATGTTAAAGTCAATTATTTTATTGCCTAGTAACTATTCAAATAAACATTATTTTAAAAAATTTCCACACTTTAGCAGTGGTAGATTAATTTAAAATTTATATATGGAAAAGAAATAGCATGCATTTATCATATACAGAAGATAATGACTTAATGATCGTATTTATTTTGTTATTGGCGAAAAGGGTGTAAGGTATATAGGTGAGAAAAACAAATTGGATGGTTTCTTTGTCTTCTCCTTTAATTAACCAAACCTTATTTTCCAATTGGGAGTATGAAAATTATAAAGAAAGCAGAAATATCCAAATATTGGCCTTGTTATCAATGAAACCTTATTTTCTAGCTACAAATATTATTTGAATGCGCTTTTACGTATAATAATATATAATATTAAATTATATAATTAAAATTAAATTAAAAAATAAATTAAATTATATTAAAAATTTATTAATTTATAATAAATGAGATAATTTAAATTAATTTATTAATTTAAAAATTTGATTCTGAAATTGCTGCATTGTACAATAATTTCAGAAAATAGTGCAGCAATTTCAGAAAAAAAAATTTTGAAATAAATTTTATAGTTTAAAATCGCTACGACAATAATTTTAAAAAAAAAATTTAAAAATATAAATATTTTCTGATACCCTATTTTTATAAATAATTATTAAAAACCCATTATTGAAAAAAAAAAATGTCCCCCCAATTCTCCTATTCGAATTCTCAATCTTGTCTCCTCTTGGAATCCGATATTTATCGATTCCAGCATACTCATTTTCTTTTCTTTATTTATGCACTGGGTGTTTTCGGCTTTATTTGTCCACTGGGTTTTAGATGGTTATCAATTTACTTTCCTTAATTACTGAATTTAATCCTTCAAAACTTATGCCTCGCAATTTTTGTAGGACTGTATAATATTTGTCAAAATCAAAAGTAATTCAATCCTTCAACAGTTCACCTACCATGTTTTCTAATTCTCTTCTCCTTTTGAAGATTTCAAGGAAGATTAATTAGAATAATTAAGGTAAAACATTCCATTTAAGTACCACAAATAATTCAGCCTCAATAATCAGCATCAAGATCAAAATTCCTCAGATTATTAAAATAAAAAGATAGCATTCCTTCTGATGGAGGTCCCTTCATTGTCCTTTTCGGTGGCAAACAATTTACTCAGATCAAGAAAGGAGAACAAAAATTGATTACCCAGATCAAGAAATGATCCAGATTTTCTAAAACAAATATGATACAGAAGACAGAAATAAAAAAAAAAAACTTACAATTTTCTACCAAACCCTTGATTCGTTTGCCCAATCAAATCCCCATAAAGCTCGATCTTCAATTGAAGAATCGTCGCCCATTCGAACCCTAGTCCGACAAATTGGGCAAGCAGAAACCTTAATCAACCAAGTATCCACACATTTCCGATGAAAAACGTGGCCGCAGCCGGCGAGTTTCCGGCACCACTGGCCTTGTTTTAATCCATCCAAACAAACCACACAATCAGCTTCTCCTTCGCCTTTCTTCTTCCTCGAAAATCTGAATTGGCGAAGCTGCTTTAGGTCTTTGCAAGACAATCCATTACCGGAACTTGAAGGATCAGAGTGACGGTGCAGTGCGGCGGTGGCGAGAAGGAGGAGAATGGCGGCGACGCCTAGGAATAAGAAGAATAGAGTAGTTATGGCAGTCATAATTATAACTTTAAGGATTAGTGAGAGGAACTTTTGGTTTGGTTTAGGTGATGATGTTTGCGGCGTAGGACCGCCGGTTGCGCGGTGGTTGCGGTAGCGATCATATGACGGCATAGCGCCTGAGAATAAGGAGGTAGAATTTTGTTAATTTTTGGGGGAGTTTTCTTTTTTAATTAGTCAAGAGAAAATAAGTTGCAAGGTGAGCCGATGAAACTGCTATTTAAAGACTAAGTGGATGCTGAATCTGGACCGTAGATGTGTCGGTGTCCAAGCTATTGAATTACTATTTTAACCTCAAAATTAGGTTTTCTCTGAACTTTTTTACTGAAAAAAATAAAATATTAAAATTAAATTAATTTACACATTAAAAATTTATTAAAATTTTAAATATAGTTAGTACCTAAAAATAAGTTTAAATTCCTTTATTTGGCTATCATTTTTTTCCACCTAAAAATGTCTATTGAAATTTAAAAAAAAAAACACAATTTTGATGAAAAGGATTTACAAATTTTGGATCAGAATATATGACATAACAATGAAATTATATATATATATATATATATATATATATATAGAAAGAGAGAGTGTGAGAGTACAGTTATTGTTTTTGAAAAGATATTTCAAAAATCAGGTCTTTTTAAAAATATTTAAAAACATAACATTTTTTTTTTGTCAAAATCGCAAGGGACTGTTGGAATAATTTGTGAGTGTTGCATGAACCAAGGAGAAAGTTATTTGTCTAAAATCGTAGTAGGTTGTTGCGATGATAAAGTTTGACACTGTAACAGACTACTACAATTTCAAACACAATTGCTATTTCTTTAAACTCTTTTACTTGACAACTGTAATGGACAAATATATTTAATTGTCAAGAATTTTTTTTTTAAATATTCTATTCATATTATATAAACTCCAACCTCATCGATTCATCTTCTTCTATTTGGGGATGAGTAAAAAAGCCAAAATTTTTATTAATCGAAAAACTAATTCAATACCGAATCGAATTTTAAGTTAACAAAATTAAAAATTTGAATTTATCGTTTTTACTTTAAAAAATCCAATCTATATATATTTTATATATTATATTTTTAAATTTTACACTTAAAATTTTTAATATTTTTATAATTTATAAATATTACGATATATAACTTTTTAAAATATTATTATAATTCCTATATTTAGTAAATAAATATTAAAATTATTTTTTTATTACTATTATTTATTCATTACATATGCATAATTAACATTTTATTGTTAGTTTCATATTGAATATATTTAATTCTTATAATTAATTATAAAAATTTTATTTTATTGTAATTTTTAATGAATATTATATTTAAATTATATTTTTTTCATTTTTAAGTATTTGTAACTATTAAAAATAATATTGCAAATTGTATAATTTACTAAATTTATATGTTAAAATTTTTTAGTGTTTAACTAATAAATCGATTTGAAAAAATTGTTAAAAAGCAAAACTAATATTCAATTAATCAAAATTAATATTGGATTGGTTAATAAAATTGTTGTTGAACAGGTTAACCGATCCATACTCACCTCTGTCTTCTACCTATTTTCTCCATCTAAACTTCTCCCAACCATTTCCAATTCTCATATTATTTTTTATATGCATTAACAATTTTTTTTTCTTTATTACTTGCACAACATTCAAAACGATTTATTAGCTCATTGCACAAATTAAATGTAAGTAAAATTATTTACATTTTTTACAAATTATTTCTATAAAGAAGTTATAAAAATAATAGTTTAATACAATATTTAACTGTATTATTATGTAATTTTTACGCATATTTATTCATTTATTTGATGATGTGAAGATAAAAAGACAAGCCATTACTTATATTTACATTTGAAGATGCAATATCTTATAATGTAAAATATTAAAATAATAAATTTATGTATTAAAAAAATTTAAAATTAATATAAATTAGAATTTTACAATCATTGACATATTATTATAATTTGACAGGTTCATACTAAAGTAGAAAATTTTCATGCATTATAAAGATGTAAACTTATTTTTTGTTAAATATGTGTTTGACATTTTTTTTCATGTATTTGGTATTGAAAATTATTAAATTAAATTAATATTAGCAATTGATATACACATTTCTTTATTAATGAAACATGTATAATTGATCATTTATTTATTTGTATATCTTTATAAATAGTATGAAAATCAATTGCATTGTTTGTGATTTTTTTTATAGAGAAATCATAAAAAAAATATTATTTTGATACAATATTTAACTGTGTTATTGTGTACTTTATATGTCTATTTTGTTAATTAATTTGGTGACGTAGAAAAAAAGGTAAATTATTAAATATATTTCCATTTCAAAATGGAATATCCAACAATGTAAAATATTAGAATAATAAATTTATGTATTACGTAGGGGTGAGCATGTACCAGTTAACCAGTTCATAAGTAAAAAAAATAACCAGTTTATTAATATCGATTTTGTAAAATTACTAACCATTAACCAGTCCATTACATTCAATTAACCAGTCCATCGATTTCGATTTTTCGGTTTGGTTAATCAATATTTTTCGGTTAACCATTAAAATTTATAACATAAAATTATTAAAAAATTTAGATAAAATTCAATTCAATTTCAAATGTATAAATTAATTTAATATAAAAGTTATGAAACAAATATAATTTACTAGACAAAATTCATGTTATATAAATCAATAGCTAATATTATAAAATAGATTTGATATTTATTAAAAATTATAATATGCTTGATTCTAAATGAAATAAAATTTTAGATAATATTAAATGTTATAATAAAATTTTTAAAATATAAGAAAATGTAATTAAATGCTGTTAAGTAAAATATAAACACCAATATATAATAAAAAATAATATATATAAAATTTAATCAGATACTATATATAAATATTACTATATAATTAAAGAGAATGAAATAATATAAATTTAGTTTAAAGTATTATATAAATTTTATAGAAAAATATAAAAAATTAAGGTATAAAAATAAAAAAATAATTTAAATATATTTTACAAAATTATTTTATGTAAATTTTAAAAAGAAATAAAAAAAAGTTGTTATATATATATATATATATATATATATATATATATATATATATATATATATATATATATATATATATATATATATATATATATATATATATATATATATATATATATATGAACAGATTAACCGTTGACGAACGGTTAACCTGTATGTAAAAACTTAAACCGTAATCATTAATAAAAAATATAAATATTAAAAATTATAATCGAGTTCATCGGATCGAATAACCATAAAAATCGGCTCGATTTCAAACCGGTTTTACGATTAACCATATTTTTGATTTTTTTTCTCACCCATAGTATTAAGATTTGTTATATTGATATAAATTAGGAGTTTACATTCATTTACGTATTGTTGTAACTTGACATATTCATATTAAAGTATAACATTTTCATGTATTATAGAAATGTGGACTTCTTTTTTGTGTGAAATATGTATTTGGTAATGAGAATTGTTAAACTAAATTAATATTAGCAATTGATATGCACTTTTTTATTGATCGAACTTGTGTTCAATTGATCATTTATTTATTTATTTTTATAAAAGGCATCCATTTAACTTATGTTATAAAATTATTTGGCAAAATTTTTATTATAATTTTAACATACAAATATGCATGTATTTGGACTAATTTGATTATTGTAGTGGATTTTACTGTATCCTTCATTTTATTAGTCATGCTACACAATTTTTTTATGGTGATTTAAAAAACTTAGTGTAACATCAAACTAAAAATTTGATATTTAAAAATTTGAATTTGAAAAATATAGTAGTTTAGATTAAGATCTTATAGTTAATACTAATGAAGTTCCTTCTACTTCAGGTGATGTTGGTAGGAGATCCTCAAGATTGAAATCTTAGTTGTCTTACTTAATGGATTATCATTGTAACATGCATGATACTGTCAGATCATGCTGTTGCTCTTAGAATGAATTATGAACACACCAAAATTTTATCTTCACCTTATCATATCACTTCCACTCTTCCTTATACTTTACTTAAAGATGCACACTAGGTTTTTCTGCCACCATTAGTTCAGTTACTGAACCAAAGCCTACAATCATGCGATAAAATCTACTGAATGGTAAACAGTTGTGGATGCAAAAATCCAAAACTTCAAAGCTAACAACACTTGGTAGCTAATTGAGTTACCTCCTGGAAAGACCCCTATTGGTTGTAAATGTATCTACAGATTTAAACATCACTCTGATGGCTCCATTAAAAGATTCAAAGCTGGATTGGTTGTAAAGAGTCTTGCATAACCACATGGCATTTATTATTTAGAAATTTTTACTCTTGTTGCCAAAATAACCGCCATAAAAGCCTTACTAGCTAATACTGCAATTAAAAATTGGCTTGATAACTACAATGTTTTTCTTCATGGTGATCTCTATGAAGAAGTATATATGAATCTCCTTCATGGCTTCTTTTGTTCTAATCCTAAATTAGTCTACAGATTAACAAATTCGTTATATGGGCTTAAATAAGCCTGCAGGCAATGGAATTCAAAACTGATAGAAGCTTTGTTGAATCAAGGTTTTTCACAAGCTATAATAGATTTCTCTCTTTTTTTAGAGTTTTCAAATGGTAGAGTGTTGCATTTGCTTGTGTATGTTGATGATGTCATGTTATTTGGTGATGATTTGTTTGAAATGTCAAAAGTGAAGAAATTCTTGCATGAAACTTTCTAATGGTGGAGTGTTGCATTTTCTTGGTTTAGAGGTGGCAAGAAATGCATTTGGTATCTGTTTATGCCAAAGCAAAAATTCATTGGAGTTGTAAGGAATTATGGATTTCTAGATTCCAAACTTATTTCTACCCCTTTATTTCCTAATTGTAAGGTTAGTGACGATGCCACTACTTTGGAGGACATTTCAGAATGCGGGGATTTAATAAGGAAATTGCTATACTTAACTACCACTAGACCAGAAAATTTGGCTTATGCTTATAGGTTTCTTAGATATATAAAAGCTTGTCCTATCCAAGGTTTTTATTTTATAACTAATAATACCTTGCAATTGAGTGCATACTGTGATTGTGATTAGGCTACTTGCAATACTACTCGAAAATTATCACTAGATTATGTGTGTTTTTAAGAATTACGTTAATTTGCTAGAAGAAATAGCCTACCATAAGTCGCTCTAGTTGTAAAGCTGAATACAAAACTATTGAAATAGTAACATGTGGAGTACAACGTTTAAGCTATTGGCTTAATGATTTATATTTATCTTGTGTCAAGGCAGTTTCCATCTATTGTGATAACAATTCTGCTCTTCATATTGCTCGGAATCTTTTATTTCATGAGCGCATAATATGCCAGCTCCATCAGTTATTATTTAGTTATAATTATAGGCGAGAAAGTTAATTTGTTAGCTGCAGTTCCTTGTTTTCACAAAATTGTATGAGGGTGTCTTGTAAAGTGAGCAACTCTATTGTTCATTTTTCATTGAATCAACTTTTACACGACAAAATGGAAGACTTGATTTCATTCAATATCAAAGTTACAAACATATACAGTAAGTAATGTGCTAGAATAAGAATACAAGTGTAAATAGAAAAGTACAATCATAATAGAATGCTAACATATCAATATAATAGGAAATAAATCAACAGAATAGCACAATAGGAAATTGAAAAATAAACATTATTCATTATCAACCTCTCGCAAGTTGAACTGGATTTGGAAACAGTCAACTTAGACCGAATAAGAAGAAAAAGACCTTTGAGTAATGGCCTGGTTTGAACATCACCGATTTGCCCCTTGGACTGATGTATTAAACATCCATCTGTTTATTTTTAACTCTATCACGCAGCAAAATGAAAATCAATCTCTAAGTGCTTTGTCCAATTGTGAAAAATAAGATTAGCAGTTAGATATGTGTCATTGAGATTACCACACCGTAATGTAGGAACCCAAGCAAAGAAAAACCAATCTCACTAAGCAAGGATTGTAACCATATCAACCTAGAAGTAGCTGAGCCAACGACATGGTACTCAGCTTTAGCAGATGACCAAGAAACAAAACCTTAATTAGTTATTAGAACTTCCAGAAATTAGATTGTTACCAATAAAAATAGCAAATCCTGTGGTGGATTTTTGTTCATCAAGTCTGCCAACCAATCTACATCAGAAAAGGCACTTATAGAAAAATAAGCTGACCTAGAAATGAAGAGACCATAATTAGAAATGCACTTTAAATAATGCTGAAGACATTTGGTTGCTTGCCAATGCTATTTTGTAAGATAGTGCTTTAACTAAGATAACTTATTCACTGCCTATGTTACTCGGATTCAGGTACGGGTGTCAGATATAGATATATATCCATGTGTCAGACTCATAATTTTCCAAAATAGAAGATATGTGGATACGGATCCAAATTTAAGATACTGATACGTAGACATAGATCCAAATTTTGACACGGGTGCATGGATACATTATATTAATAAATTAAAATAAAACTATAAATGATATAAATTGCTTTTCCTGGATTATTGGATTGGAATGAATCCATTGCACCTTTGCTTCAATTTTTTTTCGTGTCTCTGTACTGTTAGAATTTAGATGAAACAAAATGCAAGTAAATGTTAAAGTAGCCTATTCATTTCCCTTGGCCATTAAGAATTCTCAATTTCAATGTTGAATTCTCAATTTCAATGTTGCTATTGTTAATGAAATACCTTGCAATTTCAAAGTTGGACCTATTTAACTTTTTATATTCTAAGTTTGACTTGGGCCCATACCATTGAATTGACCTGATACTTCTTTAAAGTTTAATAAATCTATTTTTGTGGATGACATTTATTTATTTCCCGATCTCCTCTCTCTTCAAAGATGTACCTGATTTATTTTCCGATCTTCTCTCAAAGTTGTCACGTTCACCATTTTCCTATTGCGGTTCGTTTTCCTATTCACCGCCGTTCGTCAATCTCCTACTGTGGTTCGTCGTTCTCCTGTTGGGATTTGCTTGCATCGTTGATTGTTCTTATCGATTAGTAATTTTTTATGGGTTTTTCAGCTTCTCTCTAATCTTTCAAAGCTATGGGAGCTACCGTGTCCAACTTTTTAGGTTTGTGTTGGACACATATCTTGTGTTATATCTCGTGTCGTGTCGACATTGGTACGGCAGGGCAAAATGACGAGTCTAAGTAACAGAGTTTACTACAAAAGAAATCTCTGATCTAATGAAGGTCAAGTATTGAAGACCACCATTAACGCTGCGAAAAAGAGTGGGATCAGAAAAGGATGGACTATCCCCAAGTGCTAATTCGTCCGTGGGAGATATACAAGTAGAAACTGGTGTGCAAGTCCCCATATTGGCCATACAAAATAGCTCACCAATATATTTGGTTTGATGGAGATGTAGACCTTTCTTGTGTTAATGTACTTATATGCCCAAAAACTAATGCAACCAACCAAGATCTTTGATAGCAAACCAGTTGCTACAATTGACTCCTTAGATTAGGTTCCACCAAGGTGTGATTGTCTATAACAATAACATCATTAACATAAATGAGGAAATATAGAACACTAGACCCTAATTTATAAGAATAAAATGAATTGTCAGTTTTAGAACAACAAAACCCAATCTGACAGAGAACATCAGTTAAGCATTTATGCTACATTCTTGGAGCTTGCTTCAACCCATATGGCAACTTGTGCAATTGGACAAACATAATTGGGAAATCTTTTATTAAAACACCCAAGGGGTTGTTGCATTAAAAACACATTCATCAAGTAAGTCATGTAGAAATGCATTAGAAACATAAAGTTGATTAATAATCCATACGTGCTGAGCAACAATAGAAGAGAAGCCTAATGGTAAAAAGCTTCACAATAGGATAAAATGTCCCTGAAAAATCAACTCTAGGGCATTGGTGGAAACCTTTGGCAACAAGACGAGACTTGTATCTATGCATGGAGTCATCTGAATTGGTTTTGGTGCGGAAAACCCACTTACATCCAATGATAGTTTGATCTTGAGAAGGTGGAACTAGCTCCCAAGTACCATTAGAGACTAAAGCATTATATTCATCCGTCATTGCTTGATGCTAATGAAATTTAGGGGTATTTTTTAAGTAATGAGTAATGATTAATTAATAATTTTTTAACTATTTACTAAACAATTTATAAGATATACATAACAATTATTATAATAATGAGGTTTATTAATATAAAGCATCATTTTAATTTATCATTTATTTTAAATATTATTATTTTAATTTCATGTATTAAAATATAAATAATTATAAAATTAAATTTATATGATAAATATAAAAATAAATTATAGATAATATTATCTATAAGTTATTAGTATTAGATATAATAATTAATAAATATTTATTTTTTCGGTCCAATTCGATTTTAGACCAATTCAATATAGTTTAATATGATTTTTAATCCAATTTTATATAAAATATTTAAATTAGTTCCAAAATTAAATTAACAGTAAAAGTCAAAATTTTAAATTATTGCAATCTGATCCAAATTATTATCTTGCAATATATAAATAAGAACCGTCAGGTTGTTAATTTCGTTTCCGGATACAAACTACCGAGTGATGGCATATCAATGATGATTTATTGATTAAAAGGCTTCGGTGAATAAAATAAGAAAGATGAATACAAAAATGAAGGCAAGAAGGCAAAGCTTATCAATGCAGTCAAGCGGCGAAGGCCAATATTAATATCTAATAAAAGACGAAATAGATAACGTAACTTTGAGGCTTTCATTGTATATGAGAATTGACTTAAAATAAATATATAAATAACAGAAGGTTGTGCCCACAGAATTTAAAACCTAATCCCTACAAATTTTTCCATTCAAAAAAAAAACTGTGTTCTTCGGTTGACAGCAAAAAAATTGTGAGTCGGTTAGCAAATCATTTATTTTTAAATGAAGACTTAATTTTTTACACTATGAAACTTAGTATAAATGTACTTAAATAGCAAACCACGTGTAATTGTGAAATAAAAATATACCCCCTTTCTTGCTATCAATTCTCAAATCATCATTATCAAATTTATCATACCCTTACCGAAAAACACTTCTATTTTTACATAATTTTTTAAAACTAATTTTTATCATTGTTTTACATAATTTATTAATTGTTCTCTTCATTTATGATCATATATAGTTAGTAAAATTATGTTGATAAAAAAATTTAAAAACAATTACGTTTTAAGTGTTCTTTAGAAATTCAGAAAGTATTACTTATGTTTGATTTTTACCTTTTTTTTTTTCTATTATAATCGGATATTTTTCCATTGTTAAGTGGTAATTGGACTTCAAAAACAGTTCGATACCATAGACTACATAGTCAGCTTGGATCAAAGTAACAAAGTTCGAATTTGGGATGGAACGTTGCAACCTTCTACCCTTCTATAACATTCATAACGATGCAACCTTTACACTTGCATAACAGCTCAGGCAACAAGTAATGAGGAATTACCCTGCCTTAATTACTTTAATTTTAATGATTATTCAAATCAATAGCTCTATAAATAGGTCAACAACTCATAAGCTCAAGTACGATTTTTTTTTTCCACACTTAGCTTTACATCCAACTCTCTCCAAATACTTTTTAACTTGACCAACAAAGTATTCATTGTCAAAACCTTCAGTGGATTCTCTCTGTTAATTTACAAGCAATCTCTTTTTACTTGAAAGCCAAGCATGGATATTTTGTTCTGAGGTCATTCCTAACTAGTAGTCCGAGCATCTGACCCGTGATCATTTAATGCGGTAAACGTGAAAAATATCTTCCATCGTTGATCTTTTTTCGATTTAAATGTCCCATATGGTTCATCCAAAAAATAACCTGAGGTAAATATCTCTTTGCCACCACTTTCTCAGCCATTTTTCCATACAGGCCCCGCTCCAGCTCCGACAACGCCTGGCATACCTCATCTTCCCTCCATCTTTAGTTTAACTTCGTAGATGGCGTAAGCTTTGAAGGCGACATTAACTGCTATGGAGCCCCAGGCGCCGCCACTTGGGCCTTCTGTGGCAGCCTCACTTCACACTTAGGGAATATTGGCTGCATCTACTGGTACTGAGACCTCCTTAAACAGGTAAACCTCTGATCTTGTACTTAGCAATAGAAGATAGTTTAGTGGGAGCTATGATGGCACAAGAGAATGATTTTGGGATTGAGTATGCGATATACTATCTTAGTAAGAAGTTTCTTCCTTACCAAGTGAAGTATATAGAAGTTGAGAAGATCTATCTGGTAGTTATATGGGCATTAAAGAAGATGAGATACTACTTTCACTCTTACAGGATACAAGTTGTAGCTAAGTAGAATCCTCTTAGATACTTACATGAGGCTCTTACATTATTAGGAAATATGGGAAGGAGGTTAATTCTCCTGCAGGAATTGAATATAAAATACATCACTAGGAAGACCATTAAAGGAAGAGCGATGGCAGAGTTCCTAGTTGATCAACCTTTAGAAGGAGAAGAGGTGACTTATGAATTCCCCTGATGAACATATTTCAATCATAACAGTACATGGATGGCATGTAAAGCTACAAACAATGTAGCAGAATACGAAGCTTGCATTTTTTGATTATAAGCTTTACTGGATGTAGGAGCAAAGACTACAAAAGTATTTGGAGATTCATCTTTAGTGATTTACCAAGTAAAAGGAGAGTTGTAGGTGAAGGAAAAGTGATTGTTGCCCTATCTCAAATATCTAAAGGATTTGAAAAGTTAGTTTGAGGTTTGTAATTTTGGATATATGCCTAGAGAAGAAAATCAGTTGGCAGATGCCCTGACTACCTTGGTGTTTATATGGGATAATCCGAATGGATTAATCATGAAGTTTGTGGTAATTTTGAGTTTCGATAAGCCATGCTTTAAAAAAGAGCATTTCATAGATATCGAGGTGGATGATTGAAAGCTTTGGTATTATGACATTTAGATTTACCTAAAAAAGTCAATGTTCCCTAAAGAGGCTACCGAAAAGGACTAAAGAATGATTTAAAAGTTGTTCACACAGTTCATTATTGTAGGAGGAATGCTTTACAAGAGATAGCCTAATAGAATCCAATTGAGGTGTTTAGATGAAAAGGAATCAAATAAGGTAATGGAGAAAGTACATATGGGAGTGTGTAGAGCCCATATGAATGGTTTAGCTCTGTCAAAGAAGACCATGAGGTAAGGTTTTTTTGGCTTACAATGGATACTAACTACTCTAAGTATGTCAAAGAGTGCCATTTGTGCTAATAGTATGCGGACCTGAGGCATTTATCCATTTCTGAGTTATGTAACCTTAGGTCACCATGGCCATTTACTGCATAGGGAATAGAAATCATAAGAATGATTCATCTGCCTACTTTAAACGGACAGAGATTTATTATAGTGCCCATTGATTATTTCACCAAGTGGGTAGAAGCATAATCTTTCAAGAAGATAGATGCACGAGATATTGCTAAGTTCATTGAGAAGAATATGATATGCATATATGGTTTAGCTCATCATATGGTGTCAAACAATGGGTTACAATGTTCAAGTGAAACTAGATAGATATTTATCAAGTATTGGGTTCAACATCACAAGTCATCTCCTTATAGACCATAAGATAATAAAGTAGTAGAAGCAGTAAATAAGAATGTGAAAAGAATTCTTACCAAGATGGTACGAACTTATAAAGATTAGCCTAATAAACTACCTTTTGCATTATGGGGTTATATGACCATAGTTAGAACTTCAATAGGACCCACTCCATTTTATTTGGTACATAGAGTGAAAGTAGTACTACTAATAGAGATTAAGCATCAGTCTTTGAGAGTAATTCTAAAAGATGAAACACCAGAGGTAGAATGGGCTAGATAAAGGTTATCGTAGCTTAACCTATTAGTTGGAGATAGGATAATGGCTTATTATCACAGTTAGGTCTATCAGAAGAGGCTAGCTCATTCATTTGGAAAGAAAGTTAGAAAGCACCCATTGAAAGAAATGAGACCTAGTGTTCAAACAAATGAGGCCAGGGATGCTAGATATCCGAGGTAAATTCAGGCCTACGTGGGAAGGATCTTTTATGCTTAAGGAGCTATTATCTAGGGGAGCTGCTATTTTATCATGCAGTGATGGCAATGGGTTTAAAGAACATATGAATATTGACAGATTGAAAATGTTCCATGGCTAAAGACTAAAAGAGAAAAAAAAAAGAATAAATGTCCCATGAGTTAAAAATCAAAAAATAACAACCTTGCTAAAATTAGGCACCTCGCTAAGGTGAAAACCAAAAAAATGCATCCTAAGCATAAATTAGAGGCTGAGAGAAAATAATCAATCAAAATAACTCGAGAAGGCTGACTGATGATAGGAGTTATGATGCTTATAAAATTTCATTTCAAGATTGAATTATATGTGTTATTGAGATAAAGTCAAATAATGATCATGTGTACCGAAATCAGAAATAAATGTCATGCATGTCCATAAATGTGATATAAGTATTCTTATCATGTGTTCAATAAAAGCAAAAACATCATCTATGAAAATATGTCATCTAATCTATCAGTTTCACATCCCCCTCTCCATTTAGGTGCCTCAGGTGAGAGAATCTATTACTAGTAGCTGGGTTTTTGACCCACTTTTTGTATGAGTTAGAGGTGGTGAAATCACAAGCATTAGTATCAAGAATGGTAATCATCACCGAAATTTAAGTCCAGATTCTCTGATAGTGCTCTATCACAAAGTGAGCAGTAAGGATGCCTTCATGGAAGCCCATTAGATGCCTAACAATGTCCTGCCTATCGCTAAACTAGCGAACATAATGGGTGAAGACATAGAAAGTGGCTCAATGAAGACCATAGAGAGGGACACATCCTGACTCTCCATCCTTAACCATAAAAGTAGGTAGCCAGGAACACCTAAACCTGATGTCATCATCTGTCAAATGACCTAGCCAATCAATAACATCCTTAACTGACTAAAACATTGGACGATGATATGGCTTATCAGGTAAGTGCTTATGTCTCTAACTCAAGGAAGAGGCTCTAACAACAACTACAACTTCTTATGAAGCTATAACAAAAAGTTAAAAATGAGTTTGATTTATTTAAGGAAAAAATAAGGCATAAAAATATGTGAAAATTTGAAAGGATGTGCATTTTAACAAGAAAAGCTTGTATGAAAAGCCACAAGGGGCATACTACCTTTAAAATTAAGGAAGTACCTGAAGAAACATAAGGCTACTCGCTGAAAAGTAGAAAAGCCATGCTGAGTAAGGGAACTATGGCAGGCATCCAAACCAATAATGGTCTTAGCCATAATTAGGGAAATGGATTGTGCCCCCAATGTATGCAATCTATAACATTGAATAACCTTTAATCCATAGTCATAGGATCACCAGCATGTACCAATAGGCATTGAGCTAGATAATAAAGTAGTTTCACGATAGAATGGAAGGTAGAAACGTCATAAAAAATGGTCAAGACATTAATCGGTTACTGTAACAGAAATGTTGGCCCATAGGGTACCAAACCCCTAGCCACAGAAGGAAGGACTACTAAAGCATGGACCACCACTTTAGGACGGTTAACTATAAGAGGAGGTAAGTATGATTGAACCTCAAGATCAAATCTGGCATCCACCATGGAGCAAACTCTTCAGGTAAAGGACATAACTCCTAGTGAGTGAATCGAAGCACATAAAATCTCAGATCCTAATATCAAAGAATAGTAGTCAGTAAGTTTTTATCTAGAGAAGCTCTCCTTAGAAACCTCAAACTCAAGTAGGGAATCAAAATAGGGTCTTTCCAAGTTTTTAGGTCATCTAGTAGTTGGTGTAATTTTACAAGTCCAATCGTCATGGTAACATAATTTTTCAAATAGTTTAAGTCTCAAAAGAACAAGTAATAATGAATGACTAAAAGAAAAATATATAGAAAGGAAAGAAAAAAGAGATAAAGAAGAATACTTGATGGAAACTTCCAAGAAGATGAAAATTCAAAGACATAAAATCCAAGAAAATTAAGCACTATTTATAGAAAAGTGATGAGGAATGGCTATCCCTCACTAGGAGCCAGCCACGGGTTGCCCGTCCCTCACCTCTGAAAGGCCAAAAGTCACATTTTGCATGTTTTATGCATTGCACATACATAGCATTGCATTTGTCTTTGTTTGTGTTTTACAAGAAATTTAAAAGGCCTGATGACTTGAATAGTCAATTCTAAAGGGCTCGAAATGCAACAAGTCATCTGTTTTGAAGGACATATAACTTTCAGGTGGTATTTCAAACTTTTGTACAACTATGTATATCAAAAGGCAATTAAAACATGTGAATATTGTAAAAATAATAGTGTAACCTATTAAAAGAGTATCAATAATTTTGCAAATCAATTTTATTAGATAGAGAATGAAAAATAGATAAAAAGGTCCAAAAATTGAAGAAAACAGAGTTAAAATGTGAAAAATAGGAGAAAATTAAAAACGAGGGGCATTTTGGTCATTTTTACTTGAGGGATGAGACGTATTTCCATCCTGTCTATCGCTAGGTGGAGGATAGGCTTCCCGTCCCTCACTTGATTTAGGCAATATAAAGGTTGTTTTCTTTATTTTTCGGCCAAAAATCTAAGTTTTTTGACATTTGATTTTCAGTTTCGATTTTCCAAGCATTTCTCTCTGGTACGATGTTCGATTTGTAAGACATTTCTGCCTATGGACTGCTAGGAATGAGGCACACTTCAAGGAGAATAGCTTTTATGCCATTTCTACTTTTTTTTTCCTTTTTATATTCCCCAAGTAATTATAATTTAATTCTTTTATTATTTTCTTCATCTTTTTATTTTTTCTCTTAAGTTAGGATATAGTTTATGTTAGAAAACTTTAGTTTTAGGCATGATGGATGCGAGCACTCATTTTTGTATCTGTATTTATTGTTATGTTTGTTCTTTAGTTTAAAAGTCAATAATACCTTATAGTTTAAGTAAAATAATGCAAATACCAAAAATTTCTTTGCATGACACTGTAAATAATTAAAAGCTTTATGTATGAACACTTAAATTTCTAACATGCCCTTTTTAGATGATAATGTATATGATCTTTGATTTTTTAGGGGTGTTTTTTTTTTATTATTTTTGCTATTACACCAATTATAAATAATCCAAATTTATGTTGTTTGACAGCCTTAATGGCTTATGGCTTGTTGTTTGCTTTTTAATGTGTTCCTTGTGTAGGGAGGCATTCATATTCCTAGTCGAAATGCTGCCAAATTTTTATTTTATTATTTTTGTAAAGTGTTAAGTGTTGATAGTTATGTTGTTTGGTGACCTTAAGGGCCTGTAATTTGTTATTTGCCTTTAAATATGTCTTTTATAAAGGGGGCAATCACTTTTCTAGCTGGAATACAATTGAATTTTTATCAAATTTTCTTAAAAAATATCAAATTTGATTTAGGTCAATACTGCAATTATATTGGCATCTATGACAGCTTATGTTTCATTTAAATATATTTCTTGTGCAGAAGGCAACCTCATTCCTAGTAGGGATGCTACTCGAATTTTATTTGATTTCTTGCAAAGCATACAATGTGTTTTTGCTTTATTTTTCATGCATGATCATCAAAATTATTTATGTGTCAAGCTTTCTTTGTTTAAATTAGCTATAAACATCTAATTCAACATAATTCCAATATTTTGGTTTGATTGCAATTTGATTCAAACATAAACTAACATGTAATATTTTCGTAGGATGCCTCATAGGCAGCATGTCCCTAGCCAATGTCGGCTTATATGACACCCTAACAGGTTGTAAGATACCGAGCTCTTGGCTAGGTCCAGTATAGAGCGAGCAAATTTATGTCCAGGTAGTTCCTGGATGACTTCAGACTACTTTAGATGGCATACAAACTTCTTACTAGGGCTGGTTTGACAGATTTCTTAACCCCAGCTTTTAAGACATATTAAACATGACTACAGAGGTCTTAGCTACTCTCTGGTATGGGGGGTATCATTGGTTAGACACTCGAGAAGGAGTAGTATAGTTAAGAGCTTTGGGGATATAGGCTAGCATCACTCGATGCAGATTTGTAAAGGCCATAGGGCTTTCCAATAGACCAAGCATAATTACATCACCCAGAATGATGGATAGAGATAGATGGAGGGTTGTGACATTGCTTAGAGTGATTTATGATTTGAACAACGTGAAAAGAACGATGTTGGCTTTTTAGATTTATAGATACTTACAAAAAGTCTTATTTATCTCTTACCTTAGATGCACTGGGAGTCTAGGTAATGTTAATTCGACAAATGTTACTAGATTATGGGGGATGCAGGAGGGTCACCATATAGACATCCTATATGAGATCACCTTAACGTTGACCAAGGTGAGCACTTCACTAGGGACTTAGGTGTGGGCAGGAGGAGTCATCACTAGACTATTAATATCCCTTGGGTTAGACGAAGACCATTTCAGTGATCCAACCCTAGAGAGTATCTATATAGACCTATAGCTAGCCATTACTATAAGTATAGTGGAGCCTATAGATGGGCAAAAAGGCTAGTACAGATTGCTGATAATGCCTGAGACCGATAGAAATACAGCTTAGATCCTATAATTTCAGATGTAACGACTGAGAAGGATGACCAGTGCCAGGTAGTAGACAAGGCCCTAGTAGAGCCTTAGATATGTATAAAACAACCACCATAGTAGAAAGGTCAACCTGATGAGCCTCATGATTAATAGGAGCCACAGGGGCAAGCATCAACTCAGACAATGAGTTCGACATGCAGCTTGATATACATGACCTCTTGGGTTTTTTACCACAAACTCTAGTACATGTTAAACCCTATATCAGGCATCAGAGATTGCCAAATATGAGGTTTTCCTTATACAGGCATCCTAGTGCATCATCTTCTTTAGCTTCTCTGCCTTGTGGACACTCGGGTTGACTGTACCTCAACCATTAATTCCATCGTCTCCTGTATAGGTACCTTTAGCCACTCCATCAGATGACATTTCCATATGGTTGGCAGCATTGGGGACATCTAATAGACAACAAAAAGAGGCCCTACAAAGCATACTTACAGTAGTATAATCTCTTTACACCTTGCCACCAATTGTCCAAACTTTTTAGATTGAGGTATAGGGCCTTAGGGCTAACATGTAGTTTGCAGGGCATAGATTTAATGAGTCCCTATAGGTACTTAATGATTTTATTACCTAGCTTAGAACCAGAGCATTGGCATCAAGATCACAGTTTTTGGGGCTAGGCAAGCTGTGATTGAGATAGATGAAGAGCTTAAAAGGTATATTGGGTACCTAAGAGGAGACTTGATGTGGTATTTAGAGAGCCACTGTAGAGCAATCATAGAGGTAGGTCAGGGATCAGAGAGGCTGGTAGAGGTGATAACATAGGTGTTGCAACTATTCACATTAGTGATACTAGGCTTTATATTCATGTTTTAGCGGGCAGGAGAGCAACGACCTTCAACACCTCAGGCTATGGCACCAGGTCGATTGCCAACTCATAGACCACCATCAGGGCCAGCCTATTGTAGAGAAATTGGATCAGGGCCATCACAATGATGTGTTTTATTTTGTATTCAGGGAGTTTTTCCTTTGGAAAAATTTTGATATACATAAATGGAGCTGTATATAATTTATCATGTTATTTCATTGTATGCCTCATTTTATTTATATTAAATATTCTTGAAATAAATGAATCACAATATTCAATATATTAAAAAATGAATGAATCATGAAATTAATAAGATGAATCATAAATAACCACACTATGATGAGATATCGATAAAAATAAAATAAAAAATAGATAAAAAGGTCACTAATACTCAATACTTTTCATAACAGGTATTAAGAGCCTCTGCCAGGGGGCATACGACTATCCTCACAAGGGGATGTAAGTATTGTTTTTCAACAAACGAAGCTACCTGAACAGAGTGAAATTAAAGAGATGCACAACAATTAGGAGTGCAAATAATTTCAGATTCTAAGAGAATCTTCCTCATATTTTAAGAATGACCATTCACCATTGAGTGGGTATTCCCTCACTATCCGTTGGAACATGAGATGTTTATATCTGAACATGTCAGAAGTCATAAGGCTGATGTTGACAACAAAGAACTATTGGACAAGAGGCAAAAGTCTATTGAAAATGTAGATCTTGGAAAGGCACTAAAAGAGGATCAACCACCTTGAAGATGATGGTTTTTCCTATATTAGTGTCAATTTGTAGAGTGGTGGCATGGTCATTAGAAAGTGTGCTAGGATGGGCTCAAGCATCTCAATGACTCTTTACAGATGCATATTTGCCAGAATGACTTTTAGCATTTCAATAATTCCCCAGTACACAAATTCTAAAGTATATGCCAAAAATCTCCCCAATGGACAATGCACATTTGCTACAAATATCCCTAATGGAACAATAAATCTCTCAAGAAGAATAATCAATAGGTTAGCTAATGAATAACACTAATCAAATATTAGTATAATCAGGTCACTTAATGTTATAGGTCTACTCAAGTTTCAACCAAATACAACAAGTCATCAAAAGTCTGCATGTCTTAAGTGTTAATCAAATGTATTCAAGTAACTTGACTTTGCATGCCGACAAACTAGTGCTAGTTAAAAGCTTTTCAACAATTTAATTCTGCATGCCCTGGGTGCTAATCAAATACAATCAAGTCAACCTAATTCTGCATACCCTAGGTGCTAACCAAGGAGACCTTTCTTGTCCTAATTCTACATACCCCAGGTGCTAATTAAACAAGTATAGACTTATCACCTTCAATTGAGCTAGTCTC
Organism: Excoecaria agallocha; assembly: GCA_037975025.1. Classification (NCBI taxonomy): domain Eukaryota; kingdom Viridiplantae; phylum Streptophyta; class Magnoliopsida; order Malpighiales; family Euphorbiaceae; genus Excoecaria; species Excoecaria agallocha. Next base: position 38,130,949 of record CM075817.1, on the reverse strand, counting down.
AAGCCTTCTCGATTCTATATGCCCTAGGTGCTAATCAGATGCATTCAAGTAACCTGATTCTGCAAGCCTCAAGTGTGAATCAGAGTTAATAAATTTGTCCCAATTCTGCATACCATAGGTACTAATCGGATAGTTAAACTAGGGTTAACGTATCAATAAACTGATGATAACTACCCAACCAAGAGACTCACTACTTAAAAAGGTATGTGTTTTAATCGATCGAGAGATTCGCTACCTCAGGTACATGTCTTTTTCCTTATACTCTAAATTTTCTTTAGCATTAATGCAAGCTCCCTAAAATTGGGGCCAACTATAGACACCGTGACTCGAGGCAGTCTAGATTAGGGTTACCCGATGATAAGAAAATAGCATATTGATGACAACAAGCTTTGGATCTCAAAGCCCTGATCATAAATTTCTCGCATTCTATCAAAAGATTTTCATGTTTTCCTAAGTATTTTCAAATATTTAAAGTGTTTTAAGAAAATATGCATAAAACCCCTATTTTGGACTTTCATTGGTGGTAGACAGCTGTTTATCAACTAAGGGATGTCTTTTTGGGACCCCTTTCTCTGGTATGGTCTGAATTAGGAGCATTTTGGGAAAATCCAAGGTTTAGTGATAAAAGATGGTTGCCCTTTATTGAGGATGCCAGTCCCTCACTCCAAACCCATAATTTCACATATTTTTATAGATTTAAAAAAATGTTATCACTTAAGATTTTTTCAAATTTACAGGGGTTTTATCTCCAAATTTCAAGGGTTTTTTTTAGTTGAAAAGGAACTAAAACTCTTTTTTAGGTATAAATTCAAAAATTAAGGGTTTTACAAAGAGAATGAATCATATTTTTGAAGAGCCATGATTAGAGAAGAAGAAATAGTTTTTTTTTCTCTCTTACCTTGTGCTCTAGCAATTCTTGTTGAAACACACACATATACATAAACAAATTTTATATTTTTTGAGAATTAATGATTGTGAACCAGAGCAGAGATATGGACTACAGAATTTGTATAGTTGGATTATCTCTTAAGGGTAATATTCTAGGCTTATTCCCCATTTTATCTGTTTAAAACTCAATTGGCATGATTCTTCAATACATATTGATATGATTTAATTATTATTATTGATTAATACATATGTTTAAATGAGGTATGATGTGTTTCTGGGTTGCTAGGCATGATAAAGGTGTGTTTTGATATTGATTTCCTCCATTATTGTGCATTTAAAGATTTTTATGTTATTTGTAAGTTCTATAATTTTGTATCTTTAATTTGTTTAATGTATGATTATGTATCTCTAACATGTTTTAACATGGTTTGATATTTAAATATTGCATGTTTAAAGCTAGAAACTCATTTTGTATGATTTCCTGCACTTTTTACCATTTTTCTGCATTTTTATTCTATCTAGGGGTGATGGATGGGAAGATGAATTGGTAGATGACCGTTCATCACTCAACAGATGGGATGTCATCGGTCCATCCTTTTGTCTCATCCTTCACGTCTCCTTAGATTGTCCCTCACTCGTTTAGGCATCTGTGAGTGTGTTTTAGGTCATATTTTCTTATATATTTCATGACTTTAGGTATTCTTTTGCTATTTATTTATTTATTTATTTCTTATGATATTTATGCATTTCTAACAATGATTTTGATTATGTATGATTTATTTTTGTACTTAAATGTCTTCTATTTATACATATGAATTTGTGATTATTCTAATTATGTTATTTAAAGATTTTAATTAGTTTATCTTTTTGTGATTTTTCAAGTAATTTATGCTTTTATGGTTCCAGAGGATCTATGGTTTTTTGTATGGAAAGTCATGCTCCCACATTTTTCACCATCTTTATTCCTTAGTGGTATTGATTATTCTATTTTATTTATTTATTATGGCTATGTTTACTTATTTATTTATTTTTGATATTATTTGACATTTGATTTTTGATGTATTATTTTTCAGGATTGTAATAGTTAATAAAAAATGATTTTTCAAGCATATTAAAATAAAAAGGCACTTAAAATATTTTCTATCAAATAAATTTGGTTTTCTTACAAAATATGGACCAATGTCCAATGTTTTTTCCCAAATTCACACAATATGTTATAAAAATATTTTATAAATATGCATGAGAAAGCCAATGCTTCCAAGTTAATCAGAAACCTATTTTATATTTGTACATTGATCTTATTCATTATTATTCTTCGGGATAATTTGCCTTTCTAATAATTTTCAAGTAGAATTTTACATTAAGCTTTTATTTATCACTTTTTTGATTGAATAAGATGCTTTGTATTCTATCATTTGCATTGTGTGAGGGAGGAGAGGGAATTAATTATAAAATTCAATTATAAAACAATACCTAACCAAGACACCTAATTAAAGTGATGTTTAAAACACCATGCTCTGTCTGGGCATCAAAATAAGATCGAAAATCAATTTTCAATGTTTTGTTGGGTAGTGACTCCATGATATCTGCCTTTTTGAGTCTACTAGTAGATGCCTTCATAGGTCGGCTATTGACCATAATTTGAACTTAATCCTTTTTATTGCAAAATGGTCAGTTTATGATCAAAAGTGAGCCTTATCCGACCTCGAATCCTAAAAGCGGGCCTCCAATGGCAAACTAGGAAACAAAAGGTGGGCTTCGGTGTGTATCACATATATATTAAAAAAAGAATAAAGAGAAGAATAAAATAAAAGAATAAAAATAATAAATAATAAGAATAAATAAAAATAGTGAAAGTGAAAGAAGGAAAGAACAAGGAGAAAAAGAGAGGGAAGTACTTAGCAAAGAAGATTCACTAGGAAGACAGAGAGTCAAGGTATAAAATCCAAGGAAAAGGATAACTATCTATAGAAGGACTTGACAGACAGTCATCCCTTAAGGAGTGACTAACGGCCTGCCCGTCTGTCACTCCGGGACCACCTAATTGAGCCTTTCTGTATGTCTCATGCATTGTATGTACATTTTTGGATCCATGTTATCTTTATTTTTACAGAAAATGTAAGAAACACATTGACATTGCAAAAGGTTTTTAGAAATTTAAAGGAGTATTTAATTCAGGGAGTATTTCATTAAAATAATAATAATAATAATAATAATAATAATAAGTGTAAATTAAGCACAAATTAGTAATGTAAATTAGTGTGAAATGAAATAAATAAAAGAAAAAAATGGGGAGAAAAGACAAAAATAATAAAAAAATGTAAAAGGAGCAATAAACATGATGTTAGTAGTGGTCATCGATCACTTGCGACAGATGGCTAGCCCGTCTGTCACTCGAAATTTGAAAAAATAAACTATTTTTCTTCTTCTTCTTCCTCTTCTTCCTTTCTTTACTATATTTCTTATTTTTTACAATTCCCTCCATTTTTTCTCAATTTTTTTAGGATTTTCTCCACCTTTTTTTTTCATTTCTTAAGCCGTTTTGCAAAAATTCTCCCGAGGTTGTTATGCATCTCAGGGTTATGTTTATTTTGACCTTCATTGTCTTTTTTTTTTCAATATCAACACAAAAGGTTGGTAACTTCATCCCTAATTTATTTTTTTTTCTTTTCTTCCATGTTTTATGTTTTAGATTTTCTTTGGATAATGCTATAATTATAGTTGACTCTTCATTTTGTTTAAAAAAGAAGAAAGAGTAGTGTAAAAATGATTTTGTTCCCTTTATTGGCAGTAGTAGAAAAAGAAGAAAGAGAAAAAAATGATAAATAAAATTGCTTATTTGATTGCAATTAGTTTTGTAGTCTAATTACTTTTTTGATTTTCGTGTCACTGTTTATGCTTACTACTCATATATTTTGGTTTGATGTTATAGATATTGTTGACTGCATTTGCATAATTAGATGTACATTGGCAAACCAAAATACATGGAATACACTCAAATGTTAAAATTACAGAATTTGTTACTTAGTTTTCGTTAGTTTTTATCTTAACTCAAATTGTTTATTTAGTTTAATTTAATAGATTCTAATTTGGTTAATTGAAACATTGAACTTAGATATATTGCCTTTTTTAATTTGGGTGTTATAAATCATTTTCTCTTATACAATTAAGTCATTAATTTAACTGTAGAATTAGTTTTATCTTAGATCACATTAAAGTAAATTTCCTTGAACGAACTCCTTGGTGGCCATTAGGGCCTGTGCTGTTGCTTTTGAAATGCAATTTTTATGCAGATGGTAACCATATGTCTAGCCAAAATGCTGCAAAAATTTCGTTAAAATTTTTCTAAATTGTCACTTTTTTTATTTTCTTGATTTATTATGCATACTTTCTTGAATACCTATTCATAGGTTTGGGACTTTATAATATATTTTTGTGGTGCTTAACATGCATTTCAATGCGGATTGGCTAACATCAGTTTAAGCCGGCATGCTGCTAAAATTTTGACAAAAACTCATGCAAATTTAATTTATGTTGTTACTTACGATGCACTTTACTTTCAAAATTGTCCGCCATCATGATGCACATGCTAAACTAGCTCCACTAACTCCAGAGTGGATGATTGTTGACCGGTGTTTAGCTAGTATACTAGATCGACTAAATAATATAAGGGAATAGATTTAAAATCCCAATAGTATCAAATCCAAGAGAACGTGAATTGCTAAGTAAAATATCTAATTGTGTTGAATTCAAATGAGTTTTAAACTAGATAGGAAAATAAATCTAAGAAATAACACTAAATTAAAATAAGGTCATTAAGGAAATTAACAAAATTGAAATTAATGCTTAGGAAATTCTATCCTCATAAATGTAATTGGAAACATGTAAAACAATATTAACATTAATATCTTGAAAAACCCAACTCAAAACATGTCTCATATTTAGAATACCATTCTAGATCACAAAGCTTTTTAATTAAGAACAACCTAATAACTAGCATCAGCTTGGGTTAATAAATTCCTAATTTTTGAATGAATCTCCTCTAGGAAAACCCATTTAAAAATTCATCTATTCCCTAACACACTTGAACTAAATATAATCCATACATAGAAATTAAAACCTCATTTTTGTAACATAAAGATAACTAGATGTAAAAAATAAAAGAACAAGGCATAAACACATACAATTTACATTTGGATTTAATAGTTAACCATCTCTCAATACATTAAAAATCAAAACCAAACATCAATAATAAGTACAGAATTAATCTTGAGGAAAATAGAAGAAAATATGTAAATATTCATTAAACACAAAATTCCAATACAATTATGGTCCAAGAATTCCTAAGCTAAAAAAATTAATCAAACATCATGAATATACTCATTAAAATAAAAAGATAAATTTAAGAATACACCTTTGATAAAGAGAATATAAAACTTAAATCTCCTTCTTCTTTAACCTTAAACTATCCCTTGAATTACCAAATAAAATATTAAAAAATAAAACCTTACTTTACAAAGACTAAGAGAAAACAATAAAACCCTAAAAATTATTTTCTAAACTACCTCCAAAATCATCCTTCTATTCCTCCTTTTATATCAATACTTAAAGACCATAAAATAGGAGAAGTTCTATACCACCAAACTTTCTAAAACAGAGAAAAACTAATAAGAGTCATGACTGGAAACAAAACACTTTGGTAGAGGAGGAATTCTCCTCTGCCGAAGTGATTTCTTCATTTGTAAAAATTGCCTTACCTTAGTAGAGGAAAAATTCTCTTCCATTGAGGTGAGTTTCTCTGTATGCCTTCTCTTCATATCCTTCTCAGTATAGGGGAATTCCACCTCCATTGTGGTATTTGCTCCTAGTTTAATATGTGACCTTTTTTTTTCTTTTAAAAACCTTGGTTGACTGATTCTCTCCTTTACCAGGGAAATTTCTTTTATCTTTACTTAAACCCCTACTAAACACCAAAATTTCATTAAACCCATATAAATCAAAAAAATATGAAATTAAACCCAAAATTAAGTATATTAACACTAAAACAACATCCTAAACACACTAAAATACACCAATAATATAGATCATAATTCAAAGTTATCAAATACCCCACACTTAGTCTTTGCTCGCCTTTAAGCAAAATTAAAAAAAACCAACTCCTCAAAACAATCAAAATTTAACCAAGAATTATGCAACTCAAAATCATGCTTAACAATTAACTAGAGCATTTAAAAAAATTCCAACTAAATCATAATTAAATAAGAGAATATAAGTTAGTTTTCATATGTGTGTGTAAGACCAAAACAGTTTAAGAATTTTCAAAATCAAAACACCAATTAAATCTCATAGTCAAGTTTTAGAATTAATGTACACCTAAATGTACAATTGGTTTCATGCTTAAAACTCTAGAAACACCATAAGCCTTTCTTTTAACACCTGAATCCAAAGGTCATATCTGCTAAACAACTCAAAATCAAGATAAAATCATTAGAACTTTATTAAGGTTGTAATTTGGTAATAGCAAAGGCTAATTAAAGAATGGTTAAAGGTAAACAAAGATAAGAATAGCCACCCTACACTTGAAAACACTAACTTCTACCCATACTAGTGCTATAGGGTATACAAATGTGTGTAGCAAGATAATTACTCATGGCATACATTAGGCATGCCCTATAAAGCTTAAAATGGCTAAATAAGGAAAAAAAACATACAAAAAGGGGTAGGCAAATAATCTTAATATAGCTAAATAAGAAAATTTGTTTGAATCACACTCTAAATTATTTAAGTTGTTTTAATACTTTGAAGGGTGATGAGAAATATTTTAGTATCCTAAAATTCTTTGCTTAACTATTTGATGCATTGGTTTTTCATTTTATTTCAAAACTGATCTTAGTGGTCAAAATGTGAAAACTAACAAATATAGTTTAATTTGAATGCTAACCTAGCCAAAATTTCATCAAGCAACATGTTTGCCTTAATGCTAAACATAAATTTTGAACACTGCATATTCTAAGTTAAAGTTTAATAAGTTCATTTTCGAGAATAAACTAGGGTGAACTAAATTAAATGTACAATACATGATATTCCACTAAACCTACTCAATTAAAATGTAAACTATAAACCAAACTAAACATAAAAACTAAAACAATTTATGAGTAGGATGAAAGAACTTCCCTAAATTATTATTTAAAATTAAGTTCAGCTATGTTTTATCCTCTTTTCTAAAATCTTGCTATCCTCAACAAGGTAGCAATAATATCAACTCATTGTACAAATTTTAATAAATAAGTGACCAAGAAAATGAAATTAAAGCATCACCATAATGGAAACAAGGCAATATTGTCACAGGTGGACAACTACGATCAAGCCAAAAGGAGACATAAGACTAATGGAAATGATCAAACAATTCTAACCATTGAACCAAGGGTAAATCCACCTTACATAATTTGCCAACCAATTCAAATAGTCAAAATGTCAAGACCCAACATAGGCCCTAGGAGAATTCATGAGTATTATTATGGTAATAAGGTCTAATTAAGCATAATTAGAGGATATATTACAAGTTAAGACTTGAGAATTAATTATTTTTGTGAAAGAGGATAAAATAGTATTTTACCATATGTATAATTGGAACAAAAGTGTGGTTTATTGGTCAATTGAAGTAAAAGAAATATAGTTAGGGTGAAATTGTAAATTAAGAAAATGAAGGAATTTTTTAGAGCATTTGTCTTGTGGGCTATATATGATGTCATCTTCCACTTAACCCTACAGAAATCTAGTATATAAAAGGGAGATTAGGATATAAAGCTGGCCATTAAAAAAGGAAAAACAAAAAAAACACTTCTTTCCTTCCTTTTTCTCTAAAATCTGCAATTTCACTTCTTTCTTCTCTTTCTTAAAAATCTGTAAATTTCTCTCTCTTCTTTCTTTTAAATCCGACTTCAACACCCCAAAGATCATTCTCAAATTTCCATCATTATGCATGTGAGGAGAGCTTGATGAAGGATGTATTTAAGGAGAAAAGCAAGTAAGAAGGAGAAATAGAGAAAATAGGGTTCTGAAGATAGATTTGGAGTTGCATGTTAGGTTTGGGAACTGTAAGCACTTTATGTGTGAATGATTTATGGTAAAATGTAGAAATAATGTGTAATGGATGTGTTAATAAGAAAGAGAAAATGTGTTATGGATATGTTATGAATGAATTTTTGGTATGGAATTATGAATCCGATTCTGCATGTGTGATTTTATGAATGAGTATGATAACATGTTAGAGATAATAGAGGTAATAAAGCATTGAACTTTGCATGTGAACTTTATAAGGTACCTTTGAATATAATGAAGCGAAATTTTAAGAATTAGAGTTTTGAGTTCTTAGGTGAGACATGTACATTTAAGAGGGAACATAAGTACATTTGTTAAGAACGTTTAAGCTTTATTTTAGTCTTAATGAAATAGATGTAAGCTTGGGAAAAATCAAAGATTAGTTTCTCTTTTGATTTCAAGAGCATGTTGTTTTGTTGTACTAAAAAAACTTGGATCTTATATCCTTAATAAGTTGAAATTGAGATTTAAATGTGTTTTTAAGTAAGGATACATTACTAGAAATTAAATGTAATTGAGGAAAAAATGTAATGCAAGATAGATTTTGGAAAATCAACAATTTTGCGTGTTGGTTTTGAGCTTCTGAAAAATCTTGTCTGGCAATGAACACTCATGTCATGCTTATGACATACCTCGCTACGCCTATGACATTTCTTCCTTTTTTTTCCTTCACAATTGGTTGCCTTTCCATATCAGGCTCGTGACCCATGTTACACTCATGACATAAGTTGGTATCCTTACTTATTTATGCTTTTATGTTGCATAAAACATAGTCTATATAACTTAGTTATAATGAAATGATTTTAAGGTATAAGCAAATGATTTTATAGTGATTTTAATAAAGAGAATTAGATATGCAATTCTCTATAGTGTAAAGATATCTATAAAACTAAAGTAAAATGTTTATATGATTTGCACATGTGTACATATGACTTTGACTATTTACTCGAAATAGTATAGGTATGTATTAATACCTGTTCCAATATGTTATCGTATGATTGTATATTATTACAATATTGCAATGTCTACAGGTATTGTACAAATTTCATATGATTGTGTGTGTATATATATGTGTGTGGTTATGGAATTATGACATGACAATGTTCATACTTAATGTTTCCATATAATTACAGTTATTAGGAATATATATCGTATAAGGATGATAGTAAATATGTGTGTGCAAATATGAAGATATAAACATTTTGTTAAGTGATTCTAATTGTATTGTATACTTTAAAGGTAAATATGTTAAAGACATGCACACACATATTATATGAATATAAAAACTCAATATAGCATAATGTTATGTATCATTATCATATACATGTGAAAAAGTTACATGCCATTAAACCAATTACAAGTACAAAATATTAGTACTCAAACATGTACATGATATCATGCTTACAAAAAGTTTATACAAGAATAGTGGTAAAGCTAGGGTTTATAATTAAGAGAGGCAAAAATATAATTCACGCTTACAAAAAATATAGCATAAATACAATAAATAAATTATTAAATAAAGAAAAATATTCATTAAACTAACAAATGTGAAAAACAATTACTGCACTTTTTATATTACAAATTAAATCTAAAAAAATTTAAAAGTTATTCAGATATAATGATACAATAATGACCATTTTATCAATTTAAAGAAATATTCTTCGGATAGTCTATAATATGTTTGGTTAATTTGCTGGTACTCTGTAAAAAAGGTAAAGCTCTATGTTCTATCTGTTGGTATTATACATGTACTCTTTTTATCCATTTAAATTTTCTACAATTGCAAATGAAAGCCAAACTGATAAAATAGAGTTCTTAGTGGCATAATAAGGAAACCAAAAAATTTAGCCGGATAAAATTCCTAGAATCAAATGCCCAAACACGGTTAATGTTATTACCTATTCACCATGTCTCATTTATTGGTAGCATTTACTCATAATTTTTATTTCTTTCTTCTTTACTAACTTTCCTCTTAGGTTGTGTTTGAATTAATAATTTTTTAAAAGGCTTTCATCAATTCAAATAGATAATATAACACATAGTTAGGTTAGAATTTATCTAAAATTTCATATGCGTTCTCTAAAATGCAAAAAAAATATTATGACTATTTAAGAGATATAAAAGCAAAAAAATTGCAAAACTAAATTATTAACCTTAAATTAAAGATAAATCTTTATTGTATTCTTTTGTTTCTTTAAAAATTCAAAGAATAATAGAGTTTTGTATTTTTTTCAATAGAAGTGGGAAGATAAAAGGTTTCATTGATCAAAAATTTAAGAAATAAGTTAAAGAGAGAGGGGCATTAAAAAAAGTTAAAAAGAGGGGTAAAAACAAAATTTCAAGGGGGGAAAATCATCTATCTTACACACACACACACACACACACACGCACATATAACAAAAAAATTCAAAAATTAAAAGGGGCAATTGCCCCATTTCCTTTTCAAGTGACGTCGCCACTATACGTGAACTTGTATATTATACCCCGCTTATAGTTATACATGAGTATATATGTATATATATGTATATGATTGAAAAAAGCAAAGTGAATAAAGATGAAGTAAAAAGATTATATTACATGCATCTATGTCTAGGTTGTGAATAGATAGACATGCCTGATAATTGTGTATTAAATGATGTTTTTAGTGTGATTTTAGGTGTTTAATTGAGTTAATTTAGCTTTAATTTGTTGAATTTTAGTTTAATTGATTAAATTTGTGATTTAAGGGTTAATTGTAATTTTTGGTGTTTTTCAAGGCCAAAATGAAGAAAAAAAGTCTTAATTGAAAAAAACGGAAAGTTTTGGGTCAAATTTGTAATTTTGAGAAAGTAAAGCAAACAAGTGTTACGTTCAGTCCAAAGATATTTTACACTATCGTGCATAAAATTTTAAACAACCGCGTATGAAGAGATTATGTAAACGGTGCAAAAGTTAAAGAATTATGTTTAGTGCAGTGAAATCATGCATGGTCGTGCACCATAAGGAATGAAAGCTTGCTTGGCCGTGCAAGGCTTTATAAGCCTATATATGGCCATGTAAGGGAATAAGGGAAAAGGTGCTTGGTCGTGTAACCCAAGAAGGAAGTCTTCACATGGCAGTGCATCAATTTTAGTCTTCAATCGCTTGGCCATGCATCAAGAGTCACAGTTCGATGAAACTTCCTAATTAGCAGAGTTCTTTTTCTATTTTGATTCATGAAGCTTTAGAAGCCAGAATTACTTGTTTTTGCCAATAAAATTCTCGACAAAAATACAAGAACAACATCATCAATTAGAGAGATAATCATCAATAAGAGAGAACACAACAAGCTTTAATTACGATTTTTCTTTAGTTTTCTTTAGCTAGTTTTGTACAGTAGTTTTCTGTTTTCTTAATTTGATGTTCTTTTTATTTTAATTGCTTATTTTTCTTTTATTTTTATTATGAAGTAGTTTTTTTTTTTTTGCTAATGGATACTTGAAATTTTATATTTTCATTGTTTTGACTTGATTGAGCTTTAATTTCAATATCAGTTGATTATTTCTTGGTTTTAAACATATTCTTATTTTTTATTGTGTTAAGATTAATTGTTTATTGATTCAATAACTGAAAAATTGTTTAGGCACTGTCACTGATTTGCATATTTTTGGGTTAAATCTTTACTATTTACACATGATTATTTTCTGAATTTGAGATAATTATATGTTGATAATATTGGTTAAGATTGAGAGAGGGGGAACTAAGAATAAATTGGAGTTGAATTTTCTTGCAAGAGGGTTCAATGAATGTTTAGGACTTTAAACTGAATTTTTATGCTAAGTATTAAATTATTCCTAAAAAGAGAATTTGATGCTTAAAAAATATATTTTTGATTCAAGGTATCAGGCTTTATTTCATATAGTTTTCCATAATCACTAGTGTTTCTATTGAATTTAAGTCATTACAATGAAAGTTAAGGTGGATAGTTCATTCAACAAAAGAATTTTAGTTATCGTTTTGTTTTTAATTCATGTTAGTTTAATTTTATTTTTTGTTTTATTTAATTGTTTATTTAATTTAATTTTTTCCTTTAAATTGAAAATATTTGGAAAATAATCTCAAATTAATTTAATTCATACATAGATATTCTTCTTAACAATTTATATTTCCTTGGGTATTATATTTGGGATCTTAATCTATATTTTCCTATATTACTCGCTGATCTAATACACTTGCTAGACGCCAACCAAGTTTTTGGCACCGTTGCTGGGAAACAACGGTGTTGTTTGTCTAATATCTTTGAATGAGTTAGTCTGAGATTTTATTTTTTATTTTTTTTTAATTTGGTGATTGTTCTTTATAGGAAAAAATTGATACATTCTTTAAGATGATGCAAGGTGATGTCCAACACTATGAGTTGTTCCTTTTGAAACAACAAATGAATGATTTAATAAGAGAAAGGGAAGAGATAAAGCTATTGCGTGCACAATCACAAACTCGTTATGCATTACCTTTCGATGATTCTTTGAGTGCACAAATGAAAGAATTAAGGAGAGAGAATCAAGACTTGAATTATTCAAACAAGGCTTGTAACTCCAAAAATCAAGTTCTTATTGACTTGCTTATGAGTAAGAATAAGCAATTTTAGACTAAAAAAGAAAAATAGAGGGCCATGCAAGAGGATGTTATCTTCAAAACTCAAGATATTTGTGACTTTCTTATAAGGAAGGAGATAAATTTTTATACTAAAAAGGAGGATTTGGAGGTTACATTAAGAAGTCATGAGGAAAAGTTTAGGATTCAAGAAGAAAAATTAAAGATTCAAGAAGAGAAGTTAAGGACTCAAGAGGAGACAATCAAGAGTCAAGAAAATTTACTAAGGAATAAAGAAAAAGGCATTAAAAAGCTAAAATCTAAACTAGAACTCTTGAGTGTTTCAATGTAATTTCAAAGTGATAGTGGCAAGGACAAAGAAATAAATCATTCATTAACGATGGATATAAAAGAAAATGAACAATTCATATATGAAGATAAGTTTTATGGTCATGACTGCTACTGATGACCTTATTTAGGTCTTAATATAGTATAGTTTGACCCTATTTTGGTCGTTAGCTAACTCTATTTGAGTCCGCTTGATCGATTTCCCTTACAGTTTTGACCTTGTTTAGGTCTTTCGTATAGTTTTGATACCTTAAGGTATCCTTATCGTACTTTCGGGTGCTACAGTATAACCCATTATCCATTTCTTTAAAAAAGTGCAAGCTTAATACAAAATATAGAAAATTGTCATGTAACACAAAAGATAAAAGACATATGATAGATCTTTAATTGATCTCCATATTATTTTATGTGAAACTCTATATTGTATACGAAACACATTATACGAAATAAGGTTGCATTTTAATAAGTAGATATAGAAACTTAACACCATATGTATACTTTAGGATTATAAGATAAATGCATGATAAACTTGTACACTATTGTTGTTGTGACCATAATCATATTGGTGAATGTATGTTTTCTATAGACATATGTTATTTGCTTGATATTGTTAAATGACTTGTAAGACTCCTTGTATATTAAAGTTATAAAATCATTGATGTAATTTCAAAGTGTTTCTTATACCTAGGAATAAACGATATATGTATTTGTATGTATGCATTATGATGTTCTTTTAATAGTTATATTGGTTAATATATATTCCTTATAACTATACATTTCTTACTTAACATCGAGTAATGATATGTGTGACTCATTACATGTAAACAAAAATAAATTATGAACTCACAGCATGTGTATTCAATATATGCTTGAGATAGAAGTAAATTAATATTTCAATGCATTAGGGAATTAGAACTATACCCAAAGAAAGAATGAAATGGCTTAATAAGGATAACAATTAATTAAGACTATTAATATATGCCTTGATACATAAAATACGATATACATATTTATATGACATGAAAATTATTAGTACTTATTTTAGCATTGGGAACCAATTTATCAATTTAAAGTTCTATGATTTATAAATAAGCTTTCTTATGAATCTAGATGGATATTAACACACATTCAATAAAGGTTAGTATATCAAAGTGAATAACTAAGAATAAATTATAGGAATCCATGATGTTGCAACAGAAAATCAACTTAAATGCTCAAATGATTCATTACTTGTTTGCTCATTGATATATGTAATATTGCATGTCCTCATACGGTTAGATGGTGCAATTGGCTTGATAATTGCAAATTGATTGAGTATCCTTTTTCACATTATTTTTTTAGCCATTATGTCACTGAGAGCTTAAATCGATTTTATACATTGTAGATATTTAAACCCATTGTAAAAACTAGCCCAAATCTATTTCATTAGCCTACTTTGTTCTTCTTCTTCTTAATCTTAATTACAATTACTAATTTAATACATGAAAATTAGCCTTCTTCTGTTATTTTTTTTCTTAGAAATTAAAGTGAAAAATGAATAACATTCATAGATATAAGTTTTTTTTTATATTTTTTGTTAATTTTTAATGTTATTATTTTTTATCAATTCATTTTTACCAACCTTTCATTATACATAGTGTCTTTTTTAGTAACAGTTTGTTAACATGATGCCCAATTGCTGATATGCAAGTTTAGACCTAGATGGGAGACTTTTGATAGAAAAGGTTACATTGCTCTTTGGATTTGCAGGTGAGGTATTAGATTACTATTAAACTGTAGAAACCTTCACTCACTCTTAGTTTTTTTATTGATTATGTATACTATGCATATAATTGCATTTATCTTCATCTATTATTCCCAGCTCTGGTTAGCCATTGGTGGCTGATTTTAGTCATACATAACAACTACAATTGTGACTTCTATTTTTGTATCAACTCCGGTATGGGGATTAAAACTTAATTATTTGTTATTTTTTTGCATCTACTATCATACTTAAATAGTAACATAAAAACATAAAGATTTTTTAATTGTATATATTTTATATTTACTAAACTAAAGTCTATGCTTGTTAATTTGCATTAAATGCTATAAAAGAGCATCTGATTGATTTTAGCAGTACACTAAACAACATAAAATCATTAAATTTATTAGGGATTAGACCTCACCTTACCTCACTCCTCATTCTTCTTCTTTTAAAATTGTCTCAACAATCATTTCCTTCTCTTCTGCTATTAAGGAAACTTTATTTCCATTATCTATAGTTTTCTTGCACATTTTATCCTGATAATATCAAGCAAATAAAAAGCATTAAGTTTTTATACATCGACAAAGTGGTTGTTTCAGATAGTATCATAGGGATTGCTTTATATTTTGTGGTTGTTCAGGCAGAATTAGGGCAACTTATTAGTGGATTTCAAAGAGAAAAATGACTTGAATTATTGGAAAATCAATTAGAAAAGTTAAAGTTAAACAAAGGGAGCTATTGGTGGTACCTTGATTTGTGTTGTTATGGTTTAGGTATAAATTATACATATTTAGGCTAATGATACTCTTAAATTAGTGAGATTAGCATCTGCTAATGTCAATTAGAATTGTACGTAATAATGCAATAGTGAGAGTAACAGGAATTTATAAAATAATGATTTAGTTGCAACAATAATGATAACTCCAAATTTTGTATTTCTTTTTGGTATATTATTATGTGTGTTTGGATCTCATTTTATGCATTTTTTGTATTTTGTGTGTTAAATCTTTTCCTTAGTGTCAAATTGGTGTGCTAAATGTTGCAATTTTGACTTTTTATGCGAAAAAAGTGACTAGCACTTAGCTGAGACCATTTATCTCATCCGTGTGCCTTGGAGATTCTCAAAATACACCATTTCACCAAGGTACTTGGCTGAGACCATTTGTCTCTACCGTGTCCAATGTAGAGTTCAAAGCTGATTCGGTTCAGAAGGGTATGCATGGTTGAGACCAAAGTGTCTCAGCCATATACTGATACTACAGTACTATTTTGGGTAATTGAACATGACTGAGACCAAAGTGTCTCCTCCGTATCCATCTAAAGATGCTCTAAAAGCTGTATTTCTATTTGGCTAAAAGGAGGAAGGAGAGCCACTTTTAGATCTAGGATTTTTTTCTTTCATTTTTTAGGGTTTTCTCTTTATTTTCTATTGTAATGTAGATTTATTTTAATGTAAGCTTTAGATTAGGTTTATTTTTAATGCAAGTTTTAGGGTTAGATTTAATTTTCTCTTATTAGTTTTATTTTATCTTTTATTTTGTTGGAGAGTTGGAGAAGAAGGCTTGGATTTAACTTAGGGCTTCATTAGTTGCAAGGAACTTCATGGGTTTCTTCTTATCTCTCTCTTTTTATTTTGTTTATGTTTAATTTGTATTTTTATTGCTAAGGGATCTATGTATCCCCGTATCTAAGTAATGGATTGAACCTATCTTTGATTTATATATGCTTGAATGTTATGTTCTTCATTGTGCTTATCTATTTATCTATTTTAATAAGCATTTGATCATTTTATTTCATTTGAATGAATGGTTGTTATGTTTGTATGGAATGGGTATTACCATACTCCGTTCTTGTGTTTTTTACATCTAGAGTCCTCAATGATTCTAAAATAGAGGTCTTGAACTCTCTTTGTAGACTACATTTTTTTAAATAGTTGAAAAATATATAGGTAATGGATTAGTAAGCTACACAATGGGATATTAATTTATATCTAGGTCTTGGGACCCATGTATATACTAGCTATCAAATTGGCTTCAGAATAAAAAATTGGGTAGTTAGAGTAGTTGATTTCAGAATGGCATACTAGGGGTTTAGTTAGGTTGTCCATATATAAGCCATAGATTTCTTTGGGTTTAATTCAATGCATTGGGTATGGGGAGGATTAGAGTATCTCGGCAATATTTTTAATTAATATTTTAATTTTGAGTTTAATTAGCTTTAGTAATTGTTTATTTTTTAATTAGATTTAGGACACTCTCAATCAAAAACTTGGGAATTTGTCTTAGATTAATCCCACTAAGCTTTAGATATCTCACAAAATAGCCATTTATCCCTTGGGTTTGATATTCTAAGGTCTCAATTATATTTTCCTATAATACTTATTGATTCAGTGCACTTGCTGAGGTCTCGATAAATACTTTAAATATCCAATAGTTTGGCATCTAATATATATTATTGACTGGTGTCTAGCAAGTGTACTAGATCGGTTATGTAATATTGGAGAATATATTTATGACTTCAATAATATCGAACCCAAAGGAAAAAGGATGGCCAAGTAAAATATCTAATTGAGTTGAATTAGTCTAAGATTATCCCCATGTTTTAATTAAAAGGAGCACCGAGCTAAATTAACAATTAAGTAAATCAAGAACTAATACTAGACTAAAATAAATTAAATACAGAGCAAAACATAAATAATGAATAACATTTATAGTTAAAAAACTTATGTTAAGGGACTATCCTCCTAACTGTTTACTAATAATGACTCAAATCAGAAGTAAGACAAGTTGCTATGGAAAACTAGTAAAACAAAATAAGTATTTTATTCAAAATATCATTGTAGAATATTAAACCCTCAAATTATGAACAATTCAATATCTAGTATGTAAATCTGATTTTAAACTTCTAAACCTTTGTTGGATCTTCTTGCGAGAAATCTAACTCCATCCTATTCTCAATTAAAATTCTTAAATTTAAATCAACTCATGTACAACAAATCACTACCTTAATTCTCATAACACAACCATGTATTGACATGAATAAAATTAACTAAAAACATGTAAATCATTGATCAAAGATAAAACTAACAATTAACCATTTATTCGATAGATCAAGCATCAATTCAACCATAACCAAAGATAAGATTCAATCCAAGAATTAAGAAATAACACACTTGCATTAAAATTAAGCTCAAATTAGAGTCATTACAATAAAAGTCTGAGGGTTTAACTTTCCCTCGCCAAAAGTAAAGATTTACTCACTCTTCATGATTAAAATAATAAAAAAACTAAAATAAAAAGATACAATACTCATAAAGCTTCAAGCTTCCTCTTGATATCTTTACAGAAAAGCCAAAGTGCAACTTCAAACCTAAGAGAATTGAAAACTATGAAGAAAAAAAACTAGGTCTAAATTCTACTATACAATTAACTATCTCAAACTAGGTTTAAACTATGAAAAAAATTCCTTCTCTTATGATTTTGGTGTTTAAACTTAATTAAAATACCCTAGAATGAAGAAAGCAACTATCACTTAACTTCCTCATCCAGAAAAAGTTGGAGTTTTATCCTTAGTTGGGACATTTGCCTTGGCTGAGGGGAAATTCTCCTCCACCAAGGTGATTTTCACCTCTGGCCAACTTTGCCTTGTCTCAGTAGAGGGAAAATCCTCCTCTACCAAGGTAAGCTTCCTTATATGCCTTCTTTTTATGTCCTTAATAGAGGGGAATTCCTCCTCCACCGAGGTACTTACCCGTGGACTAAAATGTGCCTCTTTCTTCTTCTAAAAACTTTGGTTTAGGTGTTTCTCTCCTCCACTAAGTTATTTTCTTCTTCCTTCAATTAAACACCTATAAAACACCAAAATGAGATTAAGCCCACATAAGCCATAAACTTATAAAATTAAACACAAAATTACCTAAATTAATTTTAAAACATCTAAACACACTAAAGCACACTAATAATATACACTACAAAAAACTGTAAATTAGCAACTAAAATTATTTTCGTCGCCAATTTGTGACGATTTCGCGGCTAGTTTAGAATTCCATCGTGGAAATGTTATTTTTCATTTTTTTTGCGACAAAATAGTGATGAAATGAATAAAAAGTCGCTAATTATTGGTGTCAAATATACGTGCCATGTTTTACGACGAAATTAGAGACAAAAGTACTATCGCTAAATTTTTTTAATTTTTTATTTGAAAATTTAGTTTTAGAAAATTTAGCAACAATTGCTAATTTTGGATGAAAAATTTAGCACTACTTTTTGCGACGATTTAGCGACAAAAATATCTCGTCGTTAATAGTATTAGATTTTAGTAAAGAATATTAGCGACGAAATTATGTTGTCGCTAATCCGTCGCAAATAAAAATAAAAAATAGTTTTATTTGATTTCAAGTATTTTTTATATAGATCATATGAAATAAATATTTTTTATTTTGAAACAGAAATTGATAAATTATATTATAATTTGATAATAATTTTTTATTAATTATCTTAAAATTTAAAGTTATTTATTTAGAAAATTTACATTTTTTATAATAATAGTAATACACTATTTGTTATAATTATTATATAATTATATTATGAAAATTAATAAAAATAAATATTTATAAAATAGTAATATAAAATTCATTATCTCATTTTAAAAAATTATAAAAAATTTTATGATTTATTTTTATTTTGCAAAATTTTGATCAAATATTAAATTATTAGAAATTCTAATTATATATATTTATCATACCATCTTAAAATATGAAGAAAAAAATATTGAAAATTGGCAGGGACATTATAAATTTTGACTTTTATTTTTTGCTTGCAATCGTATTATATTATAATCGTAGTTTTTACGTGTAATCTTATCATACCATATATTTAACTAAATATAATTTACTTTTAAAAACTAGTGAAATTGACCTTTTTATTCACATATCTTAATAAATTATGTATTCATTATGTGTGGTCACATAATTATCTATAATCAAATAGATGAACAATAGCATTCAAATAAAGAGAATTGGTCATTCATTAAATTTTAACTTGCTTTAAAAATAAAAAAATCTAAACTTATCATAATAAATATAAATATATATCCAACTATATGTGGTGGTTATGTAATGCCCCAAAACTCGAGAGGTATTATTTTTAGACTTTTAATGGTTCAATATTCCTTTCCACACCCATCGATCATCTGCAATCGCCAGTAATAGATAGATCAAAAAAGAATTGCTAACAATACTAAAAAAGTTAGTTATCTTAATGGAAATAAGAAATAAGATCTGAAATTGAGAAATTTGATCTATAACGCTTCAAAATTTGAGTCGTCTGATAATACCTTTTAATATTTGAACTGTACTTTTGATATCAGTTCACAAGGATCAATTTATTGAGAATTTTATACGAGTGAGTATAATTTCAAGATTGGTAAACCAATAATTGTTTTTGTCTAAAGTACAATTTAGTAACAAATAAAAAATTTAAAATAAATAAATATTATTAAGCCAACAACAACAACAACAACAACAACAACAACAATAATAATAATAATAATAATAATAATAATAATAATAAGGGAAGTGTAACATCCCGACTTTGAATTACCCGAATAATAACTAGATTGACTCGTAATATTTATTCGGACTTGGAAATAAATAAATACAAATAATGAGAATTCAAAGAAAAGTGAATAAAATAGTTAATATAAGTCGAACTAAAGGTGAATTAAGGGCTTAATGGCATAAAAGAAGAAGGACTTGGGGCTTAATTGTTATGGGTGTGAAAGTTGAGGGACCAAAGGGAGAGTTTGACAAAAACTATGTCGTTTTGGGCTAATTCATTTTGCCTTTATTTGGACGAATCCGGTTCCTCCTCTTCCTTCAACTCCCCACCGCCCTCTTTCTACTTCCTCTCTTCTTCTCTCCCTTTCTTTGATCAAGCTTCACCGCCCCTCGTACTCGCCGTCGCTGTCCCTCATCGGTCATCGTAGTCCGCCGTCACAGCCCGCCAATGTCGCCATCTCTTTTCTTCGTTTCCTTCGCGTAGAAGTGGTTGCGATCTCCCCTCCCCTGTTGCTTCTCCTCCTTTGTTTGGCCTTAGTTGTTGCATCTCTTTTGTTTTAGCACCATGTAAGTCTGTTTCTCCCATTAATTACTATTTTGTGATGGAAAAAAGGTAAAAAGAAGTGTAGAGATTTAGAGTTAGGGATTTTAAGACTTTGGGGAAAAAGTTAGATTTTGTTGAATTCTTGAACTAATTGAATATTAACTTAATAGTTATTCAAGATTGCTCTAGTTTTAAACGCTGATCTAGAGAAATGAAAAAACATCTCATTTGGGTCAGTTACTGAATCTTCACTGCACAGAACCTTTTTTAGGTCTAGTTTTAAACGCTGATAGGAAAATGGGTTAGGTCTTATCCTAAAATTAAAGAAGCTTGTATTTGTTATGTCAATGTGCCCAATTGCTTTTGTGTTTTATTTTAACTGACGTTATAGTTACTTTAGGAGCAAATGTGCAGTTGGAAGGGGCAGGAAGCGGAAAAATGACTCTGTTGTTAAGGTGGGATCCAGTTTAATTCTTCCTATTGCTGTCTCAGTGAGTCTATTATGCCAACGAATACACATCACTTGAATGTAAAAAAGAGAATACGTCAACATTCTTCTGAATAGCTTTAAAGAGGTTCTCCATTCATAATTTGGCATGTCTTCTTAGTTTGTTATTTTCTCAACTGTTAGGGAGAAGGTGCTGGACCCTTGGAAAAGTATGTGTCTCTCCAACTTCCACCAATGCTAAAGAAGCAACTTATTTAAGATTGCGAATTTATCACTCACCTGGGCAAGGTAACTATTTTTTGCATATTTGATTTCTTAGATGTTGGTGTTGCATTAAATCATTCTTCGTAAATATGTATCTCCTTCAATTGTCCACTTGTTATATGTAATTGAGTGATATTGCGGCATTACTTTTTAATCAATTTGCGATTTTGAGACCAAATAGATGACAATTCTTAACAAAAATAACATTTTAGTCAAATGGCAGGGACGTCATTTATGTGCACTCAGTTTTTCATGTTCAGTGTATAAAGCCAGTCTAACTTTCACATTCTAAAAGTCTAGGCTGAACCAGTTATGTTGTAATTGTGATATCTATAACTGATTCCATGGTTTTGATTTATTCTTTCTTTGTCAGCTTATTAAACTTCCCCGTTCCCCAAATGTAGATATGATCATGAAGAAGTATCTTGATTGTAGATTAAAGAAAGATGGCTGGTAAGTTGTTATCTGGCATTTTTGTTAGCTTTTAATATTTTCTAGTTTAATTGTTATTTCTGAGTTATTAAGTTGGCAGTCTCAAATAAATACAAATGGCATCCTAGTTCCTGTCTTGATTTTCCAGTTTTTTTTTTTTTTTTTTGCTTTCGGCTCCTATTATTATAGGATCAGTGCTATGAGAATGTTCAGTTAAATTATGATGCCCTTTCTCCACATTTTCTTAATGAACTTTAAATTTTTAGGCCCCAAAATTTCTTCAGTATTCATATAAACCTATTGGTTTCAGTGTTTAAGCTTTCATTTCTTGGTAAAAATTATTTGAATTCCTTTTAGCCAAACTTGAATACAGCAGATCATCATAGTTGCAAAAGTTATGAGCCTGTTTACTTACAGAAAACTGCTCCAGTTTTTTAGAAAATTTTTTTACAGAAAATAGAAAATAGAAATCATATTTATTTTCGTCAGTTTTCTAAGTTAGAAAACAGAAAATAAATTTTTCAGTTTTTCAAAATAAAGAAAAAATTGAAAAACTAATAAAAGATGTTTTTCAAATTTTTTAAATAATATTAATACACATACATATACATGCATATATAAGTTTTTGTATGTGCATACATACATAAGCATATGCATGTGCATGTATATGTATATATAGTACATACATATGGATATGTACACATACACATACATATGTATGTATATATATGTGCATATATATACATACATATGCATATACAATATACATGCATGTATGTACATATAAATATGTATTTATGCATATACATATACATATATATATATATATATATATATGCACATACATATTCATATACATGTATTTATATGTGTTTGTATGTATATATACATACATACATATGTATATGTATGTACATACATATATATTCATAAATACATATGTACACATATATGGATATGTATATATAAGTATACATATATACACATATATGTACATATGTATGTATTCATAAATACATGTGTATATATGTGCATATATTCACATACATATACATATACATGTGTACACACACACACACGCACATATATATATATATATATATATATATATATATATGCATAGGTATGTATATATATATGTGTGTATATATATATATATATATATATATATATGTATATGTATACACACACACACACACACAAAATAAACACTTTAATTTTTTATTTTTGATAAATAAATGCGTTTTTTTAAATTTTTTACGGAAAATAAATACTTTAATTTTCTAAGAAAATAGAAAACAGAAAACTATTTTCTGTAAGTAAACACATTTTATGTATTGGTGGTTTTTAGATTTTGATATACAATTCTGTGGTTTTGGATGTTGGGTTTGGGGTTTTTTCTTTTAATTATGTCCAAGTTTGGGTCTTTTTTAATCTGTATATATCACGTGTATTTTTATCCTATATTCACTGGTAGATGTTCTGATGCTGGATTCTGACATGTTCTGTTAGGATTTTTAACTCTTTAATCAGTTTTATAATCTATTTCTTGAATTTCATTGCTTTGCTTTTGTTTGGTTGATTGTTGTCTTTTGAATTGCTTCACTACCCGTTTACTGTGAAAGGTGCTGTATTCTTTGGTTTGTATATTAGTATCTTGCATTGTGGTTCTAATAGCTGGTGGTGCTTGAAGATTATTAAATTTGGTGAAACGGCATGAAGAACAAAATTAGGATAAAAAGGCAAAGGAGAGACACAGTTAGGCAAGATTTAGGGAAGATAATGAAGTGCCTCTACTCAGGGGAGATTCTGAGGCCAGCAGAGGAAATGCTACCTTCATCTGAATCTCTTGAAAACAAGGATTCTTCATTGGGTGGTAGTTCTTCCAGAAATGGTGAGGATGACCAAAAACCAGATACCAGCAATATAGAGGACGTTAAATATACTCGTCGTGAACGTGGTTCTTTAAACTATGAGGTTCATTTCTTCTAGATAGTTCTTTTACTTTGCTTGTTCATTGATTAATCTGTTTTGTTTCATTATTTTTGATTCATTGTTGGCATCAAAAGACAAACTTAAGCACGTGTTCTTTCTTTATTTCTTTTCTTTTCTTTTCCATATCATTCTTTTGAAGAGCGCAATTCTAAATTTGTGATGCTAATGCTACCCACCATACATAACGTGTAACACAAATGTTCTTGCTAATAATTTAGGTTTTTGGATTACGACACGTGGGTCCCATTTGCCAAATCAACACTCCAATCAAAGTACCCAGCATGTTTTTTTATAACCTATAGTTTGCTAACTCACTTCTTCCAAATTAATGGTATATATTTGATTGAATTGGGATATTGCAATTTCTTGCTTTTTGTGAAGTAGTAGTCATGGAGAGAATGTAAAGTGGGACTCATATGGTGAATTATCTTTATAAGGCGGGGACCTATGTTAAGATCAATAGGTATAGTAATTTTATGCTTCCTTGTGTCCGATTCCAAACTCTTAAACAAATGCAGTAGACTTTAGACTGTTGCTTTGTTATCATAACTGATAAAACATCCGATGGATTTTTTTAATAAAATTGCAGATAATTTTTTTTTTTATAATTCCATTGGTAAACTTTGCCAATGGATTATTTTGTTGGTAAATTGGATTATCTTGTTTGTAAATTGTTATGTACGCATGTTTTACCAACTGATGCATTTCATCAGTAAAATAATAAAAAACCAGTGGTATGGTTATTTTTCGTCGGTAAAATTCATCGATTAAATGAATTTTTTGTAGTGTATATTACTAATTTTGAAATTGATTCATTTTGTAATAACTTAAGTGTAAATACAATAACCAGTGTCATATATGCATCAAAAAATATTTGCAACAATTAACTATAAATATACATTTCAAAATATTTCATATAATAAAAATATCAACCACATAAAATAAAGAATAAATAAAAATATCCAAAATTTCTCTATACAAAACTAATAGCACTTTTATCATTTTAAAAATATTTATAGTTTCGTAATCCAAACTTCTATTATTTTTCAAATTCAACATTTTAAATATCAATTTTCTAGTTTAACGTTACACTAAGTTTTTTTTTTAAATCACCATAAAAAAATGTTTACCACAACCGGTAAAATGAGCAACACAGTTGAATCTACTATAATAATTAAATTACTCCAAATACATGCATATTTGTTATGGATGAACAAAAAAAAAACCAAAATTTTGGTTAATCAATTCAAAATCAAATCGATTTTTAGGTTAACCAAATCGAAAATTTAAATTTACGATTTTTACTTTTGAAAATCGATAGTTAACTGTTGACTAACGCTCAATAGATTTATATACACGTTATAAATTTTATTTTAAATTTTACACTTAAATTTTTCAATACTTTTGTAATTTTTAAATATTATTATATAACTTTCAAAAATATTATTATAATACATATTTTTAGTAAATAAATATTGAAATGATCTTTTTTACTATTATTTATTCATTATGGTCATGTTTGGTTCACTGTATTGCACATGGGATAGTATAAAATAGTACAAGCTAATACAAGTACGATGTTTGAAAGAATTTTTGAAAAATTAATGTGGGGATAATATAATACAGTATATATCTCATTATCCCATATACACTGTATAAAATAATACACCACAAACCCTTGGGTTTATATAATACGGTAAACATCGTATTAATACTAAATGCCATCCCACCACCATTATTGTTGCTGCCACCACCACCACCACCACACCCTGTCTCCGTCACCAATACCACCACCCCTGTCGCCACCATTATCGTCGCCGCCACCACCATCGCCGCCGCCGCCACCACCACTGCCTCCACCACCACACTGTCGCCACCGCCACCACCATTGCCCCGACCACCATATTGCCGCCACCACCACTGCCACGCTACTGCTGACACCACCACCATCACTATCGCCGCCGCCACCCCTGCCGTGGCCGTCGCAGTCGATAACACCACCACCACTGCCGATATCACCATCGCCACCACCCCCACCACCATATCACCTGAAACCACCGCCATGCCGTTGTCGACACCACAACCACTACAGCCATCACCATTGCTACCACTTTCGCTACCGCTACCGCCACCATCGTCGCAGCCACCACCGCTCCCTGCCACCACACCATCGCCACCCCTGCCACCACTACTACACTCTCGCTACCATCATCACACCCCCTCCACCTCCACCACCACCAGCACACCCTCACTGTCGACACCACTACTGCTGGTTACACTATCACACTGCAAACGCTGCCATCGCCACCACTACCGTCCCGCTGCCACCACACCCCTACACTACCTCCGCCAACGCCACCACACCATCGTCATCACTACGACACCACCGCCACCACCACACCGTCGCCGCTGCCATCACCACTCAGTCGTCGCCATAACCGCCACTGCCATCACCATCGTTGCAGCCATCACCACATTGCCGCCACTACCATTATCACATTACAATCAAATCTTCAAACTTATAATATTGAATGTATAAGCTAATAGCTATTATATAAAAATTATATTATAATTGATAAATTATTTCATTTTTTGCTCAAATGTTTCGTCAAATTTGTCGTTTAGATTTTTTTCTTTTTTTTATCTAATTTTAATTTTAAAAATATCGATATTTCTAATAATATATAGTCATTTTACATTAAATTTTTTTATTTTTTAATAAAAAATTGATGTATTAAAATTTGTATTTTATAATTATAAATTTTTATCTAAATTAGTTATAATAAAAATAATTTAATTGTATCTATTTTTAATTTTTTATAATAATATATTACGATATTATACACCAAATACAGTATATAATAATACAGAATAATATAATTTTATACCAAATATTGTATAATATAATACAGACTAATACTGTACAGGCTAATACTATACAGGTTAATACTATACATGCTAATACAATACAGCGAACCAAACGTGACCTATATGTCCATAATTAATAGCTACATAACTATAAACTAATTATTCTAAAAACCAACCACAAAATATATTCTGAACAAACATCATATATTACATTGCAAAATTATAAGATAAATATCCTAAACCAGCCCTAGTTCTTATTTACGAATGAGCAAGCCATGTCTTAGTTCAATCTTAAATAAGAAAAGTTTTCTTTTAACTGATATATAATTAATTTTTCTTCCTCAAATGTGAACTCATGTATATGTTCTGATATGTTTTTTGTTTTCACCAAGACAGAAAGTTGACTTTTTAGATTTTATTTCTTATATTATTTCACATAAAAATCTTCCTTATTTATTACAATAAATTAGAGTAAAACTAAATCACCGACTCTATTTTCAACAAGTAAATCCACCATAGAAATCCACAAATAATGCAAGCACAACTTCTATAATTCCAATAGCAACAACCAATTCAAAAGGGAGAAACGCACAGCAAATGGTGGCTAGCGAACAGATCTTCAATTAGCAAAAACAAAGAGAAAAGAGAAAGCTCATACATACCTGAAAATAAATCTTCAGGTGGTCATCAACGGAAGCGCTGGTTGTGGCTGGCAAAGGAAGCTCCGGTGAAACAGAGAGGGAGATGAAGTCAAATGTGTCAAACCGTTTCTTTAACACATCAAACCCCTAAAAAGGTATTTTAGGAATCAGAATAAGAGAATGATGTTAGGTTGAAGGAAAGAGATTAGGCCACGTTTAGCTATCAATCAAATATTAGAGCCCTGCCAAACAAAAAACCACTAGAATCAATAACTAAACCGACATCAAAGATTTGCAGGCAAATCACTGAAAGAAGCAATTAAGAACAAAAATTTAAGCACATAGAAGAGAAAAATCCATAAAGAGGAAACCCCATACCTCTTTTGAAGCCACCACAACAGAGAAATCCCAACTGGTGAGGACATATTTAAGGAGGAAAAGAAATGGGGCAAAGAGAAGACAAAAAGAATAAACCTTTACAGTATCGAGTACATATATTAATAAAGCTATATTAGCTAAAAATCTAAAAGATTATGAAGCCGAAAATCAAAATAGGCCATGGCGAAGAGGCTAATTTTCTTCAAATGGTAGATAATTGTGACATAGGTTGCTATAGACTTGGATGGCAAGCCACGCTCAAAGAACCCATTCGAAAGCGAGAGAGAGAGAGAGAGAGAGAAGGGGTTTTGTTTTGGTTTGGGTTTCCTTTTATGATATAATAAAAATGACATGCAGAGGATGAAGTAAGAGAGCTATTTTTCTATAGGAGATTATAGTTGAGAGTGTAGAGAGACATAAAGAGAAACGAAAAAGAGCTTCGGTGAAAAATGAAGGCCGGTAAGAAGAAGGTACTGGCAGAGGGAGAGAGCGAGGGCCAAGGCGAAGGAAAGGGTAAGAGATAAGGAGGAAAAAGCAAGACGAAGAGGCTGGGAGAGAAGGAAAAACCCGGAAAGGGAACTATTTATACTGGGATAAAAAATAAAATAGGAATGAAAATTTTTTTCGATTGCTAGAATCAATTTCCATTGCTAATTTGAAGCTGAACTTCATTAAGGTTGATTATTTAGTAACATAAATCAATTTTTATTAACGAAAATTGATTTTCATTGCTAATTTAGCAATGAAATTCACATAACCAACCTTAATACAATTTACTTTCAAATTAGCAACGGAAAATAATTTTATTGTTAAATTATCAATGAAAATTTTTTTCCGTAGCTAACTTTTATTCCAAAATTTTTCTACCATCTTCTGATGCCTTATTTATCAACGGTATAAGCATTCCTTTGTAAATTTTTGATGCTATATTCTGGTGCAAAAAGTTTCCTTCATTTTTAGCGACGGAAGATAATCATTTTTATTTCCGTTTCTAAATCTATAAACTTCAATTTAAGCAATGAAATTTGATTTCAGTTGCTAATTAGCAACGAAATTTGATTTTGGTTGCTAAATTAGCAACAAAAATAATTCTGTTGCTATTTTAATATTTTCTTATAGTGTGTTGTTAGTTTCGTATTGAATATATTTAATTTTTATAATTATTTATGAAATTGTAATTTTTATTTTGATTCTTTTAATAGATATTGTATTTAATTTGTATTTTTTTCATTTCTAAAGCATTTTTAATTATTAAAAATAATATTACAAATTGCATAACTTATTAAATTTTTATGTTAAAAATTTTTTAGAGGTTAACCGAAAAATTGAGTTAAAAACTAAAATCGATATAGTGGTAAACTAAATTAATGGATTGGTGAATAAAATTATTAATGGACCGATTAACCAATCCATGCTCACCCCTAATATTTGTATGCTAAAAATAATAATAAAAATTTTGCTAACTAATTTTATAACATAAGCTAAATGAATGCCTTTTATAAAAATAAACAAATAAATAAATGATAAATCAACAAATATTACACAAATAAAAAATGTATATCAATTGCTAATATTAATTTAATTTAACAATTCTCAATACCAAATACATGAAAAAAGTCAAATACATATTTAACAAAAGAAAAATTATAGTACATTAATTATTTCCTACTTTATTATGTGAAAGAAATTATATATATCACGATATATTACGAGAAGTAGACATAAATAACTCTCGAAGCGCAGATCGTTGAAGCGAAAGCAGAAATCGAATGTTTCACGTTATCGGCAAAGCTTATCATCCATATGTCACGAACTACGGGATGAAAGTATAGATCCATGAACTAAAAGCCCCTTAGACAAAGAGAATATACGAGGAGACAAACCAACAGAGTTTCGATATTTCTCATTTTCTCCTCTTCCCTCAAATGAAGGAACTAAGCCCTTATATAGGGCTCTAATTAAGGAATACTTAATTTCCTTAATAATGATGAATTAAATTGGTAGTTATAATATTAATAAGGAAATAATAAATATGGCAGTTATAAAATTAATATGTAACTGCCCATATTAATGCACACATAAATGGTAGATTTCCTAATTAAGGAAAAACCTAATATGGAACTAATTTCATATAAATTATTTCGTGTTCCAATATTATTTCTATTATATCAAGGCCAATTTATCATCTCGTGAGTCAAGAGCTTATCCCAAACTCTTTCATCTCCCACTCGCACATGACGAAACAATTTTCAGTCATTCTCTCCTATCATACAGGCAGATAGTTCGTGTGACCGGCATACGTCGAGAACACCAATGTTATACACCTGTTAGGAATATATAGCATCTCGAGAAACAAGATCTTCTCACAATTGTATGCCAAACCCTAGATAGTTTTCTCACATTCGTTGTTGTATCTCATGATCTCATAAACATAATTTTCGTGTTCACTATTGTGTCTCTACTTATAAAGATTACAATAGGTATACCGGTGAACCATTAAACAACCGAATGTGATCGAAAAATATCTTCCCCTTTTTCTATATACCTTTCATCATAGTCCAACTCTCTTTTCTAGTTAGATCCGCCAGGTTAAAATTTTTTCATAACCCTTTGGAGACTAACTAAGCTAGCCACACTGAACTATACTTCAGGTATATGTTAAGAGTCTTGAGGGTTGAAAAAATTAGAGTCTCACATTAGGAAAAATTTGAGATCATTTATATAAAATTTCCTTCCCTTGGTTAACTCAAGCACACATGGTATGATACATGTGTTATGGTGTTCTTTTCTTTCCCTTAAAGGAGTGCATATCTTATCATTATTTAATATCATACAGAAGCATAATGTAACACCCCAAAAATTCGGATTGATTATAGTGGATAAATAGTACCAATTTGTAAGGAGTAATTATAAAATTTTAATATAAGTTAGTATTATATTCGGGCTTTAATTTAATAATTATTAATTAAAACATATTTTGGAAATTAATATAAAATAATAAGAATAATTTATATTTTAATTAGTTATGGTAGATATTTTAAGACTTATATAGAAAGGATTAAAAGAAGAAGAATTGTGTGGTTGGTATTTAAAGAGAAAAAAAGGAAAGAAATTGGGGGAAAAATAAAAGAAGGTTGTGTGTGTGTGGTTAAAAGGAAATAAGAAGAAGAAATAAGTTAAAAAAAAAGAAAAAGAAAAAAAAAGAAGATGAAGGGGAGAGGAGATCGGGAAGAGAGGGAGAGGGCGGAGGAGAGGCGCTGCCACCGATCAGCGGCGCTCTCGCCGGCGATTGGCGCGGCTGCCACTACCTCGGCCACCAGCTACCGCCCCCTCGCCGTTTCTTCCTTGTCAGAGCCGTCGTTTCCTTCCCCGATCCGGTCCTTTCTCCTATTTGACTGGATCGGTTTTCTCTTCTTTCCGGTGACCAGGGGCAACGGGTGGTGTCACGGAGACCACCAAAAATCTCCCAGTGGTGAGGTGGAGCTTTCGGTGGCCGCCGATCGTCCCCACTTGCCGGCGAAGTATAGATTGGAGCTTGTGGCAGCCGACGGTTCCAGACGGTTTTTCGGCCAAATCACGATGCCTTGAGGTGCGTGAAGACCACCGGGAAGCTACCGGCAATTCTGGCTTCAGGTGAGAGGCTTTGGTGTCTCTCCGGCGAGTCTCCGAACAGGCAGAACGGATGGGGAATTTTGGGCTTCGACTCTAAGGTACAGGAACTTGGTGTGAATCCTGATATGCATGTGTAATTTTAGTAGATTTCGATGAAACCAAAGCTATGTGTATATATATGCATAGATTGAACTGAAAATGAAGCTAAATTCCCAATATAGAACATAAAAAAGATAATGTATGTAAGGTTAAATATTGAAAGGAGAAGTCATTTTTATTTTTTATTCTCTAAATAGTTAGATTTAGCTTAGTTTTAATGTTCTAAAGTTTTGAAAGATCAGTAATGTTACAATAACCTTGTCAAAAATTGCAATAAAGCAAATAAACTCTGAGCATAATATTTCAGACATGTAAAACTGACTTTTCTAGGATTGCACTGTCGAAATTGTGAATTAATGAAATTAAAGTAAGCATGATAGATATATATGACTATGATGTTGAAATCTTGTAAGGAGGAAAATTTCAAAGAACTTGAAATTAATTAACAATGAAGAGTTAGTACGTAATATAGTATAAATACATAAAAACATAATAACATCATATGGTAAATATATGTGAGTTTGATAAAATATGTTATATAGCAAACACTTGAACCAGCATGTTGTTTAATACTTAATTGAAATAACATGAATATGCCTGCATGCTTATGCTTATATGTTATCATACGAAACTATATAGTTGTAGTGATGTATATTTACAGTTACTTATATTGATATTTGGAAATTAAAGGTACATGTATATATATACCGGTAGTTGTGTATTTCTGGATATAAACGTACATGTGCCAGATTATACAGTAAAAGCACAAACATGATAATTGAAATGTGTATGAACATCGTTAATGCCTACAAATAGAGTTCAGTTGTGGCTAAATTTGCATGTAATTGTATGGGTATAAATAATTGCAGTATTGCATGTTTTAAACCTATCCAAAGAGGGTATGAAATTGAAAAATGGTATATATATATATATATATATATATATATATATATATATATATATATATATATATATATATATATATATGCATGTATGATTATGACGTATGCCTAGATGTTCAATTAGCTTATACCTAATATTGAGAAATGATATTATGAGATATAGTATGATGACAATTGCATTGACTTGATAAATGTATTAATTGAGTACGAATGGAAGATGATATAAGCAAGTATAAAGGGGCGTGGAAAATAGCTTTGATGTATCAGAAAGGTACGCTTTCATGAAATAGTGGTATGCTTGAGTGATATCACATACACGAGTAAGTTATATGTGTTTAATAAGTTATTCATGTGTATTTTGACAAATATCATAATATAGTGCTTGAGTAAGTATGAATGTATGATATATACTCAACCTGTTTTTTTTAAATCATAATGCATGTTTTTGGAATAACTTATTATTAAGAAAGAAAGGTATATAGAATATAAGATAACCTCATTTTATACAATAATAGGTATAATTAATAAATGAAGTTTGATTTTGGTTATTATGGAATGAGGTATACTGATGTTTTCATATGTGCAATAGCATGGTTATGCACTTGTGGTGCCATCGATTATTGTATTAATGTATATAACTACAGTGACATGTGTTCATTCGTGGAAATCTTGCTGAAGAATCGTATGCAATACTATACCAGATTGTATTTCTTTTTATGTAATTATTTATAAGAGACTATATAAGTATTATATGATTTGCACATGTATGTATTGTGCACTAGAGATGGTACATCCTTTATATGATATTTAGGCTCTTTTAGGTTTTATCTCTCTATAAATGATCTTGCATAACTATGTGATTATTTGATGCAAGTATAACATGCTTAAAGGTTACGTTGGGTGATTGGCATAATTAAATTTCGTAAAGGTATAAATCTAGATCAGAAAACATGTGAGAGGCATGGTTAAATGACAGATTGCTCCATGTTTGTAATATGTAAAGCTTTTATTTCTATAAAGTAGTAATTTTAATGCATTTTGTGCTTGATTCGATATTTTAACCTTGTATTGGCAAGATTTAGAGTTGGTTAAATGCTTCTGGAGATTTAATTTTATTATGTGTATACATATACATCGATATTGGCTGACAGGCCATGTTATGTCTAAATGATATTTAAAGCTTTTGGAAAGGAAGTTATGTATCTGTTAGCCTGCAGTCATAGTTCAGTCGTGGATTGAATAGGCGCCTATAGGGATATTGCAGCTGCTTTTGTTGATTCCGTTTGGGTCTTTATCCTTCGTGGACTTCTGATTGTCCTTATTGGACCATTGTTTGATCCCGTGGGGATCCTCTGTTTGATATCTTCGGATATCCTCTGTTGATATCTTCGGATATCCTCTGTTTGATATCTTCGGATATCCTCTGATCCCGTTATCCACTTTTGGAACTTAGGCAGGCTAATTTCAATATAGTGTAAAAGTATAAGTAATCTAAACTACCAGTGCATATCCTGTATCTCATTTGTATTTAGAATTTGCAAAGGTATGCATATGAAATTGCACGTAGGTTTTAACTCTTTGAAGATGTTTCTCAGCATTTTTCCTGTTTGGTAAATGGATGCCATGTGATAAATTAACCTTTATTTAGTATTTCAAGTTATTTCTTGCTTGCTTTCTGATGTTTTTCTTGAATATGGTGCATCTCTGGATGGTGGTTTAATTACTACATTTATATATGTATATGGACACTGATGTGTTTTTGGAAGATTAGTTATAACTGGATTTATAAGATATACACTACAAGTTGTGCATGGCAATGCTTTTAGGTATGATTATATGTTTTGTTTGACTTTGAGAAATTGATATGTGATAATTCACTTATATGTGTGATTGAACGATTTAATATGGATTTATAAGGAAATAAAAGTGAAACTAACATGTGTATTGGTAATAGCTATGTAGATAAAGAAGAAATGGTTTTTAACAAGGTAACTAGTAAGGTTGTGAGAATTATCCAAAATTTGCATACTATCAGCACAATATATATATATATATATATATATATATATAAAAGAATATTATTTATTACAATTGCTATACGTAGTTGTGGTATATCTTAGTGCTTAGGCAGTAATTGTTGATCCTTATAGGAAATTTCTTTTATAAAATATTTGTTGTTCCCTACTAAGCTTTATAGCTTAGCACGGGTTTTGTTATCCGTGTAGGTAACAGGATAAGCTTGTTTTGGGTTAAGCAGCTACTATGGCTCAACCATTAGAAGAAAGGATTTAGTGTGGGCAGATCTCCATCAGGGTTTACAGTTGTAGCGAGATGATTTTAATGTATATTGTTCTTTACTTTGGAATGTTATAGCGGTTTAAGAGTGTAATATTTAATATTGAATCATCTTAGGACATGTGAATAATAATGAGAATTGATGTATGAGATGCTTAGTGAAACTATTTTTGTAATGTTGTGCCCCTGAGGGGCTGAGGAATTATCTAATTTGCATGTGAGTTAGATAAGTTTTTAGCCATTATATTGCCGAATTTTTATTTGATATTCAGTCACTTGGACAATTATAGCTTTATCGGCTTACTTAATTTATAAGTATTTCTTTTGGTCAAGCCTGGGTCGATGGGATAGTTAAGATTCAAAAGAAAAATCTTGCTGATTTTGGAATTGTCGCTCAGTGCATTGCTCCTCAAAGGGTCAATGACCAGTATCTGACAAATGGTCCTTGGGAAAAAAAAATTTTTAACTTATCACTTGTTTCAGTTAGACTGTTCAGTAAGGGTATTACACATAAGGTTGCAATGCACCGAAACATTCAACTTTAGTTCTCCCACTTTAGAACTATTTCTGGCTTTTAAGACAGAACATGATAGTTACATTTAACTTATCATGAGATTACACTTAATCCAATTTAGATCTTAATCCAAAGCATACAACCTCATGTATGTCTTTATTTTGCACCTTAACAAGACTTATCTTGTAATTTCTGCAAGACAACACTTTTATTTTGAACAGGTTCTCGAGTTCACTTTGTGTTCAAAAATAGCCTCATCTTAGTCTTTGTCAACTCATTATCAAAACTAAGGTAAACACCCGTGTGAGTGGGCTACTTTTCTATCCGATATGCTCAATCATATAATAAATAACAATAAATATTCACATATAAATATTTACACTCATGTATTGCCAAATAATGAACTTTATTATTATTCATAAATAATAATATTAAGGGATCTCATAAACAGTACAAATCAAATCCTATGCAAACCCTGAGATTTAATTTCTCTCAAAACACATCTCTCAATACATGTTTTGTTAATAGATCTACAATCACATCCAGCGTGAAAATATACTGTAAGTTCAGTTCTCCTAGTACAACAATATCTTTGATTTATTGATACTTAATGTTGATACATCCATCAATAATTGACTGTCACTGGTTCCTCTAAGGCAGTTAATCCAAAATGGTTCACAAACCGTTTCAACCAAAAAACTGCCTCTTGTACTGTAGCTATAAAAGCAACAAATTCTGCTTTCAATGTTGATGGGCTACAAAGATTTGTTTCTTGCTACTCCACTAAATGGCACCCTTTCCAAGCAAGAATACATAACCTGAAGTGAATTTCCACTCATCCACATCACCTTCCCAATCAACATTTTAATATTCTCTCAATTACTTATCATTTCATTAAAAAACAGAGAGAATAACTTGTAGTACCTTTGAGGTATCTAAGTATTCTTTTTACTGCTTTCTAATGTGCTTTATCTAGGTTAGACTGATATCTATTTACTATAAACATAACATAGCATATATCAAGTCTGGTA
Organism: Excoecaria agallocha; assembly: GCA_037975025.1. Classification (NCBI taxonomy): domain Eukaryota; kingdom Viridiplantae; phylum Streptophyta; class Magnoliopsida; order Malpighiales; family Euphorbiaceae; genus Excoecaria; species Excoecaria agallocha. The sequence continues at coordinate 38,094,737 of CM075817.1, read as the reverse complement.
CACAATATTGTATACATCAGAATACCCATAGCACTGGCATACTGAACATTCCTCATTTGTTCAATCTGTTCATTTGTCTTAGGACATATACTCTTACTAAGAACTTGATTCTTAGTAATGGGATTGTCAATGGGTTTACAATTTTACATATTAAATCGTTTAAGAACTTTGTTAATGTATGTCTCTTGAGACAATAACAATAATCTTCTTGAGCAATCCCTTGAAATCTTAACTCCAATGATATAATTCGCTTGACCTATATCTTTCAGCTCAAAGTTAGATCACAACCAATCTTTGATAAGATTTATATACTTTATGTCATTTTCTAGTATCGGTATGTCGTTTATATACCAAGTCAAGATGACAAATTTGTCTTTAGAGCTTTTATGATAAACACAATGGTCTTCATCAATCATGTTGAACTCATTTGACATGATTGTTTCATGAAATCTCAAATACCATTGTCTCGAAGACTACTTTAGGCTATAGATCGATCTCATCAATTGGCAAACCTTATGTTCGTTGCCTTTTTTTAATGAGAAAAGTAGTATTTACATCCATTTGATGTAGCTCTAGGTCCAAACTAGCTGTCAAGGCTAGAATTAACCTTATCAATGTAAATTTAATAACAGGTGAAAAAGTCTTCTCATAGTCAATTCCTTCCTGTTGTGTAAACCCCTTAGCAACTAGTCGAGCCTTGTATCTTTCGATACTGCCATAAGCTTTTCGCTTTATTTTGAGAACCCACTTATTTCCAATTATTTTGTGTCATTCAAGTAGATCAACCAGTTCCTAAACATGGTTTGATCTTATAAAAGCCATTACTTCTTTAATTGCTTTAATCCATTTATCTTTTGCCGGACATTCTTGTGGGATAAAAAAAATCATCGACATGGAACACTTTTCCTTTTAGATTTTTTTGTAATTTCAATTCTTGATAAACATGTCTCATATATTCATCATAGTTCAAAATGCTCCCACTGAAATTAAACTCTACACTCCCACCCAAATAAAAATCCCGAATATCCATACTCCTACTGGAATTAGGCATGCTCATCCTCCCACTGGAGAATGGATCCCGAACATTCAGACCGTTGAGAAGAGAGTTTTGACCTTCTTCTTTAATTTTCCTTCCACTCATATGGAGAGATTCGGTTAGTTCATCTTTTTGAGTTTCATAAAAGTAAAGTCTCAACTTACTTCACCTAACTTAGAAAACTTATTTTCCAAAAATATGATGTCTCGTGATTCAGATTTTGTTACTGAGCCATTTGCTTGTTCACCTATAAACAAGTGTCCTTTTGATACGTCAGAATATCTCACAAAGATACTCTTTTTAACCTCATGGTCCACATTTACCAAATTTATTTGAGGTATTATGGATATAAGCAACACAACCTTAAGATCATCAATGTCTCAGGTCAAATTACCAACCAATCCACAACTCATAATAAGTAGAAGCAACAAACTTGGAGGGCACACAGTTTAGAACACCATTTTATTATGGAGTTCGAGGAATAGACAACCGATGTCCACTTCCTTTTTCATCACATAAAGCTTTAAATTAATCAAAAAGATATCCTCGACCACGGTCTGTTCTTAAAGTTTTAATTTTTTTGTCTAATTGATTCTCAATAAGATTTATAAAAGTTTTAAACCAACTAAATGCTTTAGACTTGTGAGAAATCAAATGGACATGACCATACCTAATATAGTCATCTATATTAGTGATGAATAATAATAGGCACCATGCCTTGCCCTAACATTCATTAAATTACAGACATCTGAATGGATAAATTACAATGGAGTTTTGGTTCTAGTTCCCTTCTTTTGAATGATTTCCTCACTAGTTTTTTTTGGGCAATACTCATAGGTAGGTAATTCAAGCTTATTCAAATCACCGATTAATCCTACTTTGGCTAACTGACTCATTCAGTTTTGGCCAATGTGATATTATCTAGCATGCCATAATTTCACATTGTTCTCATAACAATATGAAATAGAAGAAGAAATTAATGAAAAACTAGTAGTATTTTAATAATCAGGATCAATATCCATAATAATGAAAATGTTCAAAATAAAACTAGAACCATATTAAACATCATCTAAACATAAGCGTGTGTTGTTATCCTTAAAATGTAAATGAAACCTAGTTTCATTAAAGTAAAAATAGAAACTAACGAAACAAAAGAATCTTGATCCTTTTTATCGCAAGGTTCATTACTTCTAGATTTATTACCCACAAAGGATGAAATTAGTAAAAAGACTTGACTAGATACACAGATTTTTACTCACTCATAGGTCAAGATGGTGTACCTATTGGGACACATTGAAGTCTCTTACACAATGATCATTTTATTGGCAGTTGAAGAAATATTTCACTCTTGAAATATTTATCCTTTTATTACCTTTGGACCTTATTTGATTCTATTTTATCTTTTGCCCTTTTAGACTCTTGAGCCTTTCCTTTACCCTTACCACTAAAGCTTCTATTCTTGTTCTGGTTAGAACTTATTCTACTAGAATATAACTGTGCCATGTGTACTACGACATTGATCTTAATCACCATCATATAGTCCTTTTCGAGCTCAAAATGATAAGCGACATTCCTAAATGTCTTAATCTTATCCATATGAGTTAGTTGCATCTTCATATGCTCCCAACTTTAGGGTAAAGAATGGATAATAAATTGGACATATTGCTTATTGATCATTTTATGATCAGATTCACTAAGCTCACATATTATCTTATCCATCTCTCTTAGATATTTTCGCATTATATAATCAGACTCTTCTGATTAGTATCAAAATTTGATCACTAATGATCGAAACTGAGTCAGAAACGTATCCTCAAATTTTTCTGCAAAGCGATCCACAGATCCATTGCATTTTGACACTTGCAAAATTTGCTTAGCAATATCATCATCCATTTGCATTTAGCAATATGGTACGAGCAGTGGAACATCTCTTTTCCATGCCACATAGACATCTCAGTCCTACTTATTCTAGACTATGGTACCATGCTTAGAATCAATCATAATCAAACTTAAGGTTTCTAAAACCTCTTGCTCTTCAAGCACATATTGGATGTACATATTTTATTTGGATCCTCTAATCACTAATGGAGTAATTGTTGCACAATATTAAAGAGATCAAGCAATACATGCTATTTACTATGCATATGAAAAATTAACCTAATAAAGATTTCTATTAGGCTCAAATTCAAAAAAGTTACTTAAAGTTTCCAATTACCCTCTAAGTCCTAATGTCTAACCTTACCGGTTAAAATTTCATGCATAGCAAATGTCGACTGTTGGGCATTAAGTTCTTAAACTTAATTCAGGATATTATATATAAGATAATCTAAGTCTTAACTCAATTATCATGCAATCATTTTACATATAAAATATTGCTAAGCAATTAACAATAAAATAAACACATTCATAACAAATGTTAAATGCCAATATAATATCCAAAAGATAAATAAACTCATTTATTTAATCAATCATTAAATATCCAACAATCTCAAAAAGAGGAAACATTTAAAATAAGATAAAAATACACTTGTCTTTAATTTGGTAATAGGAAACATAAATCCTAACCACAAATCCATTAACCATTAAAAACTTGACACTCATGTCAATAATTCAGGGAACCTAGATTGTGACAAAACTAGTCTCGTCACTGAAAATGATTTCTCGACCCTTTCGAACAAATTGAGAGGTATGCCATAAAATCAATGATGAAGCCATGGACGATACACACAATGTCTGCTTCTGAGCACCATCCCAGATTTAATGTTGCTTCTGAGCACTATTGCATCAATATCATCAGCTCGAACCTGCTTATGCATCCTCATTTTGCAAACTATTTGCACTTTCACTTCGATTTCTACAATTCCTTGAGGAATTTGTGGACATCTAGAAGTCTTTATCTTCACCATTTCTATCACATATAACAGAAAGTTAAACAGTAAGTGCACTCATGCACAATCATGTGTGATTGAAACTCATTTCAATCCAAAAGATAAAGACAAATTGTTACTCATAACAGAATATAAATAGTCAATACACTCATGTACAAACACACGGATGATTGAAACTTATTTCAATCAACAAATAATGAAATATCCACATAATATAATTTTCAAACAAATTTGAAAATTTAAGAAGGCAGAAAAAATAATTTTCTCAATTTTTATTAATTTTAAAATAATTTTTATAGGAATAAAACCCAAAAAAATTTTTTGGTCTTAAAAAACTTTTCAAAAAATGACCAAAAAATAAAAAAAATTGCGAAAATTAGATTAAAAACAATTTGAGCTGATTTGGATGCTAAAGGAGCCCTAGCTCACATGTCCACAAGCGCTGGTGAGAGTGGCCCTCATGTGCCCACGAGCGACAGAGGTGCCATGCGCAGGCAGATCGCCTTTGCCATGTGGCGCAACTCCACTAGGCCACGTGCATCCACGTGGCAAGATAATATGACACGTGGCATGCAATTATTGGCCCACGTGGACAAAGTGGATTGACAAAATTAACACGTGGCATGACCACGATGCAACGGTCTACCACGTGTCAACCAGTCATTGGCCCACATGTCGACATATGGCATAACTCAATAAGCCATGTGTCAGCACCGTAGACTGCCACATGGATGCTAGGTGGCATGACACGTCATGCCACGTGGTAGGGCCCCTGCCATGTGTTAGCCCCACAGGTTGCCACGTGGTGACACGTGTCATTATTTGATTGGTCCATGTGATGCCACGTGGCAACATGTGGACCCCATTGACACGTCAGCTGACACATGGCACTTCACCATAATGCCAGAGCCACGCACCGCCTTCCCGGTGATTTTAGGCCGCCGGATTTTTTCTAGGGTGGGGTTTTTGAGGTCTTTGAGTCTAATAGTGTGGTCAAAAATAAAAAATTTCCACTAGAAATTTTAATTATGAATTTTTTAAATAATTATTTAATTTCAATGTCCAAAAATAAAAAAAAAATTTCAAACCAAAATTAAAAAAAATTACATATAGAACATATCTAATATGCATATCAATTCAGCCTATAAACATATCTGAATTTTCACATAAAAACAGATCTACATTATAGATATGTCAGAACACAAAAATATAGGCTCTGATACCAATGAAATAAATTATATATATCACGATATATTACGAGAAGTATACATAAATACCTCTCAAAATGCATATCGTTGAAATGGAAGCAGAAATTGAATGTTTCACGTTACCGAAAAAACTTGTCACCCATGTGTCACAAAATACGGGATGAAAGTATAGATCCACGAACTAAAAGCCCATTAGATAAAGAGAATATGCGAGGAAACAAACCGACAGAGTTTCAGTATCTCTCATTTTCTCCTCTTCCCTCAAATGAAGGAACTAAGCCCTTATATAGGGCTCTAATTAAGGAATACTTAATTTCCTTAATAATGATGAATTAAATTGGTAGTTACAATATTAATAAGGAAATAATAAATATGACAGTTACAAAATTAATATGTAACTGCCCATATTAATGCACACATAAATGATAGATTTCCTAATTAAGAGAAAACCTAATATGGAACTAATTTCATATAATTTTTTTCCTATTCCAATATTATCTATATTATATTGGGGTCAATTTATCATCTCATGAGTCATGGGCATATCCCAAACTCCTTCAATATGAATATATCCAATTACAATAAAATAAAATGAATGAAAATTCAAATTTATATTAATATAACAATTTTTATTACATAAATTTATTATTCGAATATTTTACATTATTGGATATTGCATTTACAAATAAAATTTTAAGTAGCGACTTATTTTTTTTTTCATGTCACCAAATTAATTAATAAAATACACTTACAAATTACATAATAACACAATTAACTATTGTATCAAAATAATATTTTCTATGACTTCCCTATGGAAATAATTGTAAACAATGCAATTAATTTTCTTACCTTGTATAAAAATCAACAAATAAATAAATAATCAATCGAACACATGTTCCATCAATAAGAAAAAGTGTACATCAATTGCCAATATTTTTTTAGTTTAACAAATTTCACTACCAAATACATGACAAAAAATGTCAAATACGTACATATTTCACAAAAAATTAAGTCTATATTTCTATAATATATGAAAATTTCCTACTTTAGTATGAATATGTCAAATTACAATAATATGTAAATGATTGTAAATTCTAATTTATATTAATATAAAATTTTTCTTATTACATAAATTTATTATTATAATATTTTACATTATATGATATTGCATCTTTAAATGAAAATAAATGAAATAACTTGCTTTTTTTTTTCTTCACGTTAGCAAATTAATTAACAAAATAAACCGATAAATTACGCAGCAACACAGTTAGTTAAATATTAAATATCGTATCAAAATGTTCTTTTTAAGCTTTCTATAGAAATAATTGTAAAAATATGTAATTAGTTTTTGTTACATACAATTTAAGCAATGAGCTAATAAATCAACTCAAAATTCAATATATGTTGTGCAAGTTATAAAGAAAAGAAAGTTGTTAACATAGAAAAAAAATAACATGAGAAGTGGGAGTGCTAGGAGAATTTTAGATCGAGAAATTAGGTAGAAAAAACAAATGAATGAAGAGTTTGGGATTTAGATAATATAAATATAATATTAAAAAAATCTGGATAGTCAAATGAGTTTGACTATGAATTATTGTTCACGCATGGACTTCAACTGTAATTTATCGTGTAGGAACGAATTGATAAAAGCTACTGCATTTGAAACCACAAAAGCCTGTTGCACTTTCAAGTATAGCAGTTTTTATCAATTGGTACCTACACGTCTAGCAAATTATAGCATTAGTTCGTTGTGTTGTTGACCCAAAAAAAATTAATTTTTTACAATATTTTTCAAAATATCCCCGAATTTGAAATTTTTTTCCAAAATACATTAATTCTAAAAATGTCCCATATAGTGGTTTTTGTGTCTCAGATAGTGATAAACAGCAAAAAAAAAAAAAACTTTACAACTAAGTCTCTAAAAAAATTACATGAAGAATACGATTTGGAACCACCATTGAACTTCAAAAATTCGTTAAAAACTCATGGGACCATAACTTGATTGATTGTCAAGAAGAATGAAAATTAATTTAGGGTTTGGAAAAATGAGTTTTACTTAACAACGGACACTACAACAAAATTCATAAATAGCAATGAAATTTTTTTTCGTTGCTAATTTTGGTGGGGATCTTTTGCATTAGTAATAGAAATCGAAAATCGTTGTATTTTATTGCTATAGATGGAGGAAAATGTTAGCGCTAAAATTTTGCAATGGAAATTAGCAACGAAATATTGATGCCGTTACTAAATAAGGCACCAATAAAATGTGGAGAAAATTTCCATCTATCTAGCTTATGCCAGAGGAGATCTCTTTTCAAAACCTCATAATTTTGTTTCTCATATTGATGCAGAGTTTTAGGAAATTCTGGCATTCAATTGTGCAAGTTTTTCTTGTTAATTTTATTCTCACATTATCTTCTCTGTATCTTACTCAAGTTTAGGCCAATAAATCCTATCATTATTAGGAACATGAGCTTGCTCTAGCTCTTTTGTACTATCTTTTTTCTTTTTTGTCTTTAAGATTTATTTTTAAAGATGGACAATTAATATAAGTGGAGATAGGATAGGAAATATGCACCTATTTAGATATGCTGTGGAGACAACATGAGCTCATCTTCCTCATAGATTTTTAAGCATGATAGGCAGCATCATTTATTGTTATCAAATATTATATGGAAACATATCTAAAACCATTTAAACATTTAAGTTATACATAACTGGGAAATCACACATTAGGAAGTTGTCCACTCCTATCTACTGCTATAATATCTTGCTTTTGTTTTTGTTTGTTTTTTTTTTTTTTATCATAGAAAAGCTTACTTTTGAATTTGTATCTGAAATTTTGTTGTTATCTTCTCTTCATAGGAAGTAGGGCTTCGACTACTGAGGCTTGTTGTTGCAAGTGTCTGCAGATTTTATTCCCTAGTTTTGAATTTTGTTGTGTGATTTTTTTTTTACATTGCTGTTAGTTATTGGGAATTCAATTTTTAGTTAATGATATCTTTTGTTTATTAGTTCTAAAATTTGAAATAAATAGCTACTCTATTACTTTACATTTTGCAATTTCCTTTGGCTATGTATAGTTTCTCAAGGACAAATTGAAGTAAAATTTTATTTTTTGTGGGTTTTATTTGTGTATTTCTTTAGACTTTTAAAGAATATTTTAGTATATTTTTCTTTTTTCTTGATGAAGAAAAGAAAAAAGAACATTGCTTTTAGGTGTTTAAGAAACCCACTTGAGTTTATATTCTAAAGCTTTAATTTTTGATATTTAGTTTTGCTCGTTTCTTATAAATATTCCTATTTATCGTTGGATAGGAAATGATTTTTAGTGATTAACATGTTCACTACAAAAAAACTGCCAATTAGCGACTGTTTTACAAACCGTCGTGGGAGGATATTTTCTATTTTTTTGCGACGCAAACGCGACGGAATGAATCAACAGTCGCTAATTATTGGCGGAAAGTATGCGCGCCATTTTTTGCGACCGATTAGCGACGAATATTTCTGTCGCTCAATTTTATAATTTTTTATTCATAAATTAGTTCCAGAAAATTTAACGACGAAAATTTTAGTCGCTAATTTTGCAGGGAAAATATAGTGCCTTTTTGCGACGGTTTAGCGACGGAAAATGTCGCTAATTGTAATTTGTTACCGTAATACAATTAGCGACGGAATTTTTTAGTCGCTAATCCGTCCCAAATAAATTAAGAAATAATTGTTTTTTATTTCACCCACATGATTTATGTATAGTTTTAAGTAATTTTAATATAGACCATATGAAATGAGTATTTTATTTTGTAACAGAAAATTAGAAATTATTTTATAAGTTGATAATAATTTTTTATCAATTATATCAAAATCTAAATTTATTTATTTAGAAAACTTATATTTTTAATAATAATAATAAACAAATTATTACCATTATTATATATTTGCATGTTCAAGATTAAAAAATAAATATTTATAAAACAGTAATATAAAATTTATTATTTCATTCAAAATAATAATAAAAAAATTTGTAATTAATTTTTAGTTTATAAAATTTAAATCAAATTTTAAATTATTAGGAATTCTATTGATTTATTTATCAATTATCCCCAAATATAAACTTATTTATTTAAAAAAATTACATTTTAATAATAATAATAAAGTAATTGTTATAAGTATTATATAGTCATATTATGAAAAATAATAAATATAAATATTTATATAATAATAATAATATAAAGTTTATTATTTTATTTAAAATGATTATGAAAAATTTATAATTTATTTTTATTTTGTTAAAATTTTGAGCAAATTTTAAATTATTAAAAAATTTAAAATATATATTTATAAAATTATCCTTGAATACAAGGATAAAATGATGAAATTTGGTAGGGGCATTTTAGTAATTTCAAAAATTTACCCTACATATAAAAATAACATTTTCTCTTCCCTCATATCTCTCCACCATTTCAATTTAATGCGTATATGATTTTAAGCTTAATTTATTATTTAGTTGAATAAGACAATAGAGTTCAATCCAAGACTTAAATTCATACAAGTCAAAATGAATAAATTTTCTAATTTAATTTCTTCAATTTAATTTCTATTATTTTTATAAATGAATAAATTTTCTAATATATACATATATATACACACACACACACACACTTTTCAATTTTATTTCTATTATTTTTCAAAATATTCAAAGCTCCATCTAAACTCATCCTTACCATTTAACTTCACTACCGTAGTTACCTAATTGAGTGGTATGGAAGACTGAGAAAACTTATTTATTTAAAAGTGGAGAAATGGCTTTGAAATTCTAAACATGGTCAGATTAATAAATAAGTTAAGATATTATTTGATAAATCCAAATATATAGTCCATTTGAATCTGCATGTTTACGGTTTGGTTGGATCTTCAAATACAGATTGAACAGCTTTTATACGGAATAGTGTAAGTAAAGATTCAACGGTTAAGTATTTACCGTTAGATCGGCCTAATATTTGGTGAGTACGTTCGAAACTCCTTGTTAATTTTGAACGGTAAAGATTAGTTTTTAAGGTCTGTAAGTTCAATTTTTGTTGCAAAAAAGAGGTTGTTTTTAGGATTTTTTACGTAATAACCAGTTTTGTATACGAAAATGATCGGAAAATCATTTGCCGTTAGATTGGCCTAATTTTTGGTGATACATTTAAAACTCCTTGTTGTTAATTTTGAACGGTGAAGATTAGTTTTTAAGATCTGTAAGTTCAATTTTTCTTGTAAAAAAGAGGCTATTTTCTGGATTTTTTACGTAATGACAAGTTTTGTATACGAAGACGATCGAAAAATCATTTGCCGTTAGATTGTCCTAATTTTTGGTGAGTACATTTGAAACAACTTGTTGTTAGTTTTGGACGGTGAAGATTAGTTTTTAAGATCTGTAAGTTCATTTTTTGTTGTAAAAAAGAGGCTATTTTCTGGATTTTTTATATAATGACCTATTTTGTATGTGAAGACGATTGAAAAATCATTTGCCGTTAGATCGGCCTAATTTTTGGTGAGTACGTTCGAAAACTCCTTGCTGTTAATGTTGAATGGTGAAGATTAGTTTTTAAGGTCTGTGAGTTTGGTTTTTGTTGCAAAAAAGAAGTTATTTTCTGGTTTTTTTACGTAATGACCAGTTTTGTATATGAAGACGATCGGAAAATCATTTGCCGTTAGATTGGCCTGATTTTTGGTGAGTACGTTCAAAACTCCTTGTTGTTAATTTTGAACAGTGAAGATTAGTTTTAAGATCTGTAAGTTCAGCTTTTGTTGCAAAAAAGAGGTTATTGACTCTTTTTGGGTAAATTTTATTTTTATTTGGAGTATAAGTAAAGACGTTTCTATATATTCCTATACTTTATAGAAGCTTTGATTTTCTATAATTTTTGTTAATCTAAAACATGGATTATTATACCAGTGATGTATTTTTCAGTAAAGCAGAATCGAGAGAGATTTGAAGTGAGTTCAATATGTGAATACTTGATATGTTTTTTGAACTTATTTATTTAGAAAATTTACATTTTTAATAATTTTTTTGTCAATTATCCCAAAATCTTAACTTATTTATTTAGAAAATTTATATTTTTAATAATAATAATAATAAATTAATTGTTATATTTATTTTATAATTACATTATGCATATTAATAAAAATAAAGATTTGTAAAATAATAATATGAAATTTATTATCTCATTTAAAATAATTCTGAAAAATTTAATAATTTATTTTTATTTTCTTAAAATTTTGATCAAATATTAATTATTAGAAATTTTAATTATATGTTTACCAAACAAATAATTAATGTACACAATAATTTAAAATAATAATAAAATTTTTAATTATGAAAATAATCTCTAATGCATAATTAATAACTTATTTTATTATGTAATACAACACAACCATACTACTTAACAAAAAATCAAAGAAAATAAAAGAAAGAAAAGGTAAAGCAATAGAAGAAAGAGGGGAGAGACGAGGGAATGAAGAGAGGCAGAACAAGGGCACGGTACCTACCATCAAGATCCGATCAGAGGCGATGGCACCTAGGGACATGACTAGCACCGGTGAGACCCCAACGGTGAGACGATCACTCCGATGTCCAACGGTCCTCCCCACTCGTCGACAATGGACAGATCGGATAAAAGAAGGCACCGATTGTTCTAGTGAGATCCTGGCCAAATCGGATGGTGGTTGAGCCCGTGACTGCTATCATCGGACTTTCTCTGATGTCAGCTACCTGCAGGTGCTCCCGATTCATGCCGGCCATACTCCACCGAATCTCCGGCGAAAGCTCCGATTCGTGATCTAGGTTTGTGTTCTCAATTAATGTATATTTGTTTTTTTGTTTTAAATTTTAAAATTGCTGTTAAATTTTTCATCCTTAAGGTCAAACAAGACCCGGTTCAAATTTCTTAACAAAAATGGAGAAACTTATAGATCCATTGGAGATAATCTTGCTGCTTTTATTTGATTTATCTAATTCATGTTAGGTCGATTCATTTTGGTTTTTCTCTTTAAGTCCATTCTTTAATCGTATGGATTTTGGGTTTCTTCCACTGTTTACTGAATAATTCCTAGCTTTACTTCTCCTTTATGCTTTTGACGGTATCCTGATGATATTTTTATATATGTTTGTTTCAAAGGAACCTAGATTAGTTAGAAGCATTGTCCAAGAAGCTCATTCTCGGTTAAGCTAGGGTTTAGGTTTCTATTGCTCGAGAAGAGAAAATGCCCAAACTTTTTAGTATGAGAAGACTTTGATTTTAATTTTTTGTTAAAATTTTTATCAAACAGTTTGCATATGAGAATATTATAATAGTACCTGCCATCTTAGATATCTTGAGTCATTTAATCTAAAACAACATTGAATAATGTATGGAGGTACATACTTTTGGATATATATTTTGCTGCTTATGCTCAGAATATGTGTTGAGCTCTTAAATATTTCAGGTGACACCAACCACATCAACTTATTTGACGAACAGTATCGTATATCAGCACCCAGGAAGGTTTCAGGTTTAGTTTCACCTTGACTTCTTTTTGTCTGTTTGTGGTGGCTCTTTTCTTTCTTTTTGGCATCCTTTGCTAATGTAGGGATAACCTTGTACGAGTTTGATAAAGAGGTTTAAAAAGTGCATTTTTCATTAAGAGTAATAAATTTTAACGCCAGTTTTGTAATGCTAGAAGCATAATGATTCATTAAGCAGTAATGTTACTACAGTACACATTGACGATGCAGTACTAATATTGAAGAACAGATAAATTTTAACGCCAGTTTTGTAATGCTAGAAGCATAATGATTCATCTGAAGCTTTATAATCTTACTATTATTCTTTTCTTCATTCATTTTTCCCTTGGAAGGGACCAGATGTGTCCGCAAAGGTTAAGGAAAATAGTACTAATGGAGTACCGGATGATAGAGAAGCTGATGCTCTCAGATGTATCAGATCTAAATTTTGAATCTGGGCATGGTGCTCTCAGATGTTCCATCTCCTCCTTCAAATTCTAGGGCCAGGAGAAGTGCAAGATCTCATTTCCAGCGGCTTCCCATTATTATTTGTTCAAAGAAGGTAGGTAGGTAGCCATTTAACTTTTACTGTTCCCTTTTCATTCTCTTTGACCATTTTTTTCTCTTGAGTTTTTTACATAATCTTTTGAACCATGAAGCTTAGAGCTAAGTTGTGTGCTAGTTGCTACAACTATTTTCTGGTGTGAAAAAGTAGATTGTGGTTAGAACCTGTATAATTGATAATCTGCATCTTTGAGAAAGATCAACGGTGCTGAATTTAACTAGTGCCAGGGCTTAGAGTTCTTGGTCATTAACCTTTTGAAGTAGTTTCTTCTGTCCAAAGTTAGATTAATTACTTGGAAACTAGGCATTCTCATCTAAGATGTAAATCGGAAAATAACTGGGTCTAAAGTTAGATTATAATATTTAACAGAAAATGCAGAAATATTTATGTGACGATAAATTTTCATTGGTAAGATACATTATGGTTCAAAATTAAGGTTCTTAGTGGTGAAAGTTACAGCATTGCCTAAAGATTTCACATAATTTTATTCCATTTTGTGAATATTACTATAGATAGCCTAAAGATTTCACATAATTTTATTCCATTTTGTGAATATTACTATAGATAGAGCTATTAGTGCTCTTTCTTTTTCTATTAAAAGTGCTTGTTTGCCATTAAAAATAGTTTATGTTGTATAAAAATGAGAATTAAAATGCTGCTTCCCCCTAGAAGATATTATTAATGATCCACACATAAAAGAAACAGAGATGAAAAGAAAATTGAAAATTCAGTTTAAGTTTTCCCTTATATCTTGATTGTTGCGGCATTCCCGCCAGCACTTGAAACTTTTTGATTCAGATATACAGGTAATTAGGAAATTTGTTATTCCGCCAAACATTTAATCATAGGAACTATCATATGATTGTGGTATTCTTATGATTGATTTTGTAGTTGGTTTAAGGTATGTGTATTTTGTTGTTAATCAATTTGCTGTTTACTGTTTGTGCACTTTTGTTGTATGCTTATTATAAGTAGACTTGCTTATTTCATTTTTATTGTTAACCTTATTTATTTTTAAAGAATAATATTTTAGTCCATTATTTTGTTCGGCCTATATTATTGTGCTGCTTTTTATTGTTCGGTTTTTCTTTTCTATTTCTTCTACAGAGCTTTTAATATTCCTTTTTGAACGTATATAGAACGAATATAAAAGAGGAATTAGTGGTTGGAACTTTAATCTTGACGATATGAAGGCTCAAGCTTCCCTGGTATGTAGGCATTTTTTTTAATCATTAAGCTGAAACATTGAGTGGACTTCCCTGGATCAAAATTCTTTTTCCCATCAGATTCAGGATGTTGAGGATATGACATCTTATAATAACCTTGGAGGAAGCTCAAGTTTGTTGGCTAACCTTGATTTTCGAGTGGATAACAGCCTCATGACGTCCTCTGTGCATGATCTTTCAAGTATTCTTACTGATAAAATGAATGTCTTAATGATATCTTGTCAGCATACAATAAAAATCTTATTTTCATGATAGTGGTGCAATTGAGCTTTGCTATTGTCTGGGTTATGTACTATTCTAAAAATTTTCTGTGGAGATATGTGTTTTTCTTTTTCTTTTTTATGTTAGGAGACTATTATCTTGGTGGGAATATTTTTCTCTGTTTGAATAGAAAAAGGAATGTAACGTGCCTCTTTTGGTGGGACCTACCCCCAATTTTTATAGAGGGATAACTATGAGACAATTTCCTTCTTTCTAGATATGTGATACTTAAATGGAAATCTAAATTTGAATTTTGAAGTATTTATGGATGCCTGAAACGTAGTCAATTGATTGCCTATTTAGTCTTCGATTAGCACTTGGGGTTGTACAAGATCTTTGTGAGAATCTTTGTAGTCACTAGAGGATTTGACAGTTTCTTTGAGGCTGTTTAATTTGATAGTCATTATGCTTGATGTCTAGCATAAAATTTTCCATGCTTGACAATATGACATTTGTGAAAATAATTATTCAGATAGTGAAGCCAATGAACAGCAGAAACACTATGAATCACAAATTCAGTCATCAGCTCTCGAAACTGCAGTTTTGCACCCTGGGATCTCAACTCAAAATGTTAAGTATGCAATAACTCCACATCTTGGCTTAGGGCATACAATGGTATTATTTAGAATATCAATTTCTATGCATTGTGTGTCTTGAGATACCCTGTTATTTCATCTTTATGTATTATTTCGTTAGTTGCATGTCTCCAGAACTCAACGTGTGTTAACATTGATATTTTTCTAGATAATTGCCCTTTGAAGAGCTAAGAGAAGAAATATGGAACTCCTGGTTTTAGCTTGTGGAGGAGAAGCTGTGAATTCTGTAGATGATTTGACCCCCGATTGTCTTGGTTGGGCTGGACTAGTTATTCTTATGTTTTATTTGCATTTGTAACTTGTTGAATGACAGCAAAGGATTAAGATTTGATTCTTGTATGTTTACTATTTTCTTACAAAATGAGTCTTATTATGTAATGTTTCAAATAATTCTTTATATATGTGTATTTTGGAACATATTTTTATTTTTTTGTATGTCTGAGATCATTGTTATGTACATGATTAAAATAAATAAATAGCGATCATTTATACAGGATTAAAATTTTAAAAAATACGGCAAAAAAATAATTATGCAATAATTTAGCAATGGATTTGCGACAAAAACTGTCGCTAATGTGTAATAGATATAATTAAAGAAATAATTAGCGACTACAATTTCGTCGCTAACTTTTAGAGTAAATTTATAATTAGCAACGGAATTAATGACGAAAATGTAGTCGCTAAATATTATTATAATTCCGGCGACTAATTATGAATATAAATTAGCGACGGAAAAAAAATTAGCGATGAATATTTTCGTCGCTAAATTAGCGACTGTTCATTGTGGCGTCGCTAATTTAAGTTAGCGACGAAAAATAGGTTATTAGCGACGGAATTTTCCATCGCTAATTTACAGTTTTTTTGTCGTGGTTGATAATCTGCGGAAGCAATTTCAAAAATGTGGGCTTAATAAGAGAATTGAGTTGGTCAGCTGTTATGTGATGGTGTCATCGGGAGTTTTGAAACAATGTGATGGTGCTGTTATGTGGTGCTGTGAAGGGAACTTTCCTTGTTAATAAGAAGGTATAAATTCTACCCTTATTCGTTTATAAATGGAGCATGATCAGCTGATTTTTCTTGAACAAGATATTATATTTAGAACCAATTTATGTTTTAATTTAATAAATCTTTGATGCATTTACAGCTAGTTTTTGCAATTTTGATTCCTGTTGCAAGACTCAAGGGATAAGCCAACATTCACGGGATGAGATTATTTTCTTTCCTAAATAATCTTGATTGTACAGCTGTTTTTATTCTGTAATTATTCCTTTGATTATTTCTTTTTTTTACTTTGATTATTTCTTCTTTTAGCTCCATTGTATAGCTATAAATATGTTTAATACAAATCAAGAAGAAGTATTCCATTCCACTATTAAAATTTTCATGGTATCAGAGCAGGAATCTTATTTCCTGTGTCTCTAGCTTTCATTGATCCAGTCCCTCCACTTGCACCCATGTTTTTTGTTTCAGTCCTCGCACACGCCACACATCACCCTATTTTTTCTTGCACGCCCGAGTTGTTCTACCCAGTACCTTTAGCACGGTCACGTGTTTTTTGATAGAAATTGTTTTTTCTTCTTTCGTTTCACCACCATCATGTCTAAAAATTCAGAAACAACCATTATTGCTGATCCACCTACACCTATTCAAGTCCCCACCTCAGAATCCCACTCCATTCAAATTACCTCGATTAAAATGAATGGAGAGAATTTCTTACGCTGGTCATAATCTGTGCGCATGTATATTCGTGGCAGGGGAAAGATGGGATACTTAACTAGAGACAAGGAGAAGCTTGCACCTAATGAGCCTGGCTATGCCAAATGGGATGCAAAAAATTCTATGGTGATGACATGGATGGTGAATTCAATGGAGGAAGACATAAGCTCTAACTATATATGCTATCATACTGCCAAGGAGCTTTGGGACAATGTGAACCAGATGTACTCGGAGTTGGGAAATCAATCTTAGGTATATGAGTTAACCTTGAAATTAGAAGAAATCCGTCAAGATGAGGGTACTGTTACCAAATACTTTAATTCTTTAAAACTTCTTTGGCAAGACTTGGATCTTTTTAATGATTATGAATGGAAGTGTACTCTTGATTGTAATCATTATAAGAAAATGGTGGAGGATAATCGTATTTTTAAATTTCTTATTGGACTTAATATGGAATTTGATGAAGTTAGAGGTAGGATTATTGGTAGACAGTCCCTTCCCTCAATTGGTGAAGTGTTCTCTGAAGTCCGTCAGGAGGAGAGTTGCTGACTTGTTATGCATGGTAAGAAAAATTCTGTCAATTTTGTGGAAAATTCTGCTTTTGCAGTTGGGGTGAATGCTAGCCGAAATACTTACAAAAAGTCCAATGATAAACCTCATATTTGGTGTGATTATTGTAACAAACCATGTCATACACGTGAAACATGCTAGAAACTATATGGGAAACCAGAAAACTGGAAGGGATCTCATGAAGGACGGTTTAATAAGACTCCTACCGCACATGAGGCAAATTCGTTTCCTCTTAACAAGGAGCAAATTGATCAAATCCTGAAATTGCTAAAATCTAACTCAGGTTCATCTAGTACTCCGACTGCGTCTGTGGCTCAAATAGGTAATAACTTTATCATAGATTCTGGAGCCTCTGATCATATGACAAGTTTTTCTAGTTTGTTTCATTCTTACTCTCCTTGTTCTGGTCATGGAAAAATTCGCATTACAGATGGTTCCTATTCTTCTGTAGCTGGCAATGGTTTGATAAATCTTTCACCAAATATTTCCTTAAAGAATGTCTTACAAGTTCCTAAACTTGCTTGTAATCTTTTATCGATTAGCAAATTATGTAAAGATGCTAACTGGTGTGTTACTTTTTTTGAAACACATTGTACTTTCCAGGAGCTGAACTCGAGAAAGATGATTGGCAGTGCTAAATTAATCAATGGCCTTTATTACTTTGAAGATGATCAAGATTATAAAATAAATAGAGATCAAGGTTTGAGTAGTGTTAGTTC
This sequence comes from Excoecaria agallocha, assembly GCA_037975025.1. NCBI lineage: Eukaryota > Viridiplantae > Streptophyta > Magnoliopsida > Malpighiales > Euphorbiaceae > Excoecaria > Excoecaria agallocha. The sequence goes on along the minus strand of CM075817.1, from coordinate 38,076,424 downwards.
TAATTCTGTCAAGGATGAAATTATGCTTTGGCACTATAGACTAGGACATCCTAGTTTTACTTATCTTAGAAAATTATCTCCTGGTTTATTCAAAGGTTTGGACTGTTCTCAGTTATTTTGTGAAAACTGTGTTTTGTCTAAGAGTCATAGGAATATTTATTATCCTAGGCCTTATCAAACTTCAAAACCATTTTACTTAATTCATAGTGATATATGGGGTCCATCCAGGATTGATACTCTCACTAATAAAAGATGGTTTGTGACATTTATTGATGACCATACTCGTGTATGTTGGGTTTATTTGATGAAAAAAAATATGAAGTTGAATAAATATTTAAAATGTTTTATTTGATTATTGAAAATCTCTTTGCTACCAAGATTGGGATAATTCATACTGATAATGGAAGTGAATATTTTAAAGGAACTATTGGGAATTTTTTTACTGAAAAAGGGATTTATCATCAAACTACATGTGTTAATACTCCTCAGCAAAATGGTATTGCTGAGCGTAAAAATAAACATCTTCTTGAAGTGTCTCGGGCTATCATGTTTACCATGAATGTGCCGAAATATTTATGGGGAGAAGCAGTCCTAACTGCATCATATCTAATTAATAGAATGCCTACTCGTGTTTTGAACTATGTGACTCCGATTGATTGTTTAAAATGTTCTTTCCCGAATTCTTGTTTAGCTTCAAACCTTCGCCTTAAAATTTTTGGATGCACAGCTTATGTTCATAAACATAACAAAGAAAGATCTAAACTCGATCCAAGGGCAAAAAAATATGTTTTTATTGGTTATGCTTCCAACCAAAAGGGATACAAGTGTTTTAATCCTCAAACTAAAAAAATTGTTGTCCCTATGGATGTTATTTTTCTTGAAAATCAACCTTTTTTTCAAAAAATTTCTCTTCAGGGGGAGATAAGAGATGAAGGAAATTTTTTTGAAAATATTTCGCCTACTTCTTTACCTAAGATTATTGATTCTATCGAAGTAACTAGTGAGTCGCAGTCTGTTTTGCCAAATCTTTTTGATCAATCCTTGACAGGGGAAGAAATACTACCCATTATGTGTAAAGAACATGGTAAAGAGCTCCAAAATTATTCAAGAAAAAAAGATCATCAAAGAAAGGGCATGGTTCCTTTAACACCTGTTCAATCAAACTCTCCGCGGGTAGAATATGATAGTACTCAAGGTATTCATAATACTTTTTCTTCTCCTACTCTTTATTTACCTAATGTTTCTAATAATGATATTGAGTCTAGTGATCTAGATATTCCTATAGCTATTAGGAAGGCTAAACATTCCTATCATCCTACATCCCGATATCTTTCCTATGCTAAACTCTCAAAAAATCATACTGCCTTTGTTTCTAAGTTATCCAACTTATTTGCACTGAGAAACATACATGAAGCACTAGATAATCCTGATTGGAAATCATCAGTAATGGAAGAGATGAATGCTCTAAAGAAAAGTGGGACTTGGGAAGTTGTTGATATACCCAAAGACCAGAAAATAATCGGATGTAAGTGGGTGTTTATAGTAAAATGTAAGGCGGATGGGAGTATTGAAAGATATAAGGCGAGATTAGTTGCTAAAGGCTTTACTCAAACATATGGGATTGATTACGAAGAAACTTTTGCTCTTGTTGCTAAAATCAATTCCATTCGGGTTTTATTGTCTTTAGCTGCCAACTATGACTGGCCATTACACCAGCTAGATGTAAAAAATGCTTTCCTAAATGGAGATTTAGAAGAAGAGGTGTTTATGAACCTACCACCAGGATTTGAGATGCTGATGGGACAAGATAAAGTTTGTAAACTTAAAAAATCATTATACGGTCTCAAACAATCTCCAAGAGCTTGGTTTGAATGGTTTGGAAAAACATTAAAAAGTAATTGCTATCATCAAAGTCAAGCTGATCATACAATTTTTTATAAGCATTCGGAGAAAGGTAAGGTTTTTATTTTAATTGTCTATGTAGATGATATAATCTTGACAGGCAATGATTTTGAAGAAATAGCATATTTGCAAAAGCAGTTGACACGAGACTTTGAGATTAAAAATTTGAAAGCATTAAAATATTTCCTTGGTATGGAATTTGCTAGATCAAAGAATGGTATATTTGTAAACCAAAGGAAATATATTCTTGATCTTCTCAAAGAAAAGGGTTTTCTCGGATGTAGAGCTGCAATTACGCCTCTTGATGTTAATTTGAAGCTTGAGCCAGCTAAAGCTGAAGATGTGGTTGATAAGGAAAGGTTTCAATGCCTTGTAGGAAGGTTAATCTATCGGTTACATACTCGCCGTGATATAGCCTTTGCTCTAAGTATGATTAGTCAATTTATGCACTCACCTGGACAGGAACGTTTTGATATAGCTTATAGAATACTAAGATACCTAAAAGGTACTCCTGGAAAGGGTATTATGTTTCGGAAAAATAACAATCTTCAAATAGAAGTTTACACTGATGCAGATTGGATTGGTTATATCACTGACAGACGGTCTACTTCAGGTTATTGCACTTTTATTGGATGAAATCTAGTTACATGGCGGAGTAAAAAACAAAATGTTGTGGCTCGAAGTAGTGCTGAGGCAGAATTTAGGTCTCTTGCTCATGGGATTAGTGAAGTAATTTGGTTGAAAAGATTGTTAGAAGAATTGAAGGTCTCGGTGTCCTATCTTATAAAAGTATACTATGACAACAAGGCAACCATTTCAATCGCACACAACCTGATTTTGCATGATAGAACAAAACACATTGAGGTGGATAAACATTTCATTAAAGAGAAGATTGAGAATGGATCAATTTGTCTTTCCTATGTCCCAACTAATGATCAAATAGCTGGCATACTCACCAAAGGGCTACACAAAGGGCAATTTGAAATTCTAGTAAGCAAGCTAGCTAGCTATGGAAGATATCTTCAAGCCAGCTTGAGGGGGAGTGTTGCAAGACTCACATGATAAGCCAACATTCACGGGACAAGATTATTTTCTTTCCTAAATAATCTTGATTATACAGCTGTTTTTATTCTATAATTATTCCTTTGATTATTTCTTCTTTTACTTTGATTATTTCTTCTTTTAGCTCTATTGTATAGCTATAAATATGTTCAATACAAATCAAGAAGAAGTATTCCATTCCACCATTAAAATTTTCACTTTTTATGTTATTTATTTCGATTGGTTTGGTTTAATAGAGGTTCTTAGGATTTGATTTTGTTTTAGGTAGTATTCAGTTGATGAATTGGCTACTAAAAAGCTCGTGAGATTTTCAAGTTTCTCTTCTGTGAAGTGAGGTTAAAACTTAAATTATGTTTGAGTAGCTTTTGATTTTTTAATGATAGTGTTACTGTCACTGCTCTCTCAATTGGGTATTTCTTCTTTATTCGTGAGCTCATTGTCCTTACTTTCTTATCTGTAAATTCAAGGACACATCCACTTGATTTTTGTTAATTGATTCCAATTAAGTTGTTTCATGAAAAAAAAACAACTATTTTTTGGGGTTTAATTGGGAGCAAGAATGTTATTCTGGCGTCTCTAACCTGTTATTTTTTTACTTCTTATCTCTTAAACTTAGTTTTTGCTAGAAACCGAAAAATAAATCGAAGTTCTAATTTAAAAAACTTCTTTTATTAGTTTTTCCCATGCTGCATTTTTCTTTTCCATGTTCATCTATCTCATCTTTAACTTTCTTATGCAATTTTTTTTTTCATGTTTTAATTACATGAAATAGAACCTGTTTGCAAATTGTACAGAATAATAATTGCCTATCTCCTTTATTCTTTCTTCCAAAGATTTTACATGTAATTTTTTTTTCAGAACTTAGTCTTTTATTGGTTAATTAAAACATGAAATAAATACATAACTTAGTCTTTGGATTGTTAATTGAGAGTTATATTCTCATTTAGGTGCAGCAACTGAGTATCAACGAGTACTACTTTGATTTAAGATGGTGTTTCAACCTCAAATGAATTTGAGCCTAAAGAATCTATTCTTTTTTCTCACTGAAGAAGCTTCTATTGAAAAATTAAAAAAAGGTAATCTTATCTTGTATGTTATGCAGGTGATTCTAAATTGGAATTATATGTTAGCTCAAGGAATTTGAGGGGAAGAAGCTCGTCTCTGCAACAAAGGAAGGTCTAAAAATTGATTCAGTTTTCAAATATTTCAATGTTTATCTTATCGAACAAATTAAAATTGTGTTTAAAATGTAGTTGTAATATATATTTTTCCCATTGCAGGGCGCTTAAAGATGCTATGCCTGATTCCACTATACAACTGTATATTGATGCTTATGTTATTCTTGAAGAGGATGGTAGGGAACAAATGGTCTTTGATCTATACCGTGCTTACGCTAGTGTTTACATAAAGCTTGACAAGTAAGTGTTGTATCTCTCATTTAGACTGAGATACAATAGAGATAATTACTTTAAAGTTTTCTATTGGTCTGTTGATATGATGAAAAATTCCAACCTCTATAATTTATTGCATGTTCAAATAGTAAAATTAATAATTATGTATGTGCTTTGTAGTTTTATGTAATGGCTTTCTTTGTTTCTCTATTCTGATGTATACCTTTACTGTTTTCTTATCGTTGTGTTCAAAATAAGTTCTTTCCTGAATGGGGCAATTGTTTCATAAAACTTGTTTTATTATATTCTAATTACATTATATTGGAAACAATGCATGTGGATTGACAATCAAAATGTTTTTCAGCTGTTGTAATTTGGATCAATTTATGTATGAAATTTTGTTTGTTGCATTCAATTGTGGATTATTCTGGTAGTAGCAGGATCACGTCACTCCAAAGAATTAGAAACTATCAATACCTTGTTTTAAATGAAATATCCTAGTTGTTATCCTTATTCAGAATCAGGCATATTTCTCATTTGTTGGATGTCACTGCTGCTTTAATTGAATTAAAATAAAATGTTCCTTGTATTAAAGAGGTAGAAATATACCAGACGAAAAAGAAGTTTTGTGATAGAGATAGAGGATCATCTTGATGGAATTGTTATAGGTACCTCTACATATCTTAGATGGGGGAGGGATCCAAAGCAATTGAGAATAAAGGAGTTTCAGGGTTGTTTGTAGCCTATAAAAAAAATTCAATCCTCCATAAACGACACTAAAATTTAATATTCTTTGACTGCGTATATACAATTTTATTGTACGATAAATAAAATACAGACTGTTAGGAGTTCTAAGCAAGTCTTTTGTGCTTCCTTTTAGATTCCAAGCTAAATTTTTTGGAAGTTTGAAATGTCATTTAACTCATGGCACGAGATTAGCATTTGTGTAGGAAGTTTTCTTTAACTAAGCGGTGTCTAATCTGTTTATATATGTATTGTTATTTATGCTTCTTTCTTGATAACATAGATGAAATTAAGGCACTACCAAGTTATTGTATTGCAATTTGAGGGACGTTTAATTATCTGTTATTTGTTGAAAGTGAGTGGAAAGAGAAATATAGGGGTTTTGAGACTTAAAGATGGAAATTTAATAGTTTGTGAAATATGGTTATTTATGCTTGCTTAAAGATTGTTCAGGGATAGTCAGAAAATAATAATAAAAAAATTGTAATAATTTTAGCGATGGATGACACAATCTTGATTTTTTTTATTTGTGGGTGAATTTAGCAATGAAAATTGCATTTTTCGTTGCTAAATTTAGCAATGGAAAATATCATTTCTGTTGGTAAATTTGACCAAATCACCAAATCCTACATTGGTTAGATATTGCAACGGATTTTGAATTTCGTCACAAAATTCCGTTGCTAAATTTTGCAATAAAATTAAATCAATTCATTTGCTAAAAAATAGCAACCATCAAATCTGCAATCACTCCTTCCATTGCTAATTATTGTTAGCAATGGAAAATCAACAATTTTCGTTGCTAAATTAATATTTTCTTACAGTTAGATGAGGGCATTAGGGGAAAGGAACTTTAAGGTCTGTTTATTTACAGAAAATTATTCTATTTTGTAAAAAAAAATTCACAAAAAAATAGAAAATATAGATCATGTTTATTTTAGTTAATTTTCCAAAATAGAAAATAAAAAACAGATTTTTCAATTTTCTAAAATAAAGAAAAGATTATAAAACTAATAAAAGATATTTTCTAAATTTTCTGAATAATCTTAATACACACACATATGTGTGTGTGTGTGTATGCATCTATATGTACATATGTATCTATGTACATATATATACAGATACATAAGTATGTATGCACATACATACATATGTACATATGTATATATGTGCATATATATCTATATGTACATACATATATATATATACATATGTATGTATACATATAAATATACATGTATTATGTATGTGTATGCGAGTATATATATGTGTGTGTGTGCATATACATATACATATACATATACATATACATATACATATACATATACATATACATAGATAGATAGATAGATAGATAGATACATACATACATACATACATACATACATACATACATACATACATACATACATACATACATACATACATACATATGTGTGCACACGCGGTGTGTGTATGTGTGGGTGTGTATGCAGGTATATATATAAACACACTCTAATTTTCCATTTACTGATAAATGAACACGTTTTTCAAATTTTCTATAGAAAATAAATACTTCAATTTTTTTAAAAAATTGAAAACAAAAAGCACAATACTGTTTTTTATAAGTAAACACACCTTTAATCTTTCTTTCTTTTTTCTTTTTTTTATGTAGTGGAATTTTCCTTTGAAATTTAATCTTCACTCAGAATATTCTCGAATCCCATTATTTTCAATTTTCATCACAAATTTTTTCAATTTTTTTAAAATTCTCATTTTGTTTCCTTTCTCTTCTATTAGTTTATTTGAAGTCTTTTAATTTAATTTTAAAACTAATATTTTTTATGTGTTCATTTATATTTTTGAAATAAAATAAATTTATTAAACAAAATCAGCTAAAAGGATTGAAACAATACAACTGGGCAGAGACAAGTCCCAAGTCCCAAGACCTAGCATAGAATAAACTGCTATAGCCAAATTCTGAGCAGTCATATTCGTAAATCTTTTCAAAAATCCAAAATGAATATTAGATAACCAGTAGAGAATAGACTTACAATCACTAATGGTAAGACTAAACTTAAAAAGATTACACAAATAAGAAATTAAAGCATGGTAAACTAGTTATGAATCTATTTCTATTAAAACTGAAGAGAGATTGGATAACTTGATCCAACTTAATACTTCACGAACACTAAGAGATTCAGCCACTGTAGGGTTAATAATTCCCATAAAAGTCCTACATCTTGCTATAATGAAGCCACCCTGATGATTACAAACAACAAATGCAAGCCCACATTGGGAAGAATCAACCAACAGATCTACATCCATAGGGGGAGGAGACCATTTCACCTGCAAAGTTGAAATACTAGCCTGCACAATGCTTTCTGGTCTCTGTGTAACCTTCCACTCATTCAATATAGACATCGCCATGGAATTTACTGTAGAAGTAGAAGGTTTCAAATTATTCCAAATCAACTTATTCCTTCCCTTTCAAATAGCCTAACAAACCACAATTACATTCCCATAACTATCTTGTTCAAGGCAAGAACTAATAAATTCAAACCATTGTAGGAGATTAGTGACATTACCTCGAATTAAACCCACCATTGACTTATTCCAGACTTTTCTAGTAAAATTGCAGTCAATAAGAATATGCAAGATAGATTCATCCTCAGCAAAATGCCATAACTTCTTCCAATCTACTAAACTAATAGCATTTGAGAAATTAGAGGTACCGGTATGAATTAATCTATATCCACTTTTGACATTATATATACCTAATTTTTCCATGCTCCATTGCCATTAATCTTCTCTACTTTACCAGCTAATGGGAATTTTAAAGATAAGCTAGCAATCTTGGTTATTAAACAGAGAGTTAACAAGAGGGTAGTTTAAGCTAGAAGAGCCAGTCACCATTAGATCATCAACCTTCAAATTCTCCTAAGATCTATCCAACTGAGTAGTGAAAAAAGGTTGGAATTGAGGAGCAACCAAGGATCTATCAAAGCATTGATATACTTCCCATTACTAACCCTCCACCTGCAACTAGGCTTTATCTTATCTCTAGCAGAAATGATACTTCACCGTCTGTAACTCAGGTTTGCACCAAGATTAGCCTCCTGAAATTTATTCTTTGAATAATATCTAGATTTAAGGATTCTAGCCATCAAAGAAGAGTCATCCAAAAGCAACCTCTAGCTTTGTTTCCCGAGAAGAGCTAGATTAAAATCTTGAAAATATTGAAAACCTTAACCACCTTTCTCCTTAGGCTAGCATATCTTTTCCCAAGCCATCCAGTTAATACCTTGCCTAGTCGATTTATTAGTTCCCCACCATTAAGAATTGAGAATCCTTTTTAATTACATACATAGGGTTAATGGAAGCATGAACACGCTTATAATATAAGTGGGAAGGGATTGAGCAACAGATTTTAAAACCACCTCTTTACTGCTCTAAAAAGAAAGGTACGGTTCTAACCACTAACCCTTTTCCAAATCTTATGTTTAATGAAAGGAAAAATATCATTTTTTTATCTCTGTCAATCATAGAAAGCAAACTAAGATAGGAGTCCTGAGAGGCTTGTGGATCAATATATAAGCTAAAGCAAATAATGCCTCTGTTAGAGGCCAAAGTGTTGGAACTAAACTTCAGAGATGACTTACTGAATTGATCAATTGACCCAAATCAGAAGCATAGATGTCCAAGATCTTCTTGACTGCTTTAGCTTCTTGAGAATTAGCTTTGAAGAAAATATAGCTATCATCTATGAAAACAAATGAGCGATTGATGGGGGCTCTTTTTGCCACTTTGCAGCCATAAATCATACCTTTTTCTTCATACTTTTTGAAAAAAGATGAAAGACCCTCTACACAAATGATGAACAAATAAGGCAAGAGAGGGTTACCTTGTCTAAGACCAAGACTAGGTGTTATTAGTCCCAATAATTTGTCATCATAAGAAACAACATAGCTAACAAATTCCATGCACATCTTAATGAGTTTCAACCATTGTAGATTAAATCCCATCCTAATCAAGACTTCTTCCAAAAAGTGCCACTCCATTTTGTCATATGCCTTGCTCATGACTATCTTAAAAGTTACAATTCCCTCTTTCCCTTGATATTTACATTTTAAATAATGCACGACTTCATAGGCAACAATAAAATTATATGATATTAACCTGTTAGGCACAAATGCACTTTGATTCAAGCAGATAATAGAGGGAATAATAGTTTTTAATCTCAGTATCATCATCTTAGCAACCACTTTATACAAAACATTGCAAAGAGCAATAGGTCACAGATTTGTCATAGTCTCAACATTTTATTTTTTGGCAATAAGCACAATTATAGTCTCCTTTAAACTATTAGGCATACTAAAGTTCCTAATCATACTAAGACATTCATGGGTAACTTCCTTGCCAACCACACTCTAGCATTTATGATAGAAAGCTGCTTTCATACAATCAATTCCAGGGGCTTTATCAGGATCCATACTGAACATAGCCTCTTTTACTTTATCCTCTGTAAATTTTTATTGTAATAAAACATTATAAGTATTAGATACTCTATTCTTAATTTTTGAAGCAGTTATACTAGTGATGGAATGGGTAGCATTAAAAATATCTAAAAAATAATTGACAATCACATCTTCAGCCCATTATTCCAAGAACAAACTCTTATTGTGGGATCCTTTAACTCAGAAAAATGATTCTTATGTTTCCTTTTCGAAGACATAACATGGAAATATTTGGAGTTTGAATCCCCATCGTTTAACCAAAAGATTTTTGCCCACTGCTTCTAGAAAATCTCTTGTTGACAAAAAGTATCCAGATTTTGATTTTTAGCTTCACAATAATTCATGTTGAATAAGCTTAAGCACACATCCCTTATTTTTCTTCTTAACTTATCCAATTTTTTCTTAAAATCCCTATAATTTCTTACTCCTATCTCGACAAAAGCTCACTGTAATTTTTAATTTTTTGGAAAAAAGATAAACTCACATCAGAACACCACACACTGTGCACAAACTCCACAACATTAGCTTCCCCAGTCCAGGCAATTCCACATCTGAAACATGTTCACTTACTTCTACATTGGGAAAGAACAAGATTGAAAAGAATGGGATTATGATCAGAAGAAGATTGATTGAGATTACTAACCAAGTAATAAAGGAACCTTGAAATCTAATCCACATTAGCTAAAGCTCTACCAAGTTTCTCTTCTTTGAATCCATCTTCAGCATTACCTTTTATGACATAAACCTATAACAAGACATCCCCAAATCCAGCAAGTTAGCATCATCCATTGCATTTTTGAAGCCATCAATGAGAAGCATAGGCTGAGAGTTCCCTCCTCTCTTCTTTTTCTAATCAAGGATGTCTTTAAAGTCTCCCAACACATAACAAAAAAGATTGGACTTGGTAGCAAGAACACGAAAAAGATTCCAGGTAATCTCTCTGCGATTTCTGTTAGCTTTACCATAAAAGCCAGTTAATCTCCATCTATTAGTAATATGGATATGGACTTCCATATCAATGTGGTTTTTAAAGAACCCAAGAAGACTAGCCTCATTTTTATTTTTCCATAAAAGGCCAAACCTCCACTACGGCCTATAACGTCCACACAAAAATAGCCATCATAACTCAAGCTCTATTAGACAAAGTTTCAATAAAAGGGCAAAACTTCCCTATTAGACAAAGTTTCAATAAAAAAAATGAAATTAGGCTTTTTAGAACTGACAAGATCTTTTAGAACTCGAATTGCCTATGGGTTGCCCATCCCATGACAATTCCAATTAAGGCCACTTATAATGACAAGTGGGCCTGATCTCTAGAACCCGCCTTTGACAAGTTTTTTAGGTCCATTTGGAGATTGATATTTGGGCTAGATTTGGGCCAAATTCCTTTAGGATAATACTTATCGCCCTCTTCTTTCCTACACTGTTTTGAGTCAACCACTATAATACCATATATATTCCCTCATTCGTTGATTTCACATCCACTCCCTCATATTATGATATCCACGATTTCTTTCCCCCTTCGAGCTACCCCCTTAATTTGCCCCTTTTTTCTTCCATAGCTCTATCTCCCCTTATTACGCTAGCACACCCAACTTTTATTCCTTGATTCTCGCTACTTCCAAAACTATCTGCATCCACTACCATAGCTTCCCAAGAGCTTTGCTGCCTTGAGAATGCAGATTGTTTCATTGGTGGAATCTCCTTTAACCATTGATTACCAAATGAAGCGATCTATCTTCAATTTGTTGCTCTAATTGATTCATCAAACCGTCGATTTAGGTGTTGAGGAGACTTATGGTATAAGTTTGGGCATTAGCGTTCTTTATGTCCCAACATCGCACATAAGAAATAGATAGTTGGTAAAAGTTCCTACTTGAACTCAACTGTAATCCAAACACCTCTTGCCTTTTTAATCTTCATCTCATGGTTGACTACCTTATCGACATCTATAACAATGCGATTACGTATATAATTACGTCATGTACCTAAAAAGTTTTTCGGATCTGCACTAGTGAAATCTCTAATAAATCTTCCCATGCTCTCATCCACCTTAATAGACAAAACCAATATGAAGTTTGTAGACTTGCACCTAGATGTTGACACAATTCAACACAATATTTTTAGGCTGCTTATTAGCTTGGACTCTCCTAAATAAATAGGAGTGATCTTTTCTACAAAATTGATTAATTATATACAATGATATTAGTAATTTTCTACTTTTTTCAAAATTTTAAAGATTTTATTGATTAATATATTTAATTGATTTATATATATTTATAGCTTACATAAATATATTAGTTTAATCCAACTATTACTTCTTCACAACCGAGCTATAAAGTTCAGCAATGGTAGTTTATAGCTAAATTTTGTCTAGTAGAAATAGGCGACTTAGTTGAATAGGTTAAATAGATGAATATGCTTAAACGTAGTTAATATGGTGGAAAGTAGATTTGCTTGTCTTGTTAGGTCACAGGCTCAAAAATTGAGTGGTTTTTTTTTTTATTTTTTTTATTTTTTAGCTGTGAGGATAGGATACCCATGGATTTATCTGCTTATTCGAACCGATTATATAATGAAATCTAAATCTATCATGGATACTTAAATCAGTATTCAAATTGACTCTAAATCTGTTTATCTACTATCTAATTCCATTATCATAGGTACTTAAACTAATATCCAAATTCACTCCAAATCCATTTATCTACTGTTCAAATTCGCACCATTAGAATCTTCGGATTAAATAACCAAAAAAATCTGATCCGTTACTACGCGAGCTTGCTAGCTTATGATTCAACGTGGATTACAAAATGTTTTCATTTGGAAGGTAAACATTTGGTTTAATGAAATATAAGATAATTTAATTTGTTTAATTAAATATTTTTATATAATTGAACATTTTTATAATTAAATACTTTTATTTAATTTAGCAATTTAGAAAATTAAGCTGTTTTTAGCCCTGCGATATGAATATTGGTGAGTACATAATTATCCAAATTGATTATATAATCGGGGTTCAGGTTGCAATTATCCAAACTACGGGTGAAATCCGAATCCATCATGGATACTTAAATTAGCAATCAAATCTGCTTCAAATCTATTTATCTACTATCCGAATCCGTACCATTAGAGTCGGTACTATCGGATACCCGAAAACATCCTATCACTAATTATGATTCAAAGTGGATTATGAAATGTTTTTATTTGGAAGTTAAATATTTTATTTAATTAAATATTTTATAATAAAATTAATATAAGATAATTTAATTTGTTTAATTAAATATTTTTATATAATTAAACATTTTTATAATTAAATACTTTTATTCAATTTAGCAATTCGTGTTGTTGATACTGAAAAATGACTTTTCTACAGGAAACTTGTGCTTTACGCTCAGGTTTGGACTATTCTATATATGACTGAGTAATCAAAGAAACTTTCTCAACTAGGGCCCTTTTCCTTGAAAAAAAAAAAAACCTAAAGCCCTCTTTGAATTATTATTATTATTATTATTATTATTATTATTATTATTATTATTATTATTATATCTATTTATCTACTATCCGAATCCGTACCATTAGAGTCGGTACGATCGGATACCCGAAAACATCCTATCACTAATTATGATTCAAAGTGGATTATGAAATGTTTTCATTTGGAAGTTAAATATTTTATTTAATTAAATATTTTATAATAAATTAATATAAGATAATTTAATTTGTTTAATTAAATATTTTTATATAATTAAACATTTTTATAATTAAATACTTTTATTCAGTTTAGCAATTCATGTTGTTGATACTGAAAAATGACTTTTATACAGGAAACTTGTGCTTTACGCTCAGGTTTGGACTATTCTATACATGACTGAGTAATCAAAGAAACTTTCTCAACTAGGACCCTTTTTCTTTAAAAAAAAAAACTAAAGCCCTCTTTGAATTATTATTATTATTATTCAAATATATTTATCTACTATCCAAATCCGCACCATTAGAGTTGGTACGATCGGATAGCCGAAAACATCCTATCACTAATTATGATTCAAAGTGGATTATGAAATGTTTTTATTTGGAAGTTAAATATTTTATTTAATTAAATATTTTATAATAAAATTAATATAAGATAATTTAATTTGTTTAATTAAATATTTTTATATAATGAAACATTTTTATAATTAAATACTTTTATTCAATTTAGCAATTCATGTTGTTGATACTGAAAAATGACTTTTATACAAGAAACTTGTGCTTTACGCTCAGTTTTGGACTATTCTATATATGGCTGAGTAATCAAAGAAACTTTCTCAACTAGGGCCCTTTTTCTTGAAAAAAAAAAAATCAAGCCCTCTTTGAATTATTATTATTTGCAAAAGACTAGGCCAATAAATCAAAATAAATTGGGGAAAATATAAAACAATTCTGACATCCGTTTAACTTGCAATTAAAATCCTATTTGGGGTCTTTTCTTTTCCTTTTTTTTGTGTGTTTTTAGTGTGATATTCTAAACGGGTCTGTACTGACGGGAGACACCTTTCAATTATATCATACTCAAACTAATCCCCACTCGAAACACTATTAGGTGCAATTGCAAGAACATTTCCTAACGAAATTTGCTGCATCCACAAGTACCCTAACCCGAGACCACATGCTTAAGCGATCAGAACCCCTTCCACTTAGGCCAACTTATGTTGGTGGGGTCTTTTTCTTTTAATGTAGTAAGAAGAATATTCATATAGTAATAATCAAACATTTATCATTTTTTCAATTAAATTTATTTTTTATAAATATGAAGATGAAAATATTAATAAAACAGTATAGCATTACTGTTCACATAATATGCATGTGATTTTTTTTGAAAGTATATATAGAATATTAAACTTTAATTTATAAATAAATATGACATAAAATAAAATTTAATCAAAAAACTCAAATTATGGGTTCAGATTGGATTTTAGGTGTTTCCGAATGGTTTTTTTCAGATTTTGGGTTCGGATTGAGCTCGATCCTAATTTTCTTGGATATTCAAGTTTTCTCTAGATTGGAGTCACTATTTCTGGTATATTTGAATCAGACAAAAAAATTTTCAGGTCTAGTTTTGTTGGATTGAGTTCTTTTATTGAATTATATTAAGTCTGCAAGCAAGTTATTTTTAACATAGATTAGACCCAAATAGTATTATGTACCAAAATAATATTATTATTTATAAATTGAGGGACTTAATCTATAATAATATTGTAATTCAGAGACCTAAAAACATTTTTCACAATAATATTTATCATTGAAAGTGATGTTCATGACTTCAAAATATAAATATAGAGATATTTCTTGAATATATCAAAAGTTAATATCAATTGTACTGACAGCTAAGATGAACGGATGTTTCAAAGAAATTTACTTTAATAAGAGAAGCAACAAAGTCAAAGTCTCCCATGCTATATGAAAATGAAGTTTGATTAATAGAACAATTGAATAATTAATTATACAAGGTAGAAAAATTAGTATAAATATAAGAGTATTCAGCTTATGCTCTTCTCATCTTGAATCCTGAATTACAATGGAGTCTCTTCTACTTATGAGTTTCTTAGGAATTTTAAGATCAACCTTCAAGATCTTTAGCAAAAATGGGAAAATCTTTGCTTTTGTTGCTCTTATAACCCTTTTCACCAAATCCATACTGTATTTTTTAAATTTCTACACCATTAAACCAATTCTTAGTGACTTGTTCATGGAGGCAATACTTCTTAATATGACTAACCCTGGCAGCCTAGAATACGCCAATAGTATCTCCCATATAAGGAAAGATGCCAAAATGTTCATAGGGTTTGAAATTTTTTACTCTATTCTAAGCACTGTTACCTTCTTGCTTTTAACAACAGCCACAGTCCTTGCAGCGGCTATTATCTATGGCGACAAGGGAGAAGAGTTGGCGTTGAAAGATTTGGCAAAAAGAACAGCTAAGTCATGGCTCAGACCTCTTGTTACATGGTTATATGTATTTCTTTTTACGTTTCTTTTTCTATTCGTTTTAGCTATAATTTTTACTTCTATAATTATAGCACTAAACATGAAAACTCCATCTACCTTATTGTTGGCGACCATCGGCGTTGTCGCTGTAGTTTTATACTTGTACTTATCTGTTAATTGGATTTTGGCAATTGTTATTTCTGCTGTGGAAAAATCTAAAGGAATTGAGGCACTAGTGAAAGCTGCAAAGATCATTAAGGGCATGAAGATACAAGGGTTTTTGTTAAATCTTTTGGTCAATATAGTAATTTTGGTTATATCATTTGGTTTAAGGCTGATGCCTGTGGCTAAATCACCATCCTTTGAAATAATTAAAGGTTTAATCATAGTGTATTGTTCTAGCCTTGCAGACATGTATTATTATGCAGCTTTCACTCTAATATACTACATGTGCAAGAAGAATCATGGTGAAAGAGTTGAATTGGAAGAAAGCTCAACACATGGATATAGTAAGATACCTACCACTGCCATAGCTCCAGCTGTAGATCATGATCTGCCATGATCAAGATGAGATAAGGAGGAGGACAAAATTGTAAAATAAATAAATGTTGGGGATGTACTCGTAAAATATTTTAAATTTTCTTTGATATAAATGTAAGTTCCATTATCGTAATTTCTTTTCTCTTTTTTTTTTTTTTCTATATGAATAATGTCAAATGATGAGATAAACTGTTTATTTTTATATTTTAAATAAAAAATAACTTTATATATATATACACACACACTCTTAATAATACAATTATCATCTGTCAATTTTTATATTTTAAAATATTGAATAATTATGTCATTTCCTAATACTTTTAAATACATTATTTTCAATATCAGTTTTCAAACAGTCACTCAATAATTGATTTTTCATTTAATTTTATAGATGACTTTTCACTATAATAATAATAATAATAATAATAATAATAATTATTATTATTATTATTATTAATAAAAAGCACAATTAACAATTTAATTTTTTAAACTCTCTTCGTAAAGTAATATAAGATATATTTAGGATCCAATTTGCCCTTAAAGTATTGAAACGGTACAAATTTGGAATGAATGAAGCCAAATTTCAAATTGCTAATTAGAATATAAAGTTTTATTAGAGAAAGGAGGAAGACGCTCATTTTCCAAGTTTAAAATGCAATAATTTGATGGGAGAAAAATTAAAAGAGCACGATGTGATAGGTGCCGAACTCTAAAGGCATTCGGTTCAATTTTGAACACCCGATTTTAGAACTCAAGACTGAACCTAAGCTCATTTAACGTATGAAGGCCCGCAATGAATAGGAATTTATCCCCTATCCATTCTTGATAATCAACCTACGATAGCGTCCGTTGGACATCACAAGATATATATTATGGAATTGTTATTCAATAAAATATTAAAAAAATAAACCTTGTGAGGCCAAAATCAAAAATGGTTCGAGACCTCACTCTTTTTTATAACTTGATCGATATTTATATAAATAGATTTTTATAATTAATTATTTTGACCCTCTCCTCACGTTAAATAATGCCAAAGAATTGAAAGGCGCACTCAAATACATTAAAAAGCTGTAAAGTAGTACATATAATTATATATTACATCATCAAAAGTAATGACAAAAAATTCTAATACCTATTGCTAAAAAAATAAGCATAACGGGAATTTATTTATAGTGCTCATTTGGATGGGGACGTTGGTCCCATACAAAAAGGAATAGTTTTGGGGTGTGTTTTTAGATAAAAGGTGGGGTATTGGACCCATACAGCTTTAAAAAGGGTCGGGTTGATTAATTTAAGATAGAAACTTTTGTTGTGCTCGTAAAGAAAAATCCTTATTATTTTATAGGTGAAAAGATAAGACATTGGTCCCTTTTCACTATATAAAAATTAATTTTTAACGATCAAAATTTGGCGAAAAGATAAAAATCCGATCTTAAAAATACACAAACAATGAAGGAAATTTAATCTGATTATTAGATCTTAATTTTTTTTTTATATATTAACTAGAGGTTTAAATCCAATAGTTGAAAGGCTACAAATTCGATTGTTACTGCCTTAAAAAATTCGCAAGACACAAAATTATTTACCTCTAAAATAATTCTCAATTATTTAAAAAAATCAAACACAAAACACTAAAAGGTGAAAAAATCTTCCAAAATGCAAACCCATTTCTGTTCTATCTTCTAAAATGCAAACTCATCTAAACCTAATAAAAATGGTAGAAGTTTCGATTACTATTTGTTTCGCTATCCACCTCGCTCAGCTGCTTCACTTTTCTTAATTTTGCAAGATCGGGTTTAATTTTTGCTACTTCTATCGGTCTGGGGTGCCTCTTCTTCCTCTTTTGATACCAGTTGAATACCAGCTGATACTGGCAGCTGCATTATTAAGCTAATATTTTGATTTTGTAACTCTCAATAAATTTTCATTTGAGCTTCTACAATCTAAAATAGTTGTGCTGGGCATTAAGATCTTTCAGATCATTAGTTGGGATTCATGAAATAGCTCACTCTGTTATTGCAATGCATTGTTTCTATACATTACATAAATTTGTTGTTCTTTACAATTATTTTACATTGATTCAGTTCTTCAAACTTAGGCACAACACTTTGTGGCATAATATAACTACTACATAATTACCTAACGTTGTCATTCTCTTGACATTATAATAGCTTCAAGGTCTCTGTTCTAGCTCAATAAGCCATCCTTTCGGTAAGTTCCTCTGTAACGCTCGCTCTTATTACATTTTTATTTACTTATTATTCTGTTAAATTTATTGTACAAACATACATTTATACATATGGCATATAATACACTTAAAGTATAATTATAAATTAGTTCATTAAATATATTTCAAATCTTTTATATTATACATTTACAAAAAATTTAATACATTATAAGAATTAGCCTTCACTCGCTACCTTTCTAGTGGTCTGCAGATGTTAACTCGAGAAAAATACTTTTTTTTACACCTGTGTACCTATAAGGGAAGAAAACCCGTGCTGAGCAATGGCTCAGTGGGAAGTAAAAACAATGCAATTGACTTCTTATCGAAGTCTCAAATATAAGCAATATAACAAGCCAATGCATATAACAATAATATCATGTCACTCTTATTCAGTACTTGCATTTAACCATGTTTAATAGCAATGATACACTCAATAATGATACAATATAATTTTTTTCACTTACACTTCATTATTTAATGAAAAGCAGTAACACTGTCATGAGGCACCATAACACTTGAACTATTGGTCACTTATCATTATTCATCAATCAAATCACTTTTATTGCCTAAATTTCCATAAATGATGGATACGGGTACAAATATGTGACACTGACAAACAATATCGAATGGACGAGACATAATAGTCTCAAATTGGGAGGCAACATTAAACGGTATCGAACAGGTGAGATATGATAGTCTCGAATACAGGTGACACCCTTAGGTAGCGAATCACTATCTCCTTTATAGGCATGCCTATCTATCCACTACTATGTGAAATTCAGGCTTAATAGTCACTAATCATTTAAAGATATCACATTAGATACATTTGAAAGAAATCATGGTAGCAATACAATTAATATAACATGCAAACATTCATTTAGTTGCATATAGCATTGCTAATGTACTATTTATGTTCATTTATATTCATTATGTTTTACACTTATTTATATCACTTATTACACTTATTCTTATACTTAAAATACTCTAACATGTTAGGAAGGTCTAAATGTGCTTTGATATCAATTTGGGACCTTAAATTCAAGTTTAGAAAATAACAAGGAATGCTTACTGTCATTAGGTTATATCTGGTAACCGTGATAGAGGTTTCTTTTCAATTTTGGACTGAAACTTGGGCTATGTCATGGTCATTAGATTTTTCCTATTGATCGTGAGGTCAATTCTATCCAGAGAAAGATTTTTAGTTTCCACTTGAACACGATTTTAGACCTAGTAAATGATGTTTTCAGGGAACATATTCTTCTACAAAATTATTTCGCTACGTCTCTCATTTCCACAACACCAAAACTCACTGAATTTAGACCTCTAAATCACAAGGTATCACTAAAACATTACAGACTATTCCAAATGACAAATAGTTGGGGTCTTTTAACTTCAAGCTCAATTTTGAATACCTTGTGGCAGATTCAAGTTTTGGGGTCTTTTCCATAGTTGTAAATCTATGTCTTATTGTTCATCTCCAACTAGAATCACTCAATTTAGACATCTACGAAGGGAGTTATACACTTTACACGAAAACGGGTTCAAGAGAACCTTAAACATATTTCCACTATTTCATTTTTTTCTAAGGAAAAAATAATCTTTCCATGAATTATAAAATCATTTCTTCACTCAAAAATCAACTATAAATCATCTAAAATACATATAGCAATCTAATTCTACTTGAAACACATAAAACAATAACATAAACTCCCATACCTTATTGATGCTCCAATCACCTTCTTCAAACTGCCTCTCCTCTCTCTACATCCTTTTCTTGCTCTATCTTTCTCTTCTTTCTCCATATGATCACTCGCATATAAACACCCATTCAAATCATTAAATTCTCATCATATAAAATTTAATATAAGAAGAAGAGAAATATTAGTTACCTTTACTTGCCCAATCACTAAATTCTCTCTCTTCTCCCATCTCTACTTGAAATTAGGGGTTGTTTTATGGTTGGTTGGCTTTCTTAAGGAGAAAATGGCTGAAATTAGAGTCCTCTAAGGTGATGGCCGACCTTCTTAGCTTTTATATA
The DNA here is from genome assembly GCA_037975025.1 of Excoecaria agallocha. Classification (NCBI taxonomy): domain Eukaryota; kingdom Viridiplantae; phylum Streptophyta; class Magnoliopsida; order Malpighiales; family Euphorbiaceae; genus Excoecaria; species Excoecaria agallocha. The sequence goes on along the minus strand of CM075817.1, from coordinate 38,056,066 downwards.
TTCCTTGAAGTGTCTTTCTTTCTCAAGAGAACTCTAGAAATAGCTTATGTGTTTATATCTTATTGGTCCATTTGGCTAACTTGGGTCAGTTGCACTTAGCTCCCTATTCTACTTTTATTTTTTATTTTTACCACAAGATTTACACTCTCTCTTTCTTTTAATTAAGCCCCCAATTTCACATTCTCTCTAAATTTACTTACACCTGTTTTAATATAAAATGATCATTTTGCCCCTATTCTTTTAAATTAATTCCATTCGAGTCCTTTCTTATACTTCCAATACTCTCTTCATTTTAAATCCACCATATATCTTAGACTTACAAAATTTCAACTAGGGCACATGTTGGGACCTTACATTTCTCTCCCCTTTAAAGAATTTCATCCTCGAAATTCATACCTGTATCACTTATCAAGTCTTAGCACTTGCATTCCTATAACTGTATCTTTATCTCAACAAAATACTATCCAATACAATTTCCTCCTACTTCTTTCATTCTCTACTTTATCGTGTTTAATTTCAATCTAACTTTATCTTTTTATAACTGTAATCTTCTCTCACTATCGTATCATTACTACACTCAATGTATATCTTATCAGTTTCCCTTCTAGTTAGGGCCTATGCATATAGCTTGATGATTTTCTTGTCTTGTCAAATGATGCTGATGCAATGCAGTAAAAGAATGATAGGATGCAAATGTATGCTTTCATATATCATAAATGTTTGCCCCATCCCATGCTATAACATGTGTAATCAATTGCCAACACTGGTAAGAAGTTACTGATAGGTACACAGAACACCATATCCAATTTGAATACACTTTCATATCAACTTCACATAGGGGCTTCCGTACTTTATTATCTATAAAAAATAGAGACATCTATATTAGTACTTACAGTAGCACTAGATTTACACTCTTGACTATCTATACTTTCACTAGGATCCAATTTCATCTTTAAGATAATATCTGCTTTAAGGCCACAACACTATATAGATACACATTGCTAATCTATTCTCTAACACCTTATAGCCCAAAATCGCCTAAACCTTTGCTCTGATATCACAATGTAATGCCCGCTCTTATTACCTTTTTATTTACATATTATTCTGTTTAATTGATTGTACAAAAATACATTTATACATATGGCAGATAATACACTTAAAGTATAATTAAAACTTAGTTCATTACATATATTTCAAATCTTTTACATTATACATTTACAAAAAATTTAATACATTATCAAAATTAGCCTTCACTCGCTACCCTTCAGTGGCTTGCAAATGTTGACTCGAGAAAAATACTTTTTCTTACACCTGTGTACCTACGCGGGAAGCACACCCGTGCTGAGTAATGGCTCAGTGGGGAGTAAAAATAATGCAATTGACTTTTTATTGAAGTCTCAAATATGAGTAATATAACATGCCCATGCATATAACAATAATATCATGTCACTCTTATTCAGTACTAGCATTTAACCATGCTCAATAGCAATGATACACTCAATAACAATACAATACAATTTTTTTCACTTACACTTCATTATTCAATGAAAAACACTAACACTATCATGAGGCACCATAACACTTGAACTATTGGTCACTTATCATTATTCATCAATCAAATCACTTTTATTGCTTGAATTACCATAAATGATGGATACAGGTACAAACATGTGATACTGACAAGCAATATCGAACGGACGAGACATAATAGTCTCAAATCGAGCGACACCGTTAAATAGTATCGAACAGGCAAGACATGATAGTCTTGAATACTGGTGATACCCTTAGCTATCAAATCACTAAGTAGCTGCAATCACTATCCCCTTGAAGGCATGCCTATCTATCCACTACTATGTAAAATTCAGGCTCAATAGTCACTAATCATTCAAATATATCACATTGGATATATTTGAAAGAAATCATGGTAGCAATAGAATCAATATAACATGCAAACATTCACTTAGTTACATATAACATTGCTAATGTACTATTTACGTTCATTTATATTCATTATGTTTTACACTTATTTATATCACTTATTACGCTTATTTTTACACTTAAAATACTCTAAACATGTTTAGGAAGGTCTAAATGTGCTTTGATATCAATTTGTGACCGTAAATTCAAGTTTAGAAAATAATAGGGAAGGGTTACGGTCATTAGGTTATACCTGGTAACCATGACATAGGTTTTTTTTCGATTCTGGACTGAAACTTAGGCTATGTCACGGTCATTAGGTTTTTCCTATTGACTGTGAGGTTAATTTTGTCCAGAGATAAATTTCCATTTTCCACTTGAACATGATTTTAGACCTAATAAATGATGTTTTCAGGGAAAATGTTCTTCTACAAATTATTCCACTATGTCTATAGTTTCCAAAACACCAAAAATCACTCAATTTAGACCTTTAAATCACAAGATATCACTAAAACATTATAGACTATTCAAAATGACAAACAACTGGGGTCTTTTAACTTCAAGCTAAATTTCAAATACCTTAGAGGCAGATTCAGGTTTTGGGGTCTTCTCCAAAGTTGTAGATCGATCTCTTATTGTTCATCTCCAAATGAAATCACTCAATTTTGACATCTACGGAGGGAGTTATGCAATTTACACGAAAATTGGTTCAAGAGAACCTTAAATAGATTTCCACTATTTCATTTTTTTCTAAGGAACAAATCATCTTTCCATGCATTATAAAATCATTTCTTCACTAAAAAAATCAACTATAGATAATCTACAATACATATAGCAATCTAATTCAATTTGAAACACATAAAACAATAACATAAAACTCCCATACCTTATTGATGCTCCAATCACCTTCTTCAAACTCTCTTTCCTCTCTCTACATCATTTTCTTGCTCTATTTTTCTCTTCTTTCTCCATATGATCACTCACATATAAACACCCATTCAAATCATTAAATTATCATCATATAAAATTTGACATAGGAAAAACAGAAATATTTGTTACCTGTACTTACCCAACCACTAAATTCTCTCTCTTCTCCCATATTTACTTGAAATTAGGGGTTGTTTTATGGTTGGTTGGCTTTCTTAAGGGGAAAATGGTTGAAATTGGAGTCCTCTAAGGTGATGGCCGACCTTCTTAGCTTTTATATGTCCCTTGAAGTGTCTTCCTTTCTCAAGAGAACTCTAGAAATAGCTTTTGTGTTTATATCTTATTGGTCCATTTTGCTAGCTTGGGACAGTTGCACTTAGCTCCCTATTCTTCTTTTATTTTTTATTTTTACCACAAAACTTACACTCTCTCTCTTTCAATTAAGCCCCCAATTTCACATTCTCTCTAAATTTACTTACACATGCTTTAATGTAAAATGATCATTTTGTTCCTACTCTTTTAAATTAATTCCATTTGAGTCCTTTCTTATTCTTTCAATACACATCTCTTCATTTTACATCCACCATATATCTTAGACATACCCAATTTCAACTAGGGCACATGTTGGGGCCTTACATCCTCTTTTTCGAATCTCTCTTTATGGTTGTGTGTGTTTTGTTCTAGGAAGGCCCGTGGCAATGTTTTTATTTTTCATTATTACCTTTTAAGTAAAAGTCAAATAAATTCCAAGAACATGTTGAATTGATTCTAATTGATCATTAATTTATTACTTTTGGATGATAGGCATGAAAGTTGTATGTATACTTGTGCTTATACTTATTTTAATCACCTCAAATCAATCTAATTCTAGCTATCCTTTTCATTTTTAGCCATTCTAGCTTAGGATTTGGCTTCTAAGTGAAGGCATCATCTGTTACAATTTATGATCTAGAAAGGAAATGGACCATATCTTTTCTAGATATAGGTTTGCAAGAAATGCTTAAAGTGTAGGGTGAGTGTACCTAGAAGAGATAACTGATGCTAAATTACTACCTCTTTAAATTATTTAAAGCGGAAGATTTTGGGAGTTAAGGAGAGAGAGCATTAAGGCTTAATATTTATGTGACTTCATTGCGAGTACTTTTTTAGATTTCTACTTTACTCCCTATTTCAATCTCAGCACCCAAATAAGGTAGATTTCTATCATATACCATTTAATCACCGCTAAACCATTTGCTAATATCCTCTACATCTCCCACCTGTATCCCTTCACCATTGTGTTAAATCTATAAGAGGTGTAGGAATAGATTTTATCTCTAAAAAATAAGAAGTTTATGACTTTGAAACAATCATTTGGCTGCTAGTTATATTGCACAACAAATGGCTTATTCAGATGATACCCATGGGATATTAACACACAGGAATGGTTAGGTAGACGTCAAGTCACATATTCAAAGGTATTACTTGACTCTTAAAGTTTAAAACTTTTCAATTAAATTTTCTTTGGTATAGAACAAAATGGAGAATAGTTTTATTAAATGGTATAAAATTTATTGCAGGGGATGGGTCTATATGTGCGGATGACCTATGAAGAAGTTTTCAATTCTGTTGTTAAAATGGGCTTAGCAATGAGGAGTTGCAGTCTCAATCATGTTAGTCAAAATTTAACTAATTTGTTATTACTTATACTTCAATTTTGATGACAACTTAATAAAGTAATGAACTTTGAAAACTAATGGGTTTTACTTGGGGGGATCATTGTGGTATATATAGCTTTACCTGTCTAGAATGGATTACTGGTATGGAGGTATTGATGGGTTTTTGTTAAAACTCACAATTTATATGGGTCAATTTTGATTGAATTAATTTTTACTTTCTGTTTCCTCAGGCTTTTGAATGTCCAATGTGAAATGGTTATGAGGATTATGAACTTTTAATTACTTGGTTTTGCCATTTATTAGGTCCTAGTGCAATGGAGTTTATCATTAATCATTTGGTTTCTGCAATTAATGTCTCTTGAAATTATTTCATTTCAGGCTACTAAGGTCTATGAATATTGACATTTCATTTCAAGCTTATTTGGGTTGGAATTTATGGCCAAGTTCATGTTTTTTCAGTGCTTGATTTAGTAGAATATAGGTGTCGAGTCCTTCAAATTTGAGCCCATAGTTCACATACTCCAAGGACAATCCCTTAATTCAGATTAAACACATAATACCTTTGCTAAAAATGTGGCCATAACTAAGACAAAGGCAAGTAGTAATATTTCCTCGAAATATGGACAGACTGACATTAAGCAAAGAATTACAAGTACCTAAAATTCTGCTTGGACTTAGTAGTGATCTTATTCACCATTTTCAGTGCATCCTAAGCGTTTAACATTTTCGATGATTTTTTTTTTTTGAAATATATCTTTCACAATTGCCTATGTTGCCTCTGTGCTAGTTGAACAATTTTTATTTGGACAATCTTTGATATTGCATAATTCGTATTTAAATTGTTAGTTTATGCAAATAAGTTTCCTATTTGTGTGTAATGCTTTACTTTGGAAGAAATAATTGACTAATTGAGCCAGGATCACGATGTGATGGTATAAATACAATTATAAACGTGTTATGATTTAATACGAAAACTATGTTGCTGTTAAATTTAATGCACTAGTTCATTTATATAACTCTGTACGTACTGTTTCTATATGCGATAATCATGCATAAGTGTAAATTGTAACATCTTTTAATACCATAATTTCCATTTGTGCTGTAAAGGAATTTCACATATAAATTAGATTCTGAAATCAATTTATGAATTGTTATGCTTTATAAAGCTTTAAATTAACATCAAACTATTCTTAACTTAGGTATAAGGCCTGCACTATTCTAAAGAGGTGGATAACGGGTTAAACGATGGTACCCAAAGGCACAAGCTATTTAGTCACCCAAACGGGGCTGACTACAACCCAAACGGGGTTGAACGATGGTACCCGAAGGCACAAATTGGTTTAGCCACCCAAACGGGGTGACCACAACCCAAACGGGGTTGAACGATGGTACCCGAAGGCACAAGTTTTGGTGTATCTATGGTACCCGAAGGTACGGGGCTTAACGATGATACCCGAAGGCACAAATTGTTTAGTCACCCAAACGGGGCTGACTACAACCCAAACGGGGTTGAACGATGGTACCCGAAGGCACAAGTTTTTCTGCAACTGCAAGGTACCCTTATAGGCATGCCTATCTATCCACTTCCTAGACTCAACGCAGGCAATAAGATCTATTTACTTTATCTTTCATTTATTCATTCATATTCTTATATGCACATGTATACTCTTGTATAACTATGAACAATGTACTCATACTCATGTTCATATATAACTTTCTGTAAATCGGTGAACATTTTACTGTTGGGTAATACTATTCTGTTCCTGTAATCATATTCACTTATGTGGCTAGTTCGTATGTCAAGATTATACTTATATAATGCCATTTGTACCCATACATGATCATGTAAAATATATATATACATCTTCTTTAGTACATATACATATATGCACTAATCATAAACAATTATACACTTTTCTCATATAATAATCACATGACAAGATACTCCTTCTGTGATGCATACACCTGTATACATAGTCTTGTATGATATTACCATTATATACTTTAATAAAATTTCTATAATGGTGTCTATAGCACTGTAGATCTGTATTTTAGCATGCTATCATGTGACCACACATATGCTTAATCATATCATTTCAATTAAGTAAAGACGTATTCATACGTTTCACTTTACTCATTTTCTTTGAATCATTACTCCCAAACTTCTTTCAACAGTCAAACCCAATCATGTAAGATCATATTATATTTATAGACATATGTTTATATGTTCACATAATCCACAAATCACATTAAGCATCTCACATGTTCACAGTCATGCTAAAATATTTTCTATCTCATAGTACAAATTCATGCTCATACACTCATGTACATAATTATAGATGTACGTACCTGTGGGTACACTCGCATATAGTAGACTTACTCATATGAGCATATTTACCAAATATATATATATGTATATATATATATCTTTATCATCATTAAAATCATGTGCTATACAGAATGTCAACATGTTTCCATATGGGCATATACACATGCCAAGGTCATACTATTGCAGTCCTTATTTCATAGCATAAATACATGTCAAAATGTGCACTTTCATGTCATAAGGTTACATGTGTATAATATATATATCAATTTGGCATGTGACAATCATGTACAAAACTATTTACATGTATAAGTTAGATATTTCATCATTAGTCTTTATTGATATACACAATTGAATGCATATGTATTCATATAAATCCTTCATGGATAGCCATATTACATGCTTTAACCAATTAACTTTACTGTCACATAAACAAATATCTCTCTCAATTTATTAGAGAAATCATATTATCAAGTGTAGCAACAATATGCACATAATAGTAAATTCTGTTTCTGTGAGCAGTTTAGGAAACTAGTCCGAATTCAACCCTAAATTCCATATATTTAGAGACCGATTTAAGTTTAGGTTTCTTCATATGAAATATAGGTATGGAAGTCTAGTTTCCAACGCAAAAAGAATCACTCAATTTGCTGTTCTGTAGCTCAACTTATGAGTAAAACAATCTAGATAGGTCAATCAGTCGTGAAGAAACGTTCTACTCGTGAAGAGGCTCACGAGTGAAGTAAAAGGGCAACATTTCACGACTCGTGAAGGGGCTCACGAGTAGAGAAAAAAGGCAGCATTTCACTACTCGTGAAGGGGCTCACGAGTAGAGAAAAAAGGCAGCATTTCACTACTCGTGAAGGGGCTCACGAGTGGTGAAAAAGGGCAGAATTTCACGACACGTGAAGAGCTTCACGAGTCGGACAAAAGTTCACGACTCGTGAAGTGCTTCACGACTCGGCACTGACTCTCACAACTGATGAAATCCGTTCTTCCAAAATCAACCCGAAAACCCAGCAAAAACCAGAAAAAAACGTAACTTCAATTTCTGTAAATTACATCCAAATTCAGCAACCAATTCCACATGCAATATGAACAACCTACATTCCCATACCTTAGCTGAAAATTCCTTTGTCTTAAACCCCTTGCAAGCCCTTTTCCTTGCTTCTTCCACCTTCTCTCTCTCCTTTACATCATTTCATACATACAACAACAATCATCCATCATCAATCAAATTAAGAAAGAGATGAAGATGAAGAGATGAACTAACAAGTTAGGATATTACCTTATAGTTATACTAATGATCTAGATTGAACAACATGCAACAATTCCTCTTCAACAAGACCTTGAGAATTCATCTATGGCTTTAAGAAATATGAAGAAGAAAATGAAGTTGCTGTAACTCTCTCTAAGATTTCGTTCACCACCATTTCAAAGAGTTTTTCTTGTCATTCCACTAGCAAAAGACTTTATATAATAGCTAGGAAAATTCCCTCTTTGATCCTTCAACAAAATGCATGTCCTTTAATCAACCCACATCTTTTTGCATGTTATAAATCAACCTAATCACTTATTCTTTCTCTTAAATTAACCTCTCAAATATTCATTTATTCACCTTTGACCTTTAAGATGCTGAATTTACAAATTAACCCTTAAACTAATACTTTGAACTTCAATTACACCCTTGAATGTTATTAAACCAACAATAAAAATTTAATTATGACCTTATAAAATTCATACCATATATCTTACACATTTATCACAATTATCGAACTTAATAACACTTATATCCCAATTGATCCTTGAAATAAAATATTATTTCAATTACACACATAAATAAACAACTAGTTTATCCTTCAATATATAAGCTTATAATAATTCATCTAATTAAGCTTGATTAAACATTAATAATTGGGATTATGTCCTTGAATTCTACTAAGGCCTAATTTGAGTCCTTACAGTTTTGGCACCACCATTATGCCTCGAATGCAAAGAAGAATGGCAATGTGTTAAAATGTTTACAACTTCTTCCTCACTCACACACCGTCGAATGACACCTTCCCTACCTATTCTAAATAAATAGGGCTCATCCCAAAGGTAATTTTTAACGTCACCAAAGAACTTCTTTTTTGTTACCATGTCAAGCCATTAGGTATAATCCCTGCAGCAAGAAAGTTAGCAAAATTTGCAAACCATGGCACATGCTCATAGTTTAATAACATAAGAGATTCATCCAAAAATGATTCATTAATTTCATTGGTCTCCCTTATTGGTCCTTTAGTATTTTCTAATCTAGACAAGTGATCAGCTACTAAATTTTCAGAGCCTTTCTTATCTTTAATTTCAAAATCAAATTCTTGCAACAAAAGAACCCAACGAATTAACCTAGGTTTAGCATCTTTTTTAGCAAATAAATACTTTAAAGCCGCAAGATCTGTATAGATTATGACTTTAGATCCTAACAAATAAGACCTAAATTTATCACATGTATAAACAATAGCTAACATTTCTTTTTCAGTAGTAGTGTAATTCACTTGAGGCGGTGATAATGTATGGCTAGCATAGTAAATCACATGCAAATATTTACCTATTTTTTGACCCAACACACAACCTACCGCCATGTCACTTGCATCACACATGATTTCAAAAGGTAATTCCCAATTAGGAGAAGTGATGATGGGTGCACTTATAAGGGCTTCTTTTAAAGTGTTAAAAGCATTCATACATGCATCAGAAAATTCAAAAGGCACTTCCTTTAACAACAAATTAGTTAAAGGTTTAGCTATTAATAAAAAATCCTTAATAAACCTTTTATAAAAACCAACATATCCTACAAAAGATCTAACACCTATAAGTGTAGTTGGTGGAGGTAATTTCTCTATTAATTCAATTTTAGCTCTATCTACCTCTATTCCTCTACTTGAAATCTTATGGCCAAGAACTATACCCTCTTTAACCATAAAGTGGAATTTTTCCCAATTAAGTACTAAGTTGGTCTCCTCACATCTAGCCAACACTTTATCCAAATTATTCAAACACAACTCAAACGAATCACCATAAATAGAAAAATCATCCATGAAAACTTTCATGATGTCCTCTATCATATCCCCAAAAATAGAAGTCATACACCTTTGAAAAGTTACTGGTGCATTACATAGCCCAAAAGACATTCTTCTATAGGCAAAAGTCCCATATGGATAAGTAAAGGCGGTCTTTTTTTGGTCACTAAGGTATATAAAAATTTGAAAGCATCCTGAATATCCATCCAAAAAATAATAATGAGAGTGTCCAGCTACCCTTTCCAACATTTGATCAATGAATGGTAAAAGAAAGTGATCCTTCCTAGTGGCTGAATTCAATTTTCTATAGTCAATACAAACGCTCCAACCGATGGTGGTTCTAGTAGAAATTAAATCCCCACTCTTATTTCTAACTATCGTCATGCCTCCTTTCTTAGGTGCATAATAAATTGGACTCACCCATGCACTATCCGAAATTGGATAAATGATTCTAGCATCTAACAACTTAATGACTTCTTTTTTAACTACCTCTTTCATATTTGGATTTAGTCTCCTCTGTCTATCCGTCTTAGGTTGGCATTCATCTACCATGTTAATTATATGCATGACAATGTTAGGACTAATTCCTTTTAATCTGAAATTTGCCAACCTATACTCTTTATCCTCTTTCTAACAACCTCTAATAACAAATATTCTTACTTACTAGTGAGTTTGTTAGAAACAATGATAGGTAAAGTGTGATTAGAACCAAGGAATGCATACCTCAAATGACTTGGTAGTTCGTTCAATTCTACCATAGGAGGACTTACAATTGAAGGTGGTAAAGGTGCATCATTTCTATATAAACATTATGGCTTTGAATTCTCTTGCTCTTCCTCTCTACGAACTTCTTCCTTAACATTTACCTCCTTTTGACCTGCTTTATCAAATATTACTGTAACACAAGCATCTATGACATCTATTTTCATGCATACATTTTCATCCATGGGATATCATAATGTCTTATCCATATGATATTCTACACTATCTTTCCCCACTCTTAGAATTAAATGCCCTCATAGACATCAACTAATGCCCTACCAGTTCTCATAAAAGGTCTCCCTAATATCAATAGGCATTTAACATCATATGTGAAGTCTAAAATAACAAAGTCAGCAGGCAAAATGAATTTATCAACTTTTACTAACACATCTTCCACTATGCCATATGGTTTCTTAATTGATTGATCAGCTAATTGCAAAACCATTGAAGTAGGTTTAACATAATCTAATCCTAACTTTTTGAAAATAGTTAATGGCATAAGATTAATGCTTGCTCCCAAGTCACATAAATATTTAGAAAACTCAACATCCCCAAAAGTACATGGAATCATAAAACTACCATTATCTTTAAGCTTAGTTGGCAAGTTATTAGTAATAATTAAACTACATGCCTTCGTTAACTCAATGGTAGATACATCTTCCCAACTTCTTTTCTTAGCAATTAAGTCTTTAAGAAACTTCGCATAATTGGGAATTTGTGTTATAGCCTCAACAACATTCAAATTAATATGCACATGCTTTAACTTATCAAGAAAATATTCAAATGGCTTATCTTGATTTTGCTGCTTCAAACGTTATAGAAATGGTGGACGAGGTTGAAAAACTTTTAGAGATTTTAACGATTCAACCCCATCAATCGCGCCCGCGACCGATGTCATGATCACGATAGAAAGATATTCTATAGCTGGTGCACTCGCGATAGGTTCTGCATTTGCAAGAGGTGCTACTCTCTCCTTTGTCGCTCTCACAGCAGGCAGCGCGCTCGCGATGGAAGGTTTACCTTGCCAATTTTTTTCTTGCACTTCTTCAAAATTATTAGTAGAAACAAATTCATTTGTATAAGATTTTCTTAACCTCAAGTTTATTGCCTTCAAATGTTATCTTGGTTTTTCCTCCGTATTACTTGGTAAATTTCCTTATAATTATGATGGTAGAGCCTTAGCAATTTGCCCCAATTGAACTTCCAAGTTATGAATAGATAAGGTTTGATTTTTAGTAATCTGATCAAACTTGGTTTCCAGCCTCTTTTGGGTCTCTTCTTGTGCACTAAATTTTACTTTAATCCCCTTTAAAAACCTATCCATCTTGACCTCTAAAGCTCCAAACCTATCTTGAGGTTGTTGAAATCCCACGACCCTATTTTGATTGCTACTATTACTCCAAGAAAAGTTAGGATGGTTTCTCCAACTAGGGTTATAGGTATTTGAATAAGGGTTATCTCTTCCTTACCCTTGGATAAAGCTAACTTGTTCTTCTGTACCAGCTATTCCCAAGTTACACACCTCACTTCCATGACCTTACTGACCACAAATATTACACCCACTTTGTGGACTACTTCCTATACCTAGGCTATTAATTTTTTGTGTCAAATTCTCAATCTGGGCTTGTAATGCTATTACTGAATTAACCAAATGTACTCCCCTAACATTGAAAAAATTTGATTTCCTTACTCATTCTGTTGGCCACATGTAATTATTCATAAACATTTCTTCTAACAACTCAAATACAGCTTTCGTTGTTATTCTCATAAGAGAACCATCAGTTGCAGCGTCTATAATGCCTCTAGTGGTTGTATTCACTCCATTATAAAATGTTTGCATTAGCAATTCTCTCAAACGATTGTGGTGTGGGCAACTTCTCTGCAATTTTTTAAATCTCTCCCATGCTTCATACAAAGATTCATTATCATGTTGAATAAAAGTTGTGATATCCTTTATAATCTTTGTTGTTTTGGCTAGAGGGAAATATTTAGATAAAAATGCTTGGGCTAATTTATCCCAAGTTATTATGGATCCTCTAGTTAGGGAATTCAACCAAGCCTTTGCTTTATCCTTCAAAGTGAAAGGAAAAAGCCTAAGCTTAATTACATCCGATGAAACTCCATTAATTTTAAAGGTATCACAAATTTCTAAGAAATTTTCCAAATGAGCATTAGGATCCTTATTTGCCAAACCATAGAACTGAATACTTTTTTGAATCATTTGTCAAATAGAAGGCTTAATTTCAAATTTATTAGCATTTACCATAGGTCTTACCACCTCTTATTGAGCATCACTCAATGCAGGTGTAGCAAAGTCTATTAATCTTGGTGGATTCTCTTCTTCAGCCATGATTAATCTCCTAATCCTATTTTTCTTCTTGTTGGATTTGCGGTTACTTGAAATAAGCCTTTTTATTTCTATATTCAACGGTTCAAGTTCTTCTTAAGAACTCCTTGTATGAGGCATGAACTGTCAAATCCTATGAATACACAACAAAATAAACAAACAAAAATAAATTAAATATTGTAATCCAAAATCTTAAATCAAGATTCATAATGGCAGTAAATAAATCAGATAGTTTCCTGACAACGGTGCCAAAAACTTGTTATGTTTTTTCTACGCATTTATACCACAAGTATACGGTGTACCGATTACAGTACTTTAGATGTCGATCCCATGAGGAATGTTGATTGATATTACTCACTATTGCTACTTAATTTTAATCTTGTTTACAATGTTTATAAATTTAAAATTAATTCTAAACTACTCTATCATGTAAGTTAATTAAATCCTAGTTTATGATAATAATATAAGACAATATATGTAATGAAAATTTAATGATCATGCACTTGATACCATCATTTTAATTAATAATTATAACCTTTTCAACAAGCCAAGTTGGAATATAGCTCTAATCCATTCTCTCGACATGAATTAGAATGCTTAAGACATGCAATTACAATGCTAATCCTTAACTCTCATTAATGAACTAGTTGATTCTAATTACATGTTTTAAGATTATTCACCAACTTATAGCAATTATCTCTATATGCGATCTCTCAAACTATGCTTTGATAATGAGTTCCCATTAGATGTAAGCTAAAGCGAACCTCTCAATTCACCTTTAACTTATAATTATCATGCAAATTATACTAATAGACAATTCTACATTCAAAGACTATCAATGTAAATGGAAAATAGAAAATACATTCATATAATTCAAGTGCCTAAGTAACATTCATTTAATAATTACAAAGAAGAAGTAATGATTATAAAAAAAAAGATAGGGATCTCTTAACCCTTTTTCCTTTCACCAAGTGTTGTCTTCTTCCTTATATTTGCCTTCCTCTCAAAACATATATTCGTACAACTTAAAACACAAGAAAAATTCAAAACAAAAACTTAACTAAAAAAAATCTCTCTTTATTATCAACATCCATATATCTCCATTCTTTCAGTTCAAATTAATATTTATATTTCTCTAAAAGAGATATCCCTTGAAATGCCTCTTTAAAAGGTTGCTAGTCTTGATGGAAAAACACAACTCTTCAAGTTCAACTTCTTCTTCAACCGCCATTTGTCGCTCTCGCGACCCATGTCGTGCTAGCAACAAAGCACGCACAGGCCTGGCTTGCATTTTTCTGGCACTACTGCCTTTGCTCTCTTTCACATCTCATCGCGACCTAGCATAGCTGTCGCGCTCGCGATAACACTCCTTTCTCACTCATTTTTACTCCTTCACATATTTCTCCCTTTTCTCCTATAAACACAAAACTTGATAAAAACATAAAACACACCTAATTCTAACACAATTTAATATAATTAAACATTATTTTGGTAACAAAACATGGATTAAATATAAGTTATTTAGGCTCATATCATCCCCTCTCCTCTCTCACATAATACATTGGTGATAAAATTAATTAAACACCCCAATCAAACAAAAAGGCAATAAATAAATACTTAAAATGAAATCCTACTTAAAATTATTATAGAGGCAAACCATGCCATAAAAGAGTAATGTACAAGATAAAAAATCAATATCATACATAAAATGGGCTATTGTTTAAGTTAGGAACATTGTTTCCCTCATGCATATTTACAAAAAGGCATTTATTATATTGTGTGAATTTAGGCTAAAAAATTGGACATCAATCTATATTTTGAGAAAGAATCCAATTTATTTAATAGAAAATGTTTTAAGTGTCTTTTTCCTCTTAAGGTGCTTGAAAAAATCCTTTTTTTACTAATTATTACATCCCCAAAGTAAGCTCACGAATGCCTAAAGTAGGTGTGGGATGGCCACAAGGAAATGAAGGATGGGATGGAGAGATGGACCAATAATGCCGCATCCATTATTTAATGGATGGTCATCCACCAATTCATCCTTCCATCCGTCACCTCTGGACATAACCAAATTGCATTATTTATGGCAAAAAAATGCAAAAAAAAATATGAAAAATAGATATCTACCCTTATACATGCAATATTTAAACACTAAGTCATACCAAAACATATTGGAAACACATAATCATACATTAACTATGTTAAGATCATGAAAATAAAAAATTTAAAGAATGGAGGAAAGGCTTTACATATTCAATGGACCAAGTATGCCTCTAGCAAATTTAACAATCCAGAAATGAATCACACCTCAATAAACATGTATATCATTCACATATACAAGTAAAATGTATTAGGACAATGCCAAATGATCATGTGAACATATGAATAAATTATAGAGAGAGAAAATAAAAAATAGACCTAGAATATTACCATCAACAGACATTCTAACTCTACAGCTTTTGTAGTCTAAATCTTCGCTCTGATTCATACTCATTAATTTTTAACAAGAATGTGAAATTTGTTTGTATGAGTGTGTGCATTTAGAAAACATTTTCTAGAGCAAGAGACCTTAGAAAGAGAAAGAAATTGAAATTTCTTCTTCTCCAATAATGGCTTTCCAAAAAAGTGATTCCCCCCTTTAAAAAATCTAGGTTTTTGGTTTTATACCTAAAGAATAGTTTGAATTGAATTCCAACTTAAAAACATCCAAATCTGGAGATTAAATCCACCAAATCCAAAAGAAAATCTCTTGGATAAAAATTGCCCTTTCTAAAATCAAAAAATGTGGGAAACTCTAGGTTTTGAATCAGAGACAAGCGTCCCTTAATGAGGGGTGGCCGTCTCAAATCACTAATCTAAAATTTTCCCAAAATACCATTATAGTTGCATCATGTAAGAGAAAGAAATCCATAAACGGGCACCTCTCAGGTGGCAGATGGTCATCCATCACCAGTAAAGGCCCAAACCAAGATTTTTATGTACATTTTGCTAAAACACTTAAAAATATTTGCCAATACTTAGAGATCCATGAAAATCTTTAAGAAAATGCTCAAAATTCACAATCAAAGCCTAAGGATTCGAATATGTTGTTAGTAATATATTATATCATCATCATCGGGTAACCCTAACCTAGGCTACCTCAGGTCACCGTATCTACAAAGGGATCTCTCAATTTTTATGAACCTTTTTCGGAAAGATTTTTGAGTTTTTAGCCTTAAAAAGATGAATTGTGGCTTAAAGAGTGGCTTAGAAGAAATTATGGTTAAAGTTCACTAGGGATTTTTACCATAACTTGGCCTACAAACATCTAAATTTGATGATTTAAATTTTAAATTAAAACTAAGATATATATTTAAAACTTTGTAGGAGAAACTAAAGTCTAATTATATCCCTAGGTCCCTTAGAACTTCTCTTCAAATTAAAAACCTAATGTTGCCCTTATTTTGGAGTAGCCTGTGTTGTTTTGTGTATATCTCCTGCAACACTTGTCAAAATTGCTTAATTTTTGATGTTATGAAAACTAAATACATATAGAAACATTTTATTAAAGATAATTTTTCTATAAAAGTTCATTTAGGTACTGAAAAATCCATCACAAGATAACCTAAGGATCCTACCCCTAAATTCAGTTAAGTCCTCTACCCACTTGACTTGAGTCCAACCCATGACTCGGCTGAATCAGGCTATGACTCAGCTGAGTCCAAGCTATAACTCACCATTTTGGGCATAAAAAACCTTGATTTTTTTTTGTGTAATCTTGTTATTTCTATGTTTATGATTATATATTTATATTTATATTTATATTTATATTTATATTTATATTTATATTTATATTTATATTTATATTTATATTATTTCATCATCGTATTATTATTATTATTATTATTATTATTATTATTATTATTATTATTATTATGTTGTTGTTGTTGTTGTTGTTGTTGTTGTTGTATACTTATTTTACCATTTATATTTTTTACTTTGTTCTATATATTTTATGCATTTTATTTTACCACTTCTCACATTTAATGTGTGCCTATGAGTGCACGTTAACGAACGTAGCATAGCAGGTCTTAGGGGTGAGCAAAAAAAATCGTCAATATAGTTAATCGTAAAATTGGTCTAAGATCAAACCGTTTTTTATGGTTAACCGATCCGATGATCGCGGTTATGATTTTTAATTTTTTTTATTTTTGCTTAATGGTTATGGTTTAGATTTTTAAGTATTGGTTAACCTGTTTATATATATATATATATATATATATATTAAATTTTTTTCTATTTTTCTCTAAAATTTACATAAAATAATATTTTAAAATATATTTAAATTATATTTTTATTTTTATAGCTTAATTTTTTATAATTTTATGTAAAATTTATATAATACTTTAAACTAAATTTATATTATGTCATTCTCTTTAATTATATAGTAATATTTATATATAACATTTAATTAACTTTTATATATATTATTTTTTTATCATATATTAGTATTTATGTTTTACTTAATAGCATTTAATTATATTTTCTTATATTTTAGAGTTTATGTTATAACATTTAATATTATCTAAAATTTTATTTGACTTAAAATCAAACATATTAATTTTCAATAAATATCAAATCTATTTTATAATATTAACTATTAATTTATACAACATTAATTTTGGCTAGTAAATTATGTTTGCTTCGTAATTTTTATATTAAATTACTTTACACATTTAAAATTGAATTGAAATTTTTTTAATTTTGTTATATAATTTTATGTTATAAATTTTAATGGTTAATTGAAAAATATTAATTAACCAAATCGAAAAACCAAAATTAATGAATTGGTTAATCGAATGTAACAGACTGATTAATGGTTAGTGATTTTAAAAAATCGATATTAATGGACTGGTTAATTTTTTTGCTTATGGACTGGTTAACCAGTGTATACTCACCCCTAGCAGGCCTTGTAGATATTTTAGATATTTTTAATATGTAATTAATTATTTTTTATTAATATTCATTATTTTGGGTCTATAATAAAAGGGAGTTTTTAAGGCTAAAAAAATTATCACATAAAAATATTTAAACTAAATAATTTAGATTTTTATTAATAAAATTGGACCAACATCCTATTTTATGCCATCAAAATCACACATGTATATAATCATCTTTTGTATATAATGTAAAAATAAAATTGGGGTCATTTATCCCATTTTAGTCAAAATACTCAATAAAAGTTTTTTTATAAATATGCACGCGAGAACCAATATTTTCACAAAATGAGATCACAATAAATAACTCATTTTATGCACATTTATTTATTGCTTAGTGAATGTATCTTATTTTACTGCTTTATATATAGTGTTTTACTACTTTCTAAACGTGATTGAGTGCACTTTTATTTTTATATGCATGATTATCCATGTGAGAATATGGATAAAATAATTAATTTGTAAGCCCAATTATATTTGAACTAATCAAGTGTATAAATAAAAGTGAGATTCCAAACTTCTTTGATTTTGGCCTCATAAGATTAATCGGAACATTATTTTTTAATATTTTATTGGATAGTAACTCTTTTTTAACTGCCTTATGGTATCCAACAAGATGCATATTAGGGTTGATTGCTAATAATGGAGTAAGAATACCTTGAGATGCTATCTTATGCCTTTTTCAAGACTCAAGATTTGGCAAATTAGGTTGAATCTCTTAGCAATTGTGAAGCAACTGGTCATCTAGGTAAGATACCTCTATCAGACCGACCTTAAGAGTAGGTTATGGTCAAAAGATGAAATGGTCTTTTTGCCCAAGAGCTCCTTAATGTCTCTCTTCTCCCTTTTCACTCAAAAGAAAATTAAAAGAGGGCATCTTGAAAGGTACACATGCATCACAATGGGTTGTTCCTACCTCCCTTTAAAAAAAAATAAAAGAAAAGGAAAGAATTACAATATAGGAAGAATTTTGTATTTGAAGGTTACAACCAATCATACCAATCAAATAAGATAAAGGCCATGTTCTACTTTCTAAGAGATCAAATATAGGAATCTTTTTAACATATCAAAACCATTGATTTGGCAATTCTCACAACAGTTGAAAGGTCGTTTAATTAGTTTAATAGTTCATAACAAATATCGATTAGCAATTGTTGATAACTAATACCAATTAAAATATTACAAGTATTTAGTGAAATTTAATAGTTGTTGTTATTTATATATTGAATTACTATTAAGGGTATAATTTGATAGTTTATTATTATTATTATTATTATTATTATTATTATTATTATTATTATTATTTAAAAAATTTTATTTATGTAAATAATTGGGAAACTTCTAATTAACAAAAAGTTATTGTAGTCTAAATAAAAAATAAAAAGGAACCAGCTATGTACTTATCAGAAAAATCTCCAAAATAAATTATTTGAAACAGTAGCTGATTGGGATAAAAATCAATTGCTAGCAATTGATTAAAAGAATTTACCAAATACATTTAATGTATTGGATTAGTACAAAAAGGATACCAACTATCTCAAAAAAAAAAGATCAAACACTCCTCAAAACTTACTAATTTTTAGTATATTTATCAAGATATAAAATCGAAAAAAATATATGGTTAAGGATAAAAATTTTGAGGATAAAATTTGAGTAGAATAGATATTGAAAAAAATAATTAATATATACTATTTAGATATTTTTTAAATAATCTACATAATAAAATATTCAAAATACTAATATTTGTCAAAATAATGTTCATATTAAGTTAATAATCATGTTGAAAAGGTAAGAACATATTCCAAGGCATATTAATCATCAAATATCAATTTGGAGACATTAATCATATCATAGGGAAATAGGATATCGTGTAATGTATTCATTTTTATGTAATAAATGCATATGTTAGAAAAGCATAGAGATCTCTTCATCTACTCAAGTAATAATAAATTTATTCTATTAAAAATAAACACAAAAAATCGAATAATAAATTTGTTTTAATTTTAATAATTAAATTGGAACACATTCTTTAATTTGATACTTGTATTTAAAAATATATCTAATATATTTCAAAAAATATAAGAAATAAAAGTAAGATTTTTTAATTTTCTCATAATAAAAAAAAATATTTAGAAAGATTACACTTTCAATTTTGTGAATTTTTTCTTAATGATATTTTATAGATATTTAAATAAAGTTGTAAATTTAAAGAAAGTATTCCAATTTAATTACTAAAATTATTTATTACATTTTAGTTATATTAAGAACTAAATAAAAATTCAAAAAAAAATTAATGGAAAAATTAAATTTCTGTTAATTTTAGTGGAACAATTGAAATAATCCTAAAATATTAATTTCCAAAGAGTGAAAATCTAAATAATATTTATTAAATTGAAATATAGGTGAAACATTAGGAATTTTTTCTAATTATCCCTTATTTCAATATATTTTTGGCTTATCTAATTAGTTAATTGCTTGTTTAATGTAATCTTAAAATTCCCATTTTATTTATTTCTTTAATTTATAAAAGAATTAATTTTATTCCATTCTCTATGGGTTAGATTTTTTTTAGAAACTCTATGGGTTAGACTTTACTCATCACTATTGCAATTTTTATTGTTTTAGGAGTATATCATAATTTTTTGTGGTTTCAACACTTATCAAATTTTGGCACCATTATCGGAGACTAATTTAAGTGAATTTAATTCTTATTATAGGTATATGATCCATTGAACATTAAATTTCATAGCCAACTTCCATGGTTGAGAATTTGATTGTAGAAAATATGCTACACACAATTAATGAATTTTTCAATCCACCACAATAGAATTATGACCCTTATGCAAATTCTTACATCGTATGGTGAGGGGGATCAATCAAATTTCTATCATAATGAGAGACCAAAAACTTTCAGAATTTTCAGCATATACCACCAGTTCCTCCATAACAAAATTCTATAGAATTAAGTATGTTTCTTGAATAAATTGTCAACCTGCTTACAACTAGCACACAATCAATGCAATAAGAGGTTCAGGAGATAAGCACAAGAATTCAAAATTTAGAGAATAAATTAAGCCATATAACAACATCTCTTAGTAAGCAAAGTTCCAAAGTGAATTTTCATCTTAGCCAACAATAAATTTAAGACCAAATGTCAATGTGATTTCCTTAAAAAGTGGGAAGGAGTTGTTGGATATGCCCTATAGGATAAGCTATAGGGACAACATGGTGGCAATGATAGAAATCAAAATTATTTTTCCTAAGCAAAAAGACATAGTTGTAAAAGATCTAGAACCTACCCAACCTAAAGCAATGGTGATAAGTGGTCAAAGTTACACATCTATACTTGATTTTTGCATGTTTTTATAATACAATTTTTGACAAATCTAGGAACTTTTCACTTATTTTGTGATTTTGACCATTACAGGATTAAATTCGTAAGAATTGAGCAATTTGTGGCCAATTGGAGCTTATATGTAAAAACCATGAAGATTTGAAGAAATTTAGCAACAAAAAGCTAAATATAGGTAGATATGGATGTTAGCATTACCCAACACTAATAGGCAAGGGTAAGCCTTAGCTTTGCCCAAGACTAATAAGCAGGGTAAACCTTAGCCTTACTTAAGGCTGAAGAAATGCTGACTAGGACAGAATATTTCAATAGACCTATTTTATACGTGAGTTATCCTAGCCACCAAGACTACTCTAGCCATCTTTTAAGGATTATTATGTTATATTTTAGGAATATGAAAGCAATAGTTTTAGGAAGTTTGGATTCTTTTTAAATTTTCTAAGTTTGGGTAGGATTAAAACTACTTTCCTTTACTTTAAGAGTTTGATTAGGAATTAAAAATAGGAGTTTAGATCATGTTCTTCCTCATTCTAATTGTCATTCTTTAGCTCTGCAATGGCCATGAGTTGATAAACATTAATTCTAGACAAAGGTTAATTCAAGGCTAAGATTCTTGTATTATTTTGAGATTGTTTATACTTTATCTTTCTCTTTAATTTTATATGATGTTCATGTTATTTACTATAGCTTAGAGAAACTATATCTCAATTTTTACTTGTTTTATATGCAATAAGTGTCTATTGTTTATTTAATTAAATAATATACAGCTATTTGAAGATATCAAGCCTATAATTATTTGGTAGATTTAGTAATAAGTCGTAATTGGTATAACAACACTGAGAAGGGTTGTTGTATTAACTAAATGCATAATTTGGTCTAAATCAATCTCACTTGTAGGTTGGTTGGCTTAGGTAGGATCTTTCCAAACTATAAAGCTTTTGATAAATTAAATTCTTTCACTTGTTAATAGGTTATTTAATAGTTAGGAGTTAATTACAGTCATACTTGGTTAACCTATTAATACGGAAAGATTTATTGAGAGCTTAAAGATGATGATTGTAACAGGCGCATTGCATGATTTTAGAATTATCTTCTCATCTGTGATGAGTAAATTGAATCATATACTACAAATATCTTTAACTAGAATTTTCCATCTAGTGATTTTTATTTTAATTAATTTTTTTGTAATTTTAGTTACTTGTTTAATTTAGTAATTTTAATCTACAATATCCATAAACCCTCTTTTTATTTTTGTTTGTTAAAATTATGGTTGTTTAGGATTAAATTAGTGCTAGTCTCTATGGATTTGACCCTTTCTTGCCCTATTTACAATTTCTTTAATTCCAAAAGATAGGATTTATATTTTATGGCTTCAATGCCTATAAAATTTTATTGCCATTACTAGGGACTAGTTTAACTTAATTTAATTTATTGATGACCAGGTTTGAAATTTTGGAAGAAATTTTATTTGACATTGAAATTGAGAAAACAACCTAAAGATTGAGAAAAGAAACAAGATTACAAAAAATAGCATGCTAAAATTTCTTCTAAACAACTGGAAGACAAAGTTGTGACTGATTTTGCTGAATTTTCAGTTGAAATAGAAGAAAAAAATATGGTAGAAAAGACTTTGAGAGAGTTACATGTACCCCCGTTGGACCAGCAGTCCCTGTACATCACTTATCAAGCCTTAGACAATGCTTTTGAGCTAAAATTGGGGTTGATTCACTTATTGTCCACTTTTTATGGCTTGAAAAATGAAGATTGCAAGGCCCCAACTTTGATCCTAGTAGAAAATGTTTGATTATTAAGATATTATTGTGAATTAAGGTTAAATATATTACTAAATTTAAAATTACAGTCAAAAAGGCAAGGTGGTAATTTTATTTATGTATGTATGTAAATTATTTAGCATGGTAAATTTTATAAGGGTGTAATTGAATAATAAAAAAAAGTTTATGGGTCATTATTGAATTAGAGTATTTATAGGGTTGATTTTAAAAGAGAAGCTAAAGTTAGGGGATAATAAATTGACATGCAAAGAATTAAGGGAGCAAATGGAACTTCTTCTTCCATTTTTAAAACTTAAGATCATGCATATTGGAGGGAGAAATGGATGTAATGATTCTTTGAAGGGGTATATGGCATTCTCATTGTGTATTTTTAGATTTTCTTTTCTCATTTCTCACTTTAAAAGATCACACATCTCCTCTCTTAAAAATCCATGAAAAAAACTCTTCTGCATGTTGATGATTAAGAAGTTTTAATAGGCATAATCAAGGTAATGAGTTCTACATTTTTATTTCATCCCTTCTTTTTCTTCTTTTCTTATGATATTACATTTCAAATGAGGAAAATGCTGGAATTAATGCATGTATGATATGCTAATTGTAAAAGAATGGTGTAGTAGGAAAAGAAAGGGCAAAGAAATAACCAAAGAATAAAGAGTGTTTTGTGTGATTTGGCCAAGGTATGGGAATTAGTGTGTTTTTCATGCATGTGTGTGTTGGTAATTAAAGAGAAGATATGGATTATTATATGAATTTATGAACAAATAAAGTAAAAATCAACTCTTATATAGCTTATATGAAAGAATACGTGTAAGGAACTTTGAACCAATTTCTATATTTTCAGTATATCTTAGGTTACAAAATTCTAATTAGGTTAATTCTAGTTTTTAATTTCACCGAAGAAATATACTTCCAACTTTGTAAAAGAAACCTATGGTTGATTTTGCTTACAAGTAGTCTTAACTTTAACTTGAATTTTTTAATGAACTGTTGTCTAGCGTTAATGGGCAGGTTGTAGTATTTCGACTATAATTCTTGATAGAAAAGTCTAATTATTATGAGCTAAATTTTGGAGAAACTAGATATATAGGATTAAAACTTTTGTGAAGAAATGTTGTTTAAATTCTGTATTTATTTTTTCTACAAATTTTCTAAGTGATGATAAAAATTACATTTGGTATAGTGAAGTGTTGTCTATAGTCAATGAATAGGTTATAGCAATTTAGGTATAACTCATACTACAGAGGTCAAAATGTTATGGGATAAAATCCTTGATAAATTATACTTATATATTTATAATTTTCATGAAGAACTTATGGTTATATTCGGATTTTAAAAATGACAAATTCTGGCTTAAAATCGAACCTGTATGCAACCTTATTTTTAGAAATAGTTTTCATTATTTTGTCTATATCTCAAAATTTAGAAATGATATTGTGGTGATTCTTAATATTCCTGAAACTTAAAACATAATGGATAAAGTTTGTAGAACATCATTTTGGCTATAAATGTCTTTTGATAGATCAAAAATAGCTTTCAAAATGAACTTGAAAATCTATCTCTTTGCTGAATTGTTACTAGAGTTTACCAAAACCTTTTTAAGCATCTCTAGAGAATTTCATAATAGAAAATAGCACATAAAAAATAAATTAATTAATTGAATATATGATAATACCATATTATAAGTAATATGCATAAATAGTTGATGAAGTATGTATATGACACTCACAAGTACAAGTATGTTATTATTTACTTAATTGACATAGCATAGATCATGCTCACATGTTATAAATATAGATCATGCTCATATGATATAAATATAGATCATGCTTATATTTCATAATTATATGTCATACTTATATGTTAGCATTCCAAAACATATATATAACTACAAGTATATATGTCCATATACAAGTTACTCATAGTGTTATATGAGATTAGGTATATATGCTTATATACTAGAGACTGTGTATCTTCTTATATGATATTCTATATGCAACATGTATAGTAAAAGCATAAGCATGATAATTAAAATGAAATTGAACATAGTATTGCATACAAATAGAGTTCAACTGTGGATAGATAGGCACCTATAGGCATATCGTTGCATCTGCTATAATTTGACCCTATTTAGGTCTGTAGCCTGTCCGCATATAGACCATCGTTCGATCCTTTTTGGATCCATAGATTCAATATCCTCGGATATTTATAGTTAATGATACCTAAAGGTATCTAGAGTTCCCGTTATCCACTTTTAGAACTTAGGCAGGCTAAAGTATAATTACAATACGAACATCAAAGTACAAATGATCGAACATTATTGATGGAATACTAGATTGGTTCTAATTATAGAAATTGTATCACAAGTTTAAATGCATAGAATATATATATACTAAGCAATTATATGATCTATGTATGATGAGTTAATTGTTAAGCTTGGTTGATTCATTGACTATATACTATGTTATATTACTAGCATTATTATTATATTATCATGTTAAACCTATGTTACATATGATGCATGTTGAGTGTATTTGTTGATGATTATTGTGAGAGGTTGTCCATTATATTTTTTCCCCACTAAGCTTTATAGCTTAGCATGGGTTTTCTTATCCGTGTATGTTCAGTGGATAAGACTTTTTCTCAGGGAAGAATCTCTGCATTAGGAGGGCTAACATAAATGTGAAGGATTTGATGTAGGAAGTTTTTTTATTATTATCCGTATTTTGTATAATTTTGCATTATCTGTTATATGTATTTAGAAATGTATCTAGTTTAGGCTTGTGGAGTTGTATATATTCACTTTTGTAAAGAGAACTGCATATGTATGCCTGTATGATCTAAAGCAACGAACATACCACATGAGATACATGTTATATTACAAGCAAGTATGATATGAGAATAGTGATAGTAAGCCTAGAATGCACATGAGGTAAAGTATGAGAACATTAAAGTAACATCTAATAGATGTGTATGATAATCAGTATGATGATGTGATAGTATGATCAAAGTATTCTTGATGGTATAATAACATATTAGAATTGATTAATGTTGTATGATGCAAAAATATGGTTAGGTTATAGAATCAGGGTGTTACAAAGATCCTCACAAACATTTAAAGGAATTCCATGTAGTTTGCTTCGGAATTGAGCCATATAGAGTTATAGAGAACCAAGTGAAGTTGAGGGCCTTTCCCTTTTCATTGGCTCATTTAGCAAAAGATTGGTTGTTAAATTTACCAGCCAAAACAATCACCCCATGGACTGATATGGTAAGAATGTTCTTGGATAAATTTTTTCCAACCTTCAGAACTACTATAATTCAAAGGGAAATAAGTGGAATCAGACAAAGAGGTGTAGAATCACTTTATGATTATTGGAAGAGGTTCATAAAGTTATGTGAAATCTATCACCAATATGGGATTATAGATCAATCCCTAATTCAGTATTTTTAAGAGGAAATGCTAACCATGGAAAGGAAGATAATTGATGCAGTAATGGGGAAAGCCTTAACAATAAAACCCCCAGGAATTAATTCAAACTATGGAAGCCACCTCCCAACAATTTGAGAGATATCAAGACCCTCTAAGAAGATTAAATGAGGTACAATATTCTTCTATTGAAAAAAAAAACTTAATAATCTAACTCTTTTTGTTCAAAATATAGCTACAGGTAAACCTCCCCAAGCGCAAGCATGTGGGATTTGTACTTATGCTAGGCATCCAACTAATATGTGTCCCACTCTAGAAGATGATTCAGAAATACAATTTAATGCACTAGGTGGATTTGTTGGACAACCCTTTAGGAAGTACGATCCATATTCCAACACCTACAATCCGAATTGGCATGACCATCCAAGTTTTAGCTATAGTGCAAGACAAAAAAAATCCACTGCAACAATTTTGTCAAAGGCCACCATAGCAACCCCCTCATACAACCCCTAAATTAGGTTTGTCTCTTGATAAAATTGTTCAATTATTAGCAACTAATATGCAACAATTTTAACAGAAAACAAGGAACAACATTTAAGAAACAAGGAACAACATTCAAGAAACAAAGGCTAGCATTCAAAACTTACAGAGAGAAATGAGCCAAATGGCAACCTCAATGGGCATATTTGAATCCCAAGAGAGATTACCCTCATAAACTATTGAAAATCGAAGATGAAATGCTAGTGCAATAGTTTTAAGTAGTGGAAAAGAGCTGAAATAGCCCCTACCCAAGAAGGATAACCAAAAAATGACAAGAGAAGTAGAAAAGAGGTGGAAATTGAGGAAAAGGAATAGGCCAAATAAAAAATTCAGAACAAGCCCTGGTTTTAGTCATATAACTCCCATTTCCCAAAAGATATCCAAATCAAAGAAGCAAAAATATGAGAAATATATTTTTGAGACATTTTGCAAGGTTGAAGTAAATATTTCATTGCACAAATTTAGAATTATCTTTTCATGTGTGATCGGTAAAATTGAATCCTATGTCGTGAATACCTTTAACTAGAATTTCTTCATCCATTGATTTTGTCTTTATTTATTTTCTATATTTTTATTTAATTTTTTTAATTTAATTCTACTTTTAGTGATTTAGATTTAAACCCCCCATCTTTTATTTTTAGTTTGTTAATTTTTTAGTTATTTACATAATTAAAACTCGACTAATCCCTATGGATTCAACCCTACTCTTCACTAATTACAAGTTAGTTTTAAGTAGAAATTTCATTTTTGCTGGTTTTGATACCCATCAAATGGTGATCAAACTTCTTTTTTTTTTTAAATGGTCACTCCATCTAAGAGAAATAATGAGGACAAAGTTATTTTAGAGACATTCTGCAAAGTCAAGGTAAATATCCCATTATTAGATTTTTTAAAATAGGTACCACATCATGCCAAGCTTTTGGAGTTCTGACTAGCAAAAAGAAATTGTTAGGTTATTAGAAGGTAAATATGGGTGGAAATATTTCCACTATATTCGAAAAAAAATCACATTTAAATGCAAGGACCAAAGCATGTTTGATGTCCCTTGTAACATATGTAATATAGGTATGAAAAGGGATATGTGTGATTTAGGAGTTTCAATAAATGTCATGCATTTATTTGTTTTAAGTGTTTGAATGTTGTTCTACTTAAGGAAACAAGTGTAGTGATTCAATTTGCCAATAAATGCATTGTCTACCTTAATAGGGTATTAAAGGAGCTAGCTCAACAAGAGATATAGCCAACCTTAGTAATGATAATGAATATGACTGCTTCAAAATTTTCACCCCTTTAAAGCACTAATAATTCACTAAACAAACTAATAGATAAAGCACATGAAACCCATGTAAAGTTGCATGTTTTAAAGAAAAAACAAAAGAACTATAGTTATTTCACTATTTCTATAGTATCTCTCATTATTCTAATAGTACCTTTACTATTGAAACAATATTACTCACTCTTGTATCCATTTTTCCAAAATAACACATCTTTTTCACTACTCCCTAAAACTTTCTCAACCAAGTCTCCACACCTTCTCCGTGCTCTCTCTTTCTCTTTCCATCACCCTCGACAATTACCTTTAACTCACATTCTCTAAAAATTTTACTTCCTTGACCACACTAACACCCATCATCCTTTCACTCAAAGCCTATATTTAATTAAATTTAACTTGTATCACTTTGTATTTGTACTTTTATCTCATTAATGTAAGTGACACTTTTAAAACACTAAATAAATTAATTTCAATACCTAATTAATCTATTATGGTTGGTATTACCACTTATATATAAATATAATCTTATTACTCTTATTTATACTTGATATTATCGCCTATTTTTTGTTCAATATTTTTTATTTATTTTATTAATTTATTACTTTAAGTTTATTAGTTATGGCCGGTTATACCATCTACCTTTTATTATTGCATTTTACCTTTTTAGTTTATTATTATTTTATTTTATTTACTTTGATTTATCTATTGATTATTAGGGATGAGCATGGACCGGTTAACCGATCCATTAACAATTTTCTTAAACCAGTTTATTAATATTGGTTAACCGCTTTATATCGATTTTGATTTTTAACTCGGCTTTTCGGATCGGTTTATCGGTTAACTACTAAAAATTTTTAATATTTAAATTTAATAAATTATACAATTTGTAATATTATTTTTAATAGTTAAAAATGCTTTATAAATGAAAAAATACAAATTAAATACAATATCCATTAAAATAATAAAAATAAAATTTTCATAATTAATTATAAAAATTAAATATATTCAATATAAAACTAACAATAGAACGCTAATTATGCACATAATTTTAATATTTATTTACTAAATATATATATATTTTAATATTATTTTATAAAATTATATATCATAATATTTATAAATTACACAAATATTGAAAAATATAAGTATAAAACTTAAAATGTAATTCACAAAATATATATATATTCGGTTTCGGATCGGTTAACCGTTGGTTTTTCAAATGAAAACCATAAACCTAAAATTTTGATTCCTTTAACCTAAAAATCAATTCGATTTCGGACCGATTTTTCTGTTAACCAAAATTTTGATTTTTTTTGCTCACCCCTATTGATTATTCAAGCCTTCACTCCTTAGTCTTTACTATTTTTTTTACCCTTTGGTCATGTATCTACATAGGAAATATATGTACATGATAATAAATCATTTTTATTATATGATTTATTTAAACAAATTAATTTATATGAAATGATACTTTAATTAAGTCTTTTTATGATGAGATTAGCATAAAATGCACTATTTTTGTGGAATTTTTTTACAGTAGCCCATCTTTCTTATATTTTTTAAAAATACATTTTTTAAAAAAAATTAATTTTTAAAAATATCATTTTAAAGAATACTTCTATTTTAAAACACTCTCTTATCTTTTCATTTTTTCTGCAATCTACTATCTTATCATAAACAATTTTACAACTTTTTTAATTCAACTTCTTTTTTTATCAAAATTTTGCATTTCTTTCTAGTTTTTATTTTTTAGATTCAATGTTTCTATTGTTTGGAACCTAAATTTCCTGACAAATTCAATCATGTTTTCACAATATTGAAGTTTCTAATTTTTGGGCACCTTGAGCAATCAAACAAACACTAAGTATAAAATATATTATTCAAGATGGGTATCCATCATTTGGAATTGATGGTGAGAATATTATGAAATTTTACTTGGAATTGGAGAAAAGAAAATCACAACATATCCTTTGTATATTACAATGATGGAAAATATTGGAAAATGTTAGATGCTTAAAATTAAAATATTCATTCGTATATAAGGAGTTGGAATGAGAAAATTTCAAAAATTCAGTTCAATATATCTTGGTATACAAAGGTATATCAAACTGAAGTGTATAAAATTAAATATGAAATTTTATACAGCAAAAAGTATTCTTTATGTAGACACTGTGACTCAAGGCAATCTAAATCAAGGTTATCCAATAATGAGAAAATAATATGTTTCTGATGATAAGTGCAGATCTCGAAGTTTCGATTGTGAATTTCTCACAGTTTTCTCAAAGATTTTATGATTTCTTAAACATTAAAAATCATGATTTTGGCCTTCAGTGATGACAATTAGTCATCTGTCATGTGAGGAATGGTCGTCTGTGGCCATCTCTCTCCTATCTAGATCAGATTAGAGGTATTTTTATAAATTTTGAATTTTTCCCTAAGGGACGGTAGTTTATCCTGAAAGACGATAATCTGTAGTTAAATATCTAGATTTTTCACATTTCTAGAAATTCAAAAAGGGCAAGATAGATATCAAGGGGATATCAATCTAGATTTTGGGGTATCAATCCCTCCAGATTTAGAGAGTTAGAGTTAAAAATCAACTCCAACTCTACCCTAGAAATAAAAGTAAAAGAAATTAGGGTTTTCAAGGAGGAATGATTCTTTGATTATAGAGATAACTCTTAGAGAGGAAAAAACTAATATTTCTCTCTCTAAAAACAAAACTCTCTAACAATTCTTTGATTCAAACACCTATACACACAAAGAATCGCTTAGTTTTTCTAAAACATGAAGATTACAATCGGAGTGGAGATCTGGACTTCAAGAGATTCAAAGTCAAAATATCTTCTAAGGGTAATATTTTAGGCTCCTCATTTATATTTTCTCTCTCTAAAAATTTTCATCCATGATAATATTTGATTACTATTAAAATAAATGTATTTATATGTTATGATTCATTGATTTACATGTTTAAATCTAATGACGGACAAATCCCAATTAATGTGCATGATAATGGTATGATTGAGTTATGGTTTCCTCCATTGTTAAATATTTTCAAGCTTTATTTTTGTTTTGTTATTTTGGATTTTAGTGAGGTTTGGTATAGTAAATGTATAATTTAAGGTTATAACCTTAGTTTGGCATTTTTTTTTAGACTTTAATATTTAAGTGCTTAGGATTTATTTGCAATTTTGTGTGATTTTTAGGTGATTTTTCAGCTTTCTATCATATTCTACGAGTGACAGATTGGAAAAAGCTCCCATAGACAACAGTCTATCAACGGGATAGATGGGATGTCATAGGAGTTCCTTCTCATCTCGTCCTTCCTTCAGTTGTGGCCATATGTCACCTTTCCAGGGGTGTCTATGGTTGATTTTTAGGCCTTTATTCATGTGTTTTACGCATTCTCGTTATCTATATTATTTATTTTATCCCCAAAGTGTTAATTAGTCTTTCTGTATACATATTTTAATTTTGTATGTATGATTAAATAAATAATATTCTTTTATATATTTTATTATTTATTTGTGTTTTTCCTCACAATGCTAATTTATTACTTTTTGTGATTTTATGTGAGTATATGACTTCATTCATTCTTGGAAGACTTTATAAGGCATTTTGCATTAGGAGCTGTGCCCTCGATTGGCATATGACTACCACCTACCTTTCGGTTATTTCATTCATTTATTTCATTTATTTATTATTTAATTTATTATTTTTACTTATTTATTATTTTGATATTTCTAGATGTATTTTTATTTCGAGGATTTAATAGCTAGTAAAAAAAGAGCTTTTGTGCACGTCTAAAGGAAAGCCACTTAAAATGATTTCTATTAATTAACTTGGACTTTCCTTCAAAACTTGAACCAATACCCAATTTTTCATCCAAAACCAAATAAAGAATAAAAGAGAATTTTTGCAAAATGTGCATGAGAGAGCCACTGTTACCAACCCAAACAAATGTCCCCGTTTATGTATGTATGTCATTTTATTTTATTTTAGGATAATTTGTTTCTATAAAAAGCTCAATTAGTTTGATTTAATTATTTATTTACCATTTTTACTAATTGATTGGGATGTTCATTTAATTTTATAGCTTTATATGGTGTGAGAGATGAGAATGGATTAATATTCAAAACTAATTTGTAAAATAATACGTAACCAAGATGCCTAATAAGAGTGATGTCCCGAACACCAATCTTTGTTTAGGCATCAAAAGGTCGAGAATCATTTCCTAACATTCAGTTGGGTGGTGAATCTATGATACCTACCTTTTTGGGCCAATAGTTTTGACATGATGCATAACACATTGCAAGCATCACTTAATTTTTATACAGCAAACAACTTTTTAAGTTGATATAAACATATTCTCATTCTCTTGCTAAACACAACTTGGATTAGGAACCAATCTTTTAAAATCCAATTTAGTGTTTGAATCGTACTATATATATATATATATATAGTTTGAATGCAACCTGGCTCGAAGCCTCTTATCTAGAAATATCCTTCTCTTGTCACTCCAACTAATTATAGGTTGTCAAGCACGCCAGGTAAATCAGTTAGAAAATGGTTGCGAATCCATGCAAAAGTGCACCAGTTTTCTCTGATATCGTACAAAATAGTCACAAACTGCAATTACATCTTCATTAACTGGATCTAACCCAGGTAAGGTAATAAGAGTATCATTGATCGATAACTTTGATTCATCATCAGCCTTTGAAAATCCTAAATTAGAAATAATTTCTCCATAGATTTCAAGGCAAGCAAGTATGAACATGGTAGCTATATCAGATTGTTATGCTTCATGGCTTATTTATGTATAAGTTGAGGGCAAGTGGCTAACAAACTTCATAATTAAATTTGAATTTTGTAAAAATAAAAATATAAAGCATTTTTGATATATCAAAATAAAAAAGGATAGTTTTGAAATAGAAAATGTACAAATAAAAAGTAAAAATAAAATATATGGTATTTTTAAAAATGAAATGTACAAACAAAGTAAATGGTGTAATTTTTTAAATATATATATATATATATAATTCGAGATTCAATCTGCCCAAACATAAAGTGATCCAAAATTGATCCAATCTAAAACCCAATTTATTTTGACAAGTTCACACCCAATTATACATCATTAAATTAAAATTTAATATTGCATTACTTTTTATTCAACCGCTCTCAAGGGTGTTCAATACCTAACCAAACCAGAACAAGCCGAACCGAACTATGAATTTGGGTAGCGTTGTTAGGATCAGGTAGGATTAGAGATTTTTGGTTCGCGTTAAAACCCTCATAAACCCGACCCTCCCAAAATTCCGTCCCCTTTAAAAAATGAAAATGGTGCATTTTGATTATTTCTCTTTATACCCTTTATGCCTACTATTCTTCGGTTGTTCCACTAATGAAATTCCTAATATCTCAAATCATTCTCCTCTCTCCCTCTCGCCTATCATCTCCTCGTCACCACTCCTGCACCTTATCATCGCTGGCATCTGCACTTCAAGATTCAATCTGCCCAAACATAAAGTGATCCAAAATTGTTCCAATCTGAAACCCAATTTATTTTGACAAGTTCACACCCAATTATACATCATTAAATTAAAATTTAATATTGCATTACTTTTTATTCAACCGCTCTCAAGGGTGTTCAATACCTAACCCAACCAGAACAAGCCGAACTGAACTATGAATTTGGGTAGCGATGTTAGGATCGGGTAGGGTTAGAGATTTTGGGTTCCTTTGGTTCGGCTTAAAACCCTCATAAACCCGACCCTCCCGAAATTCTGTCCCCTTTAAAAAATGAAAATGGTGCATTTTGATTATTTCTCTTTATACCCCTTATGCCGACCCTTCTTTGGTTGTTCCACTAATGAAATTCCTAATATCTCAAATCATTCTCCTCTCTCCCTCTCGTCTATCCTCTCCTCATCACCACTCCTGCACCTTATCATCCCTGGCATTTGCACTTCAACAAGTAAGTTAACTACTTCTTAGTTCAGTTTTGGTTGTAATGACATTTAATGGAATCTTAGTTTTTTAGGTTGAGTTTAAATGTGTTTTATCTTGTGGAATTATTTCAAATACATGGATGGTTAATTAATGTTAATTTGAAGTTGAAACTATTGAAAAGTTTGTTGTATTTTTAGTATAATTTTCTCTATATAACTCAAAATAAGGTGATTCTTATTGCTAGTAAAGGCTGGGACATAGGACTTCAATTCTTATGAAGAGTGTTAGACTCAATTTTGTACCTAGCATGCTTGAAATTAGCCACCAAAATTTGGAACTGATTCTTTCTAGAACTGGAGCTAGGAAATATAGTTGAATAGTCTATGGAAGTTTGGTTATAACTTCCTCTTAGTAACTCCTAATTAGATGAAAAAAAATTCATACGAAACTAGAAACAAAACACTACAACATTTATGAAGGATAGTGAGTCAAAAGCTATCTTCATCTTGCTTGAAATGTAATTTAAAAAATGAATAAAAAATCTATTTTGAGCTAAAACCCAGACCAGTCTAGAAATATTTAGTAATATCTCATAATATAAACCTTGGAATTTAATATTCAAATTTTGAGGTGGCTAGAATTTTGAAAGGCATTTTGTTATATCAAAGAAAATATGCCTTGGACCATGTTGGATCAATGAATTATCTATTTGTAATTAGACTTTTCTTTTTAAAAAAATGTCCAATATTTGTCACAGTTCATGGATCATCCTACTAATTTTCATCTTTAACAAGCTTATAGAATCTTATATTATATAATTTTATGGGCTCAACGTACCCAATTACATTTCATTTGGAAACTGGTTTAAACCTTGCTTTTAGATCTTATATTATATAATTTTGTGGGCTCAACTTAGATTAGGCTGATCAATGCTATTTACGAGACTAGAAGCTTTAAATTTACAATGCTCTATTTCTTACTGATAAATTTTAATGCATATGTATTTCCTTTAGGATTTAAATTGAAATAATTCCAAATTTTTTCATGTCTTAAATTTGTAAATTTCTCGATCATATAAAGACAATGCCTCAGCCACACCATTCAAAATGCCTGCTTCACCTAAGCAAGAGAGCAATATGCATGAGATGACAAGCACTTCTGTAGTAGGTTCAAAGAAAAGAAAGGCACCCCTTCAAGATCTGTAGTTTGGGAACATTTCACACAAATATATGATGTTAATGGCATCGAAAAAGGCAAGTGTAAACATTGTGTAAAGAATTTTATTATGACCCTAGAAAGCATGACACTACTACACTAAAGAATCATATCAATAATGGTAAATTGCACCAACATAGTGTATAAATAAGACAAACATAATTGTCTTTACAACCAACTTCTTCTATTGTTGGTAGCTCTACTGGGTCATTAACTAATAGGAAATTTGATCAAGAATATAGCAAAAAGTGTCTTGCTTTGATGATTATACTTGATGAAATTCCTTTTAGTTTTGTTGATGGAGAATGATTTAAGAAATTTGTTGCTAGTTTATGTTCCTGGTTCAAAATGTCATCTGGATTGACTGTGACACGTGATGTTAATCAATTATATATTAATGAGAAAAAAATTTGAGAGCATTTATTAAAGAGCAATCTCATTCTACTTGTATAACTATCAATACATGGATTTCCATACACAATATCAATTATATGTGTGTGATAATTCATTTCATTGACAATAATTGGAGGTTGCAAAAAAAATTTTAAACTTTTGTTTGGTTGATACTCATAGGGGTGAGATGTTTGCACAAGATCTAGAAAAGTGTTTTAAGGAGTGAAAAATTTATAATAAAGTGTTTTGCATAACAATATATATTGCAAAAATAAATGATAACATGGTTGAAACTTTAAGGAATAAGTTTGTAGCAAAAGGGATTGCTATGTCAAAGGGGAAATATATTCATGTGAGATGCATTGCTCACATACTTAATATTGTCATCCAAAAGGATTAAAGATGTTCAACTTTCTGTGAAAATGGTTAGGAATGCTTATAAATATGTTAGATCATCACCTACTAGATTAAAGAAATTTAAAGAATGTTGTGTGGCTGAGGGAGTTCAGTGTTCAAAATTATTATGTTTAGATGTGGCAACAAGATGGAACTCCACATATTTAATATTAAGCACTGCACATAAATATCAAAAGGTTTTTTAATATTATGAGACTGTGGATCCATACTTAAAAATTGAATTGGATGCATGGATAAATAAGGATTTGGATAATAATTTGGGTGGTGTGCCTACTTGGGTTGATTGGAAGATTGTAGATAGAATTTCAACCATGTTGAAACAATTTTATCTTGCTACTTTGTGCATTTTTGGTTCGTTGTATGTCACATCTAACGCATACTGGACTGAAATCAGCGATTTATATGCTAAGTTGTGTGATTGGAAAAGTAACAGTGATGTTGAGTTGAAGAAAATGGGACAGAAAATGCAAATTAAATTTGACAAATATTGGGGAGACTGTGACAAAATAAATAAAATCATTTACATGGCTTCTATTCTGGATCCTAGGAAAAATTTTATGTATATGGAGGATGTACTTGTTATGATTTATGGTGATCAGAGGGCAAAATATCTATTTGGTGGTGTGAAATTTTTCATGTACGAGTTGTTTGAAGAATATAAGAAAAAACTACAAACTGATTGTAATCAAGAAGTTGAAATTCGAACAAACTAAATTTCAAATAGATCCGATATTGGCAAAAGAGGAATTTTAAAAGAAAGAATCAAGCATGCAAGGGTAGAAAGTGATCTTGTAGGGGATAGAAAAAGTGAGTTGGATTTGTATTTAAATGAAGCTGTGTATGAAGATGATAAGGGGGATTTTGACTTGTTGAAGTGGTGGAAGTTAAATTCAAAGCGATTTCTATTCTTTCTCACATGGCTAAAGATATTCTAGCAGTTCCAGTTTCTACAGTAGCTTCGGAATCAACATTTAACACTAGTGGGAGAGTTCTTGATCCATTTAAGAGTTCACTAACTTCTAAAATTGTTGAAACTTTGATATGTACGCAAGATTGGCTCCGATGATCTAATGAACACATAAAGATCAAAAAAGATTTGGATGTCATTGAAAAACTTGAGAATGGTATGTATTTTTTATTGATTATTGATTTTATTTAATATACTATATTATTATTTATTTATTATTGATTTTATAATTATTTATCCAATTTATAGAGCTGAAGAAATTTAATGAGAGTGAACTTAAAGCTAATGAGGAGGCATCATTAAGTGCTAATCAAGAAACATCATCTACTATTAATCAAAGAACATCATCATCAACAAATTTGGAGAGTATTAATCTAGATGATTGAGTCATTAATAGTATGGTAAATTTAATTTAAGCACAATTTATATTTCATTTTGTTTGCTATTTGTTATTAATTTCATATTTTATTATTTCTCATTTATAATTTATATATTAGGTGGATATGAAGAAATTGAAGATCAACGATAATGGCATTCTTTTATGAAAAATTTTATTATTTGCATTTGGATAATTATTTTTGAATTATTATATAATGTGTTTGAAGAATTGTTAAATATTTTATTTATTGTAATTTTTATTTTATACTCTTGAACATTGATATTTTTATTTAATTATTTATTTGAATTTTAATATGATTTTTGTCATGTGAATGGAAAGAGAAAAAAT
Organism: Excoecaria agallocha; assembly: GCA_037975025.1. Taxonomy (NCBI): domain Eukaryota; kingdom Viridiplantae; phylum Streptophyta; class Magnoliopsida; order Malpighiales; family Euphorbiaceae; genus Excoecaria; species Excoecaria agallocha. The sequence goes on along the minus strand of CM075817.1, from coordinate 38,018,038 downwards.
TTATTTTTTAATTTAAAAAAATCGAATTATTCGGATGAGATCTGAATAACTATGGGTTGTTCGGGTAGAAATCCAAACTTTTAATATGATAAAATAGAGTTTGAATTTAGAGTGTAAATTGGGTTACGGATTATTCAAGTCGGATCGAATTGACCTGTATCCATCCAATGAACATCCCTAACCACTCTTTACCTATCGCATCCATTATATCTGCTTAGGGAATTTGAATCGTTATTAAAAGTTACTTAAGGTTTTTTTTATTTAAAGATAATTGAAAAAAAAAATTAAAATCTGCGATGATTGGCACGTAGCTGAATAATATATATATATATAACCAAATAAATCCAAAGTATATTCCCTTAATAAAACAATAATAATTAATACTCAAATAAAATGAGAAGTCACTGCTTTCTTTGGATTTGGGAAGCAATAAGCAGAGCTGAGTAGATGGTGTCCATATCTTCTCTACTACCCATCAATGGAAATCTCCTCCTTTCCTCTCAATACCCTTCTGTTTTCCCTAATCTTCGCCACTCTGCAACTATCATCAGGTAACGTATGACTTTAATATTTCAAGTTCAAAGCTTTTTATAATTTCATTAGATATTGAGAAACGATAACGAGCAGAAATGAAGTGCTCAATTTATGGAATATTTCCTTTCTGATTTTTTCTTTTTTCTCAATTTATTGTCATATAATAGTTCATGGTACATTATCTATTTTCTGGGTATGCTTTTTTTTTTCGCTTCTTTTTCTTATTTTTTGTTGGGGATTGTTCTTTGCTCTGATTTGCAAATATTTGCAGATAGAATGCTTCAAAATCCTTACTTTTCATTTTATTTATGCTTATTCTTGTGTGTTATTCTAAGGTGCTATTTAATTTCAGGTGGGGATTTAGAAGGGACAAAAACAACAGCTTAGTTAACAGAAGAACCAAGAGCCAACCTTTTAGTGTATTGGCAAATCCTAATGTATGCATCAATTCAAGGCCCCTTCATGTGTAGTGCCAATATATTTGGTTTGATTATAATCAAAGGTTTTTTCTTTTAGGTATGTTTGGTGATTTTGTCATTGATTGCTCTCAGGCAGTACAAAATCTCAGTTTGCTGATTTGCCTAATTTGATATAGCTTGAATTGCTTCTGGCGATTCATGATTTATTGAGTCATTCATTACATTTGAATGTTCACAATCAGAAACAGTTATTGTGACTTGTAGTTGCTTATCTTAAATAGCTCAGGAAAGTTCCATTTAGTTTTCTTATGTTTGTATTATTGTTCACTTTATCTTTGTTCTTGGTTCTTAATGTGATGTCCTCATGATGGATTTACATAGCTCTGAAATACAAATGAAATATTAACCATGTGAAGTGCCTTGAATCCCTCTGCGACTTCAGGAGGTAGGTCTGGTCTAGATTGCGATCTTAACTTTGAGCAACTCTAAATATCCATTTTTTATGAAATCTGATGTCTGATGTTGCAAACCAAACAGCATATACTTTCTAGTGTGGAAGATTATTTCTATCATATACTTGTGCAATTTGGAGTGCATTGGAGTTTGAATTTGTGGATGAGAATTATGTAAAACAGAAAGCTGTTATTTTCTCCAATAATGGATTTTGCAAGGGATGTGGACTTGACAACATATCCAAACCAAAAAGAATATGTAAAATAAGGGATGTGAACTAAATTAATCTTAGGTGATAACATGGAAAGTTATCAGATAGTTAAAGTATTTATTTAAATTTTTCCCCCAACTCTGATCACTGTAACCAGCAAACAACTGTGTACTTGATGGCCCAACTTGCATGCCTAATTTTTCTTTATGGTATTTGATTACCTTGTGTAGTTCATCAATTATTAACTTCCATGCTTCTATATTTTTTTTCCCAGCACGTTCTTTCTGATAAGTTCAACTAGTATCATTTTAATCAGATTCATGATTTTGTCAGTGCTTAGATTAAATGTAAAATTTGAGCATTGTCGATGTAATGAAGTTCATAATTAATGAAATAGCAGTCTCTCTCTGTCTCTTCTTTTTTTGGTTTATCATGCAGGTGTCCGAACAAGGAAATTCAAAAGATGAGGTAATCATGGTTGATCCTTTAGAAGCTAAGAGATTAGCAGCCAAACAGATGCAAGAAATTAAAGCTAAAGAAAAACTTATGGTAGGTGGAATTTTGATATTATTTCTGGGTGCTGAGGCATTATACTTGTCGTTATCACCCGCAGGCTAGAAACTAATTGTTGAAACTTATTCCACCCATTAGGATTTGAACTCGTATCAAAATTTTTAATGAGTTAAACTATATTATGGCTTTTTTACTTAGGAATAAGGTTTATGTTTTTCTATATGTGGGTATCTTTTCAAAAGTTCTAATGTTGTTCAAGGGCACTTGGTTTCCTGAGAAATAAATACTTTTCCTTTTTCCTTAAAATCTGTGCATTTTTCATCATATTTTATTGTTTGACTAGTACCAAACCACCCTACCATAAGAAGAAGAGGAAACAAAGGGTGATTTGTTAGATATTCTGGAAATCCACCATAAATGGAAGATACTTCTTTTATTAAATCATGATTAGGTGCAGATGTTTATTCTATTTGTTGTTGTTCTCATACTGAATTCTTTGTTTGTTGCTCCAAACTAGATTAGGTTAACTTGGCTATGCTGGAGGTTAACCCTTAAATGCTTATCAACAAAAATTCTGAATATTTATAATAACATTTCCATGTTAGAGACGACGTCAAATTGAAGCAATAAACGGGGCATGGGCAATGCTTGGTCTCGCAGCAGGCTTGGTCATTGAAGGTCAAACAGGGAAAAGTATACTGAATCAGGTAAATTTATCGAGCCTTCACTGTTTATAATGCTACCTACATAAGATGATAGAAAAACATGGTTCCCCAAGGCCTTAGCTTGGCCAGGTGATAACTATTACTAACATGACTAATTCATTTGTTTCCTCAGTTGGCTGGATACTTGTCTGCTATTGTCCACTTTTTTGTGCGTTAGACCAAGTCTGGCTATGGAAGAAAATTTGTGAAATTGAGATTCTTTTTTCTGAAATATTCTTTCAAAACCGATTCCATTGTTTATCTCTACATAAATACAGTAAAATTTCCTTTGTTAGATATCTAGCCAGCAATTTATTTTGAATTGTTCATAATGCTGTACTTATGCTTCCTCCAGTTAATCAATTGATTTCTGGGTTCTCTTTATTTTATGTATAGTCGGGTTATGAACGAATTCATTTCGTATAGCAACATTTGCATGATTGCCTTGCTTGATGATTAGCTCAGATATATTTGCCAGCTTTGGTTGGTTATGGGTTGCAATATTCAATAGGAAAGCCTTGATCTTGAGTCATGATGATGAAGAAAGTAGCATTACAAGAAGTTTTAAGGGTCAAGTAGGCTTATCAAATTTGTTTCAGTGGTCAATTAAAAGCCTCGTAATTTTATTTGATTGGATTAATTTTACCTTTAAAAAATCAAGATTAGACCAAATAAAGTCTTTGCTTAAACTCGGTCTATAAATGTATTTGTGAATAATAAAAATCAGATAACATGGGCAGATGCAATTCCTTACAGACTGATGCATTTGGGCTTTCTTCATTAATGAACTCTCTTGTCAATCCAACACCTTGATAGTTTTCCATCACTAGTAACCGTAATATTGTCTAAAAAAAATATAAATTTAACAGATTTTTGGCTTTCGTTGTAGGAAAGCCTTTTACACTATATTAACCTTTTATTATTTTATTATTAGACTTAATTGTTCATAATTTTACATAATTTTTATTATATCTTTTTTAACTAATTTAATTGTTCATTTTTTATTTTATTTCTGATATTATTTTATCCAAATATTTATAATTTTATGAACGTGTTAAAAAGTCAACTAAATTTGATGTAAATAAATAGATTTGTACATATTAATGTTATTAATATATATAGGTAAAGGGATTTGTACGGGTAATTTGATTCGAGTCATGATGGGTTAGATCATAGGTTGGTCGAATCATCAAGGTTAAAATCTAATATGGTTCATAAGTTGTGGGTTGGATCAGATCGTGTTGAACTATGACTTATATTGACATTATTAAATAGGGTAATAAATGATTGGTCATCAATAGGCCAAGTTTTATAACATTATTTTTTTATTTCTAAATTTTTTATTATAAATAAAAAAATTAAGCAGGTATAACATATAAAAATAATTATTTTTTATATAAATTTATATCATATAAAGAAGCTATGCAATTACAAATAATAGTAGATCATACGAGTCATAAAATAGCTCAAATTAGATCAAACCATATATATATATATATATATATATATATATATATATATATATATATATATAAATTGTTAATTATACAAATAAATAAATATAGATATCATGTGTAATGCACGTGCATATAAATTTAGTAGATATTACATAGGTAAACAAAATAAATGAGAATATAATACTATATTAATTAGATTTTCAAATCAAATAATTAAGTCAAAAGAAAATTATCCAGCAAATATAATTCTTCACAAATATATATAATATAACTTTGTTTAAATTTACAAAACTATGATCATAAATTTAAAATATAAATGATTTTTTCGCCTCAATTAGGTTAGAATTGGTGGCAGTGTTTCAATATGTTCTTGAAAGTTTGGATGAATCTAGCCAACAACATCACAAATAATAATTAAGGGTGAGTATAAATTAATTAACCGCCATTAATATTGATTTTTAAAAATCATTAAAAAGTTCATCGATTTCGATTTTTGGATAATCAATATTTTTTGTTTAACAACTAAGATTTTTAGCCTAGAATTTTATATATAAAAAAAAGTAAAATTCAATTAATTTAAATGTTCAAAATAACTCAAAATAAAAATTATAAAAAAATAATATACCGGCCAAAATTCATGTTTCACTTTCATCATTTTCTATTTCTTATAATTAATTATTTTAACAAATTAATAGTTAATATTATAAATTGGATTTGATATTTATTTAAAATTGGCATGTTTAATCCTATATCAAAGAAAAATTTTAGACAAAATAAAATTTTAAAAATATAAATTCTAAAATATAATTAAATGTTTATCAAGTAAAATATAAACACCAATATATATATAGTAAGAAATAATCGGTTATTATATTTGAGTACTATCCTACATAATTAAAAAAAATGACATAATTTAAATATGCTTCAAAATATTATATAAATTTTATATAAAAATAAAAAAAATAAGATAGAAAACTAAAAATATAACTTAAATGTATTTTAAAATATTAATTTATGTAAGTTTTAAAGAGAAATAAAAAAATATAAATTCTTAAGGAATAAAAATAAAAATATAATATATATGTACCTGAAAGAATTTGGGATATATCAATAACTCACGAGATGATAAATTGGCCTCGATATATATAAGTATATATCAAAGAAGGAAATAATATACATGAAATTAGTTCCATATTAGGATTTCCTATAATTAGGAAATCTAGCATTAATTGAGAAAGTTAATATAGAAAGTTACGTTATTTATTTTTTGTAACTAACGTATTAATTATCTCCATTATTTCCTATACTAAATATTGTAACCGCCAATTTAATATTCCTTAATTAAGGCAATTAAATCATGCCTTAATGAGAGCCCTATATAAGGGCTAAGAAATCATATTTGGTGGGGAAATTCTCTCTATACTAAATCTCTGCTGAAATCTCTCTACGTATTTTCTCTCTTTTATTAGGGTTTATAGTTTGTGGCACATGCGGTTTCATCCCAAGACTTGCTTGGCATAGGTGAAAACCAGATCGGTGACACAAAAAGGTGTCTGATCTTGGTGTTTGTGATTTCGCGCTTTGAGAGTTATTTATATTTACTTCTCATTAATTTATAATGATATGCCATGGTTATTTCCCTTCATTGGTATTAGAACCATATTTTTGTGTTCCGGCATGTTAAAATTAGATTTAAATTTTTGTGAAAATTTAGATATTTTTTAGAGGTTATTTTTGTATGCCATGATACTGTTCAGTATTTTTTTTTTGTGTTTTTGGACACTGAAAAATTAATTTTTTGCTTAAAAATCCTTAATTAAAATTTTATGTGCAAATTTTTAATTTTTGATCACATCATTGGACTCAGAAACCCCAAAAAATTTCCTAGAAAAAATTTCAATGGCCTAAATCCACAAAGAAGGTGGTGTGTGGATTGCACACGCCACCAGGGTGCTGGGCACGTTCAACACACGCCAATTCATGCATGCTGAGTGAGATATCACTCAGCCACGTGGACCAATGGGGGTTGGACACGTGGCCGAATAGTAAAGAGACACATGTTCGATGACATGGCAATGAAGGGTTCACCCGATGCCACGTGGTGCCATGTGGATCAACCAAAAGTTGCCACATGTCAGTTCAGGGTGCTGACACATGGCAGCTTGTGTCGTTGAGACATGACATGTGAGTCCAAACACGTGGCTTGATGAGTCATGCCACGTGTCAACATGTGGACTAGTGTATGGTTGACATGTAGCAAATTGTGGTCAAGCCACATGTCCATTTGTCAGTTCAGTGGGCACCATGTGACATCCACATGGACTAATCAGTGTCTAACACGTGGCCCACTGGGGTCACGCCATGTGGCCCAAAGGCGCTGCTGGCACGTGCTTGCCTAGCACGTGTAGGCCTCATCTTCCCTAGCGCGTGAGGGCCCATGAGAGAGCTTTCGGAAGCCATTTTTACCCAATTTTTTTTTAATTCTTATTTTCATAATTTTTCTAATTTTATGGTAATTATTTTTTTAAAAAAAATTAAGTTACAGAACTATTTTTTTATGAATTATTTTATTATAAAATATATGAAATTTTAAAGAAATTATGTTTTCTCCCTTCTTTAATTTTTAAATATGTTTAAAAATTTTATTATATGGATCATATCCTTATTTTTTATTGAAATGAGTTTCAATCATTTATTATTTGTACATGTATGTACTAACAATTATTGTTTATGTTGTATGTAATAGTTATGACAATGATAAGGATACCATTATTTTTATGGACTCCTTAGGGATTTGAGATGACCTTTTCATGAGTGCGTGAGGTCCATCTTATGAGGTTTCACGAGAAGGCGAGAATTAATGACATTGATGCTATTGTGCATCACATAGTTAAAATGTATAAGAAGATGCAAGATTGTATTTAGATTGGTGGTCTTCGTTGGGAAAGGGATGATAAACTGATATATAAAGTTTTACGAGAATCGTTTAGTTTTCATGCTGAGGCTCAAGTCTTATTAGATGAGAACTAAAATGGATCTCTGTTATACAATTTTTGTATAAGTTAACTAAACGAGGTGTATGGAGAAGCAATATTGAGTCTGAGTTAGTGCTCAGAAGTGGGTTTAAGGTGCATCACCTATGGCTATAAGATCGCATCTATGTAATTCCCTTATAGTTGATGCGTATGGTCAGAATGATCTCTCCAATGACTTGATAGTGTTGGGTCCATAAGGACCTTGATTTTATTGATATGAGTATTATAGTACTATCGTTATCTTTTACGGACTTTTATGTTAGGAATTATGTTTCCTATTTTTGATTTGTGTTGAGACATTTGTATCTACTTTTGGATTTATTGGATTTTAATAATAAGTATGCTTATTATTGTTTTGGATTTTATTATGGCATATATTTTTTATGATTAATGTGTTTATTTTAATATTATTTGTTATGCAATATTTTATGAGTAGAATATTTGCTTTATAATTAAATTTAGGCTTAATCAACTTTTAAAAAAAATTATATCTTCAATTAAGTTAGAGAACTTAATTTTTTCAAAAAATCGAATTTACTATGTGTGAAATTTTAATCTGTAAGGTTATATAGTAGGACTTAGATGGTAATTGGATATTATTAGTAACCTTTTCGATTTTAAGCCATATAGATAACTTTATTAAATTTTAATTTCAGATGTATAATAAATAGCATGTATTGTCATATTCTCCTAAATAATGTACAATATATATTTTGTTTTGATCTGATGATCTAAATGGCTTCCAAATCTATCATCGCTGAATTGAATAAATATATGAAATTGAATAGCGACAATTATGAAATCTAGAGTATAAAAATTCAGTATGTGCTTGAGGAGTAAGAGACTCTCGAAACCTTGAGTTCGATTATGACTGAACCTGAGAATAGTACTTCTGCTTAGTATAAGTAGGGCCAAGCTGCCTATAAAATATGAAAAAAGAAAAATTTCATTGCTCGTATCATTCTCCTAAGTGCGATAGAAGATAATATCACCATACAATTTCGCTCGTATCGAAATGCAATAGATTTATAGGTTGTATTACGGGAGATTTTTGGAGGAGTGTCTCTAACTAAATTTCGATTTTTAACGATCAAATTCGATACTTATTAGAAGATGCCTGATTATCTTATGCGAAAATATCTCCGAAAGATGGATAATATAATTTGTAAGCTTGGTGATGCAGATCATAAATTGATTATGGAGCAACAAATTTAAGCTATCATCCATTTTTTGCCAAGAAATTAACAGCACATGAAAATATAACTAATTCATCCGGATATCATTAAAACATTTAAAAATGTTGCTAGACATTTAGAGTTTAAAGAGTACCATTTAGCATCGTTTCGTAAAACTAAATTAAGAATTAAGAAAGTTGGTGGCTGAGGTGTGTCCTTTCATATTTGTGTAATTGATGTTTCTTCTTATCCAATCTTGAGAAAGTCTTGGTGGGCTCATGAGGTTTTTCAACTTAGGTAATTTCCAAAACTTTATCTCGAATTAGTGCATGATATCAAATAACGATAGCGCTGGCAATTTTGACTCTTGTTTTTTATTATTTTATTTATTTTAATAATTTTTTACTTTTTCTGCAATTCATGAAAATTTTTTATTTTTATTTAATATAAGTAAGATTCATAAATATATTAATTTTAATTTTATATAAATGGCAATATATTATTTGATCTAGTCAAATTAAAAAAAAAAAACTCGTAATACATATCTATGTTTTGAATTTAAATCCGTGAAGGCTCAAGGAACAATTTTTGATTGCCTTTGCGTGTGGCTTGTGCTTTGATTTTTAGAAAGAATTTTCAAGCCATTTTTTTAATTTTTAATTTTTAAAAAAGCCTTTATATGTGCAATAAAACCTAAAACTGTCAATAGTTCCCTACTAAAAGATAAGAACTTATGCCGATAATATATTGGCTAAAAAGAAAATTACAAATTTTAAGCCGAGAATATATTTCATGCTTTGTTTTAATAATTTTGATGTCCAAAAAAATCAATAAATAAAATTGTTTTTGTAATAAAAATAGTGGAAAAGGAAGTCGGCAGATAGGAGTGTTTTATGAGTGACATGTCTATTAGAAACGTTCTTGTCATAAACATTGCCAACCATCTAATGCTAGTATATTCTTATGCTCTCTAATTCATACACATTATTGTTTTTGCCACGTCATATAAATATATATATATATATATTATTCACATTTTATTTTATTTTTCATGGAAATTTTTTTTATGTCACATCATCAAAAAGATTCCATTAAATTTCTATCAATATAATATAAAAACAGTTCCACCCCTATTACTCACATGAATTAATAATGATTTGGCGGGCCGTTATAAACTATGCATATAAATGTACAATTTCTCATTAAAATGGAAAAAAATATATATATATTTATTTTCTTATCAGATAATACTCGCATTAATGTGTCTAACTAACATAAGCACATCGCATCGACTCTTTGCACACACCTATTAAGTACAATAATTAAAGTTATGTTAGCATTAGTACCAAAATTTTGTCTTGTATACCACTCGAATACTTTTGTGAATAACTACCATTCAATTAAAGATATAGAAAGTAGGGGTTTGCATGGGTCGGGTTTGGAGTGAACCCGACTCGAACCCGATTAATTTAAATTTTATATATTTTTCTTATTCGATTATATCCTATATAAATATCGGATTCATATCCAATTAACTCGATATTTTTCAGATCTCGAACTGAGCCATCCGATTAATCCGAATTTATTTTTTTAATTTACATATTTAAATGAAAATTAAATTAAAATTCTAAATTAATATAAATAAACAATATTAAATACCATAAAAAATATTTTAAAAATACAACAAACTAACAATTTTAAAATTATATTTATATATATTAATTAATATGTGTAGAGAAATTATGATTTTTTTATTTATATATTAAATTATTCGGGTTGTTCGGTCGGTCGGGTTTGGAAGGATTTTCAAATGATCCGAAATTTATCTAATATCCATACCCGAACCGATCTTATTAACCTATCCGAATACATTGGATCGGGTAAATTGAGTTGATCGGATCCGTTTTTGCACACTCCTAATAGAAAGTTTTGATTTTAATTTCTTTTTTTCAATATTCGTATCCCAAGAAAAACTAAATTAAGAATTAAGAAAGTTGGTGGCTGAGGAGTATCCTTTCATATTTGTGTAATTGATGTTTCTTCTTATCCAATCTTGAGAAATCTTCTTGAGAAAATCTTGGTGGGCTCATGAGTTTTCTCAAATTAGGGCATGATATCAAATAACGATAGCGTGTAGAAATTTTGACCCATGTTTTTTAATTATTTTATTTATTTTAATATTTTTTTACTTTTTCTGTAATTCATGAATTTTTTTTATTTTGATTTAATATAAGTAAGATTCATAAATATATTAATTCTATGTTTTGAATTTAAATCCGTGAAGGCTCAAGGAACAATTTTTGAAAGGTCATTTGCCTTTGCGTGTGGCTTGTGCTTTGACCTTATGCCGATAATATATTGGCTAAAAAGAAAATTACAAATTTTAAGCCGAGAATATTTTTCATGCTTTGTTTTAATAATTTTGATGTCTATTAGAAGACGTTCTTGTCATAAACATTGCCAACCATCTAATGGTTATTCTTATGCTCTCTAATTCATACACATTATTGTTTTTGCCACATCATATATATATATATATATATATATATATATATATATATATATATATATATATATATATATATATATATATATATATATATATATATATATATATATATATATATATATATATATATATATATATATATATATATATATATATATATATATATATATATATTATTCACATAGAGATGCTGACGGGATGGGGCGAGGCAGCCCAACTGGTGACGGGAATTCTCCATCCCCCGCCCCCAATTCAATAACGGGGAGGAAATTCCCTCCGTCCTGTCCAAAAAGAATAATTTTTTAATTTTAAAATATACTATTTTATAAATAATTAAAATATAAAATTTAATAAATAAAAAATTTAAAATCAATCATAATTTAAATTAATATAAATTTTAATAATTGATAAATTTAAAATTAAGTATAATTTAAAACATAATAATTATAAAATTAAGTTATATTTTAATTTTAATTATTTATAAAATATTATAATTTAGAATTAAAAAGTTATTTTTTACGGGCATGGATATCCCATTCCTCGTCTCCATCCTGAAATATAAATCGGAAATTTTTTTCTCTATTTCCATCCTCGTAGGGAAAAAATTCAGAAATTTTTTGTCTCATTCAGGCTGGATCCCCGCCTGAATTTGAAATTTTTCATTCCATTATTATCCTTATATTCACATTTTATTTTACTTTTCATGGAATTTTTTTATGTCTATTATCCACATCACATCATCAAAAAGAGTCCATTAAATTTATATCAATATAATATAAAAACAGTTCCACCCCTATTTTTTTTTATCTCTCGACACGAGGTATCCTAAGCGGGCTCGTACGCAGACGGGAGGTACCTTTAAGCCATATCATACTCAGACTAATCCTCATTTGCTGATTGTAGGCACCTCGAAGGGTGAGACAGCCGACCCGAAGATTTAAGATTGCTCCATATCCAAGCCAAAGATTGAGCCTTGGACCTTTGGTTAAGGGTAGATGAGTCCTTACCACTCAACCACATCTCCCGGATTACAGTTCCACCCCTATTGCTCACATGGATTAAAAATGATTTAGCGTGCCGTTATAAACTATGCATATAAATGTACATTGTCTCATTAAAATGAAAAAAAATATATATATATTTTTATTTTCTTATCATATAACACTTGCATTAATGTGTCATACTAACATCAGCACATTGCATTAACCACGAGTGTGCATAATCAAACCGAAATGAAAAATTGAATTAAATAAATTTTGATATATTTGGCTTGATTTTTGATTCGTTAGACTCTAGATCAAAAAATCAATTTAATCAAATTCGATTCTTAAAATTGAAAATCAAAAGAATCAAACAGATTAAAGTTTATATATATATATATATATATATATATATAGTATTAAGTATTAAAATATTAGAATTGAAAGTTTGGATGGATGGTGTGAAATTTTAGTAAAATCTGCTAAAACCCATTATATCTTGAGTTTAAATCCTGTAAATCACAGTTTTTTCACTTTTTGTTTTCTCATTTTTTTATTTTAATTTTTTTCTCTTTTCTCATTTTTTTAATTTAAAAGTTTTGTTTTCATAATTTTTTTACTTTAAAAAATTAAAATCCTACTTGAAATTTTTATTTCAATTTTTTTTTGTTCTCGTTTTTTCACTTTAATTTGTTTCATTTATTTTAATTTTAAATTTTGTTTTCACAATTTTTTTTACTTTAAAAAAATTAAAATCCTACTTGAATTTTTTTTTTTCTCTCATTTTTTACCTTATCATCATCCCTGTTGAAATTAATATCAAAAACTCTTTGTGGGATTAGGGTTAGCTTTCAAACTCACAACCAGTTTCTATGATAATTTTTTAAAGTTTCTTCACGATTTTTAATATTTATGATTTGTTAATCAAAAATATAATAAATTTTAAATAAAAATATTTTTTAAATTTTAATTTCAAAGCAACATTCGTGGATATGAAGTATTTTTTTGATTAAATGAATAATAGAATATATGTTTTTCAATTACATATATTTGAATCTAAAGTTTTTTCACAATTTTTAATGTTTATTATTAGTTAATCAAAAATTAAAATAAATATTAAACCAAATTAATTTTTAATTTTGATTTTAATCAACAATATTCATTAATATAAAGTATTTTTTTGAAAAAATAAATAATAGAATATATTTTGATTACTTATATTTGAAGTATCTAAAAAAAGTTACTAAATAAATCCTTAATTTATTAAATTCCAAACTATAAAAAAAAAGAATTTTGTAACAAAATTAATCATCATAAAAATTATCTCCATGATACATAAAAATTCATCATTTATATATAGTATTATCAGCTACAAATTTAATGTGACTAAAATTAAAAGAATTCAATTTAAAGTTTTTTTTTCTGTTTAAATATTTAATGTAAAAAAAAAAAGTTGTGAAACTTAATAATGTGTTTTGCCTATATTCTATTCTAATGTTAAACGAAATGTTGTTTTTTAAAATTTAATTTTTTATGGTAACTTATACCATAAATATATCTTAAATTATTGATGAAAATATGTATAATAAATGTATCTCGGATATATTGATAATATACTATAGAAGTGGATTAGAAAAAAAAAAAAGGATAGATTCGAAATAAGAAAATTAAAAAAGGTGTATTTGTGAAAAAAGAACAAAATGAGGCATATTCATTAATAGTTTCCCTTTAATGGCATTCATGTAAAGATCACAATTGAAATCACTGAATCTCTTAATTATTGTATTTTCAAATATTAAATTTCAAATATGTATAATTGTATTTTAAATCTAAATCAATTAATCTTTTTATTATTTTTTAATGTTGAGTCAAATTTCAAATATGCATAATTTTTTTATTGGAGAATTTTTAATGTATTTTTTAAAATATTATTTTAGTAGTATATTTTTTAATATAATTTTGATTAGTATTTATTATAGAAATAATATAATAAATTTAGATATATTATTTTAATTTTAGTTATTTTAAATGATTTTATTTTGCTGAATATAAATTAATTTAATTTATGTACCCATATAGGTTAAAAGTCCAATTAAAAATAAGCTCATATTGATCCTGAACCGAACTGACCAAAACTAATTTAATCTATTCGGTTTCGATTCTAAAAACTTCAATTTTCGATTTGATTCTTTTAATTTAAAAAGTTTGATTTTTGATCTATTTGGTTCGATCCAAAATCGAACCGAACCGATCATTTACACAGCCCTAGCATCAACTCTTTGCACACACCTATTAAGTACACACAATTAAAAATATATATATATATATATATATATATATATATATATATATATATATATATTTGGCACCACGATTCATTTGAATATATAAATTTTAATAATAATAATAATAATAATAATATATTCAATACTTATATTCATCAATTTTATAAATAATAAATATAAATACACACTAGTTATAAAAAATATATTTTATATCTACAATAAAACTGGTAAAAATTAAAAATAAAATGAGTTAATTTTTTATTTATTTTGATATTTTTTATTAATTTTAATATTGTGTGATATCATATTAGCGATTGAGTATCACATAATTTAAAATCAGCATGATTTTATATTTATTATTCATAAATTTAACAAATTATATGTGCTTAAAAAGTTGTCAAACATTCAAATAAATTATCAAATTAAATTCAGATATTTATAAGCGTTATTTTTTTTTAAAGTTAATTGAAATTTGTTAATTTTATTATTTTTATACTAACCGGCGCGGCAATGACAAGAATTAAAGTTATGTTAGCATTAGTAGTTTAGTGCCAAATTTTTGCCTTGTATACTTTGTGAATAACTACCATTCAATTAAAGATATAGAAAGTTTTGATTTTAATATCTTTTTTTCAATATTCGTATTTGGCTTCTCCCATATATATATAGAGAGAGTCATGCTGGTGTTGCATCGATAAATGGGGTCCAAATATAACGAAACCAATGTATCCATATAATTTTCCCAAAAATTAGAGGTTTATAATAATCGAATATGTTAATTTTAGGTAACGACAAGACCGTGGCCCATATATATATATATACACACACACAAATATTACGTGTCACTATTGCAAAAAGAGAGGACAAAGACAGGTGCACCTAAAATCCTAAAAATTAATGATGGAGTGAGAAATAAATACAAGTTCATTTCCGCAATAAGGGGCTGCGAAAATAAACTGAGGGCCCCACCATCTGCGAATCTGAACCAGTCATTGGGTCCCACCTTCCCATTTTCGCAGGTACTTATTGCGGAAATGGGATAAATGCCCCATTTTTCCAAATACTCGAAAAACAGCTCTATTTTCCTAAATAAGTTTTTAAAAGACACCAAAGTTAAAAAAGTCCCAAGAACGGAGATCCAAAAATCCTCACTCTCAAAGACTATATATATATCTCTCTCTAAACTTTACTGAGGTAGGTTTCGGAGTGCTCACGTCCAATCTGACCGGGCTAGCTTTCCTACAAGTCTCGAATTATTTCTAACTCTGTCGATTCTTGCATGTTTGCTCGCTCTGACAATCTCAGGATTATCACTAACCAATGCACTCAGAATATGGTTATAGATCTCTTTTAGTGTTAGCATACCTTAAATTAAAATTTAAAATCTTCAATTATGGAAAAAAAAAAAGAGATTCATACAACTTTTTTTTTTCACTTAGAGGTGGACATGATTTAGTAGTGGGTATGTATTGATTAATCAATTCACAATTTATTTTTTAAATTCAATCATTTAACATCAATTTCTTTAAAATTTAAGTTCAAGTCCAATACACTAACTACTAATCAGTTAATAGTTAAATGCTATCGGTTAATTATTAAAAAAAAAGTATAAAAATACTTCTCATGTTTTCTTTGAAGTACTAAAATATCGATATTATATATTTTGAAGCAAAAGTACTCCTGATATGATGGAAATTGGTACAACATGCTTTTATAAATAACTTTCATTAGCTCTTTATTAACAATATTGATATGACATTCACGTAGCGCTGACATATAGCAAAACATGTTACTTCTTAAATATTTTTTCAATTTTACCTATTATGAAATTATTTATTGACTTGGCAAAATGTGAAATTGGCGTAGCATGTTTTACCATGTAATCATGTATAGCATCACCTTAAAGCCATGAGCACAACCTCAACGTCATAATTCAAACTTGATGGAAATTACTAGCAGGGGCATTTTTGTTCCAAAATAAACAATCGGGGCATTTTAGTATCATGAAAAAAAACATGAGGGGCATTTTTATACTTTTTTCATTAAAAAAATTAAAATACATAATTACTATATATATATATATAACCATAAAATTTAAATATAAATTATAAAATTCTTAAAAATTAAAATACAAATTATTAAACTTTAGTTCCAATACAACAAAAAAGATTACATAAACATTTTGCAAGACAAAAAAGATTACAAAAAAGATTACATATTCATTTTAACTTAAAAAGTCAATTTTTTTGAGATCGATTAAAATTCACCAGAATGTGTAGTTGGTATCTGATAAGATGTGAAAGTCTTTATATAAGAAGATAGATAGCCGGTTGGATTGTTCCTGATCAGATGTTGAGTTCCTGCCAGAAAGGGAGCCCGATTGGACCAAACATAAGTACTCTGAAACTTAAGTTAGTAGCTTTCTAGAGAGAGAATTTTTAGAGAGAGAGTTTCGGATATTCAATACCTAGAGCCACTGTATTCAACATTTAACAAGAGCACTCAATAAAATCATAGCTAAAATAAACTCAATCAAGGAAATAAGAATTAGCTTTCGTACGTGTGTGCAAGACCAAAACAATTTAAGTAATTTTTCAAAAACAAAACACTAGTACATTTCATAATCAAGCTTTTAGAATTGAAGTATACTAAGTACACTTAAGGTTTCATGCCTGAAACTCTAGAAATACCATAAGCTTCTTCTTTAGCACCGAAATCCGAATGTCATCTCCGCTAAGCAACTCAAAGCAAAACATAGAATCACTTAGGTTTTAATTGGGTTGTAATGAGGTTTAGGTATTGGCTAACAAAGAACGGTCAAAAGATAATCAAAGAGAACTAGCCACTCTAAACTTGAATAAAGTACATTTCTAAATTCTCAACTTATTAAACACAATTCTCTTGTCAAACTTCGCCTATTCAACTCCAACATACCCAAATATAAAACTGAATTCCCTTCTTACTTTACTCAATTTCTTATTTTTAAGAAATCACCCTTTATTTTCTTTGTAAATATCCCACACATAAAATTTTGCCATATATGCTAGCTTTTTTTTCTTTTTCACTGTTTATATATAATATATATATATATATATATATATGCTAGCTTCTTTTGCAGGAAAATTACAAAAACAGGGGTAAAACAAGGATATTACATATAATTCTTGCCATCAATGATGCAATCATTCTCATTACACTTAATTTAAATGCCCAATAAATGTAAGAGTGGCTAATTCTAAAGGGTAGATAAAAGCTTTTAGGCTAAATGGTTAAATAATGAGTGTAACAAAAATAATAAACATATAGTATGCTTTAAGCATACTTCATTAAGTTCAAATTGACTAACAAAAATCAATGAAATAAAAAAATGTAGGAAAATAGTCCTTTGATTAGCTCAACAAGAAATATTTGCCTAGATCACTTTCTAAGTTTGTTTAAGTTGTTTTTGTGCTTTGAAGGGTGATAAGGAAGGTTCTAGTATCCTAAAATTCCTTGCCCAACTATTTCAATGCACTGGTTTTTCTTTAAGTTTCAAAACCGGTCTTTTATGATTTAGAATATGAAAGCTAAAAAATATAACCCAAGTTGAGTGATAAACTAGCACAAACTTTATTAAACAACCTACTTGTCTTACTGCTAAACTACAATCTTAACTAATGAAAAATCTAAATTAAAGTTCAATTTGTTCAAATTCTGAGAAACACTGGGGCAAACTAAGTTTTGTGTAAGCTAGGTGATAATACTAATTAACTACTTATTAAAGTGTTCTTAGGACAAAAATAATTAATTAACAAAGAATAGCAACTATTCATAACATTAATGAGTTAGTCATAGCACAAAGTTGCTCTTAGCATTACTATTACACACCAAAAACAAACTAAAAATAAAAACAAAACAAAATAAACAAAAGAACATACGTGGTTTCATAATATAAAAAGGGAAGAATTCGATTCGAATTCCTGAATTTTTAACAAAATTTGAGCTTAGAGAAGATCTACGCCCCTTCCAAAATTTTGTTATCCTCAGCAACTGCAATCACTATGACGATGACGGTGGTGGTGAATGTTTCTTCCAATAGCTGTGCATAAACCGCTGAAAATCTTGCTTCTGCTCATCCACACACTCTTGCAGATTGTCTATCTTCCCCTGCATAACATCCAATCTAGCATTAACTTGATTAAGAACATTCATTACCTGAGATAAAAAGGGTTCTGCCATGAATGGCATTGCTGGATTTTAATGCACTTGCGGCTCATCTTCCTTCTCATGATGGTCATCAAATCTAATATTATTCAACCGTAAGTACTCAACTCGTGATGTCCAATGCAAATAAGGTTCAACCCATAGTACTTTCATACGTTTCAACATATCAAAATCAATGTAAAGGGTAGAGCCATCAAGAGGTTTTCCTAATTTCTTATGGTGAACCACCTCAGCTAGGATGGTAGCAATCAATCCAATAGAGATTTCTTTGACTTTTGGAGATTTTTCTTGCAATTCTACAATCTTATCTATGACACAAGTTGTTCCATTAATTGCAACTCCCTTAATCATACATCTCAGCAACATGACTTACGTAGAATTTACTGCACTAGGCCCTCCAACACAATTAAAGATCGATCTTGATAAAAATGGTGTAAAATATGTAACGCATGATCTCGTAGGGAATTTGCTTTAAGCCTGCTGCCCCTCTATGGAATTGGATTAAGAGGGTCTCGTATAACTTCCCAATTTTCCTGCTTAATGCCGTTGGGCAATTCACCCAAACCAACCGTTGGAAAGTGTAAATAGGTTGTAAACTCAAGAAAACTCATCGTGCACTTTGTCTTTCCTAATTTAAACTTTATCGTTCCGGCATCATGCTTACCTTTGAAACAACACTCAAATGAAGCTAAGAAATCTCTTGCTAGATCTGGGTAGACAGGTGGATGATATTTCACAAACTCTTCTCATCCTATATTGATAAGCAGAGGCTCTATTTCACTCTATAAATTCCCTTTAGCGATATCCAAGTAGAGCAAAGTTAGGTAGAATGGCTTGACATACGTGCAGTTACTAAAGAACTCGTATAAGGAACATTGAGCTCGTTCGACATCTTTCTTAGTATGATGCTTAGATGAGCTTGAAGCTTCTGCATGCTTCACCTTCCTTGAAGGCACTACATAGAAAAACATAAAATTAATGCATCATTAAAACCTTATTAAATCATGTGGGGAAAGAAAAATTGGATGTACTAAGAAATACCTCAACATTTGCATTAGCTAGAATAACCACTTTAATTATCATCTTTGAATCATAAACTAAAAGTATATTTGATAATTAAGAGTGCTTTGTGCAAGATACAACCAAAAACCAATGCAACGGCTAAGGAATTTTTAAGGTAGAAAGTGAAAATTTTCATTGCGGCATTTCATCAAACACGTTATGTACATACTTTTTTCAAGCAAAAATTAAGACCTATTGAACATTAATTGCACCCAAAATTTACTCAAGTCTCTATTAACATGCAATTAAGAGGCTCAATTAATTAAGAATGCAAAAAGAATGGAAATTAGAGCTTAATGGAATATGAAGAGTCACCCAAAAAAATAGAATTTGAAAAGCCAAAAACAAGTAAATTCAGCAATTTGTAATTGAAAATCCAAAAATTTAAGAGCTGAAATTTACTTACTTGAAGCAGAAAATGCACGAAATTGATATTGTATATTAAATGCTTGGGAAGGTAAAAAGGTATGGCAGGTGAGTGAAAGAGTGAGTGAGTGTTTTATAGAAAAGACTTAGGAGAGTAAAATATATGCATGGCAGAGTAATTTATAAAGATGAAGTCCAGTGCCAAAGTGCTCAAGAGAGCAATTTATATGCATGTGCGGTGCCTGCTTGGGCCAACAGGATGCTCAGGTGAGTGGCCTTCCTACGCGGGCGAGCAGGGACAACCTGCTGGACAGATGTAAAAGGCATGGAGGAGTGGCCTTCTTGCATGAGTGAGCAGGGACAGCCTTCTGGACAAATGCAAGAGGAGCGAGAGAGTGGACTTCCTGCACGGGCGAGCAGTGGAACTGCTAGAGGCCAGGCACAATGCACGTAGGGGAGCATGGCGATTGCATGGGTGAGTGTGTTGCTGCTACCTCCTGCGTGCTGGCTTGCTCGCAAAGTAACAGTGTTGCTCGGGAAAGCAGAAATATGCTCTGGGGAGCATAAAAGCACTCAGTCAATGTATTTTCATCCTGCATCACAAAAGAAACAAAATTTAAGATGACACCCATAAAATTTTAAAACTGACTTAGATAAATGAATATTTCACTAAACCTAATTTAAACTTTAAATTTATTTGGCTACCCCTCTTCCAACTAGATATTAGAAACATGCAATCCATACCCATCAAATTTATATACCACTGAAGGTTTAACAATTGAGTTACCCAAATTCCTTCCCTTAACTTGTAAAAAAAACTACTTAAACTAATTAATTAAGCAATTAAGATATGCACTACATAAAACTAAAAGTAAACAGATAGACTAGAAAAATTAAAAATTGAGGAGTGAAGGAAAATTAGTTCTAACTTTAAAAAGTCCTTAGCTAGACTTTTTGTATTGTTGCATCCCCTTGGTAGTCTTGAAACACCATGGTTGCCTCAGTAACCTCCTGTTGCCCCAACTTGGTATGGTTTCAACCTATGACCATTGGCATTGTATTGATTACCATCTCTTGGATTTTGATGGTCACCACTCCAAAATTATTGCTGGATATGACTTGATCAGGGCTGAGCCATCTTGATTTCAGTTTTCCTGGGAATAATCTTAGTCTACTATTGTATAACAAGACCATCATACCCGAGGTGAAATCTTTTACTTTCAATCTCTTATCATGCCACCGTTTTGTTTTTTCCTTATACATGGTGGCATTTCCATAGGACCAATGTCGAATTTCCTTAAGTTCATTGAGCTACAACTTTTTTTTTCACCTGCACTTCTTAAATCAAAGTTAAGCAATTTTGTAGCCCAATATGCTTTATATTCTAATTCTACTGGTAGATGACATGCTTTTCCAAAGATAATTCTAAAGGGAGACATGCCTGTAGGGGTTTTGAATGTAGTTCTATAGGCCCATAGAGCCTCATCTAACCTAAAAGACCAATCTTTTCTAGATTTGTTTACGATTTTCTCTAAGATTGATTTCAACTCCCTATTAGACACTTTCACTTGTCCATTCGCTTGAGGGTGGTATGGGGTTGTGATTTTATGCTTAACACCAATTTTATGAAGCAAGGTTCTAAATTGATGGTTAATAAAATATTTACCACCATCACTTATAATAGTTCTAGGTACTCCGAATCTAGTGAAAATATTTTTCCTAATGAATTCAAGCATAATTTTGGCATCACGTGTCCTAGTAGCTATTGCTTTTATCCATTTACTCACATAATCCACTGCTACCAAGATATATTCAAAACCAAATGAATTTGAAAATTGTCTTATGAAGTTTATTCCCCATATATCAAAAATTTCTACCTCCAGCATATTGTTTATAGGCATCTCATCTTTATTGGAGATATTTCCTACTCGTTGGCATCTATCACAAATTTCTATAAAAGATTTCACATTCGCAAAAAGAGTAGGCCATAAAAAACCTGATTGAAGAATTTTCTGAACTGTTCGATTTGGCCCGTGATGACCTCCAACCTCTCCTCCATGACATTACCTCAATATATCTGCCTGTTCCTCTTCTGGAATTCATCTTCAAAGCACATGATCGAGGCAAATTTTGATAAGATAAGGATCGTCCCAGAGATAATACTTAGCATCTGCTCAAAGTTTCTTCTTTTGTTGCTAAGTAAAGTCTTTTGGAAGATATCCTCCTGCAAGAAAATTAGCTATATTAGCATACCATGGAACTTTATTTTCATAAGTATGTAAAGGACAAATATGTTCATCGAAAAATAAATCAAAAATTTCTCCCTTTTCAATGTTAGCATGATCCAGTCTAGAGCGATGGTCCGCTACAAAATTTTCAGCTCCTTTCTTGTCTTTGATATCTACATCAAACTCTTGTAACAATAAAATCCAGTGAATAAGTCTTGGTTTGGAATCCTTCTTAGCGAAAAAATGTCTTAATGCCGCATGGTCTATCAAAATCGTGATTTTTAAACTAAGGTGATAGGGCCTAAACTTTTCAAAAGAAAATACAATTGCTAAAAATTCTTTCTCCGTGGTTGTGTAATTGACTTGAGCTCTGGTAAGTGTGTGACTTGCGTAGTAGATAGTATAAAATATTTTCTCCCTTCACTGGCCTAAAATTGCTTCCACAGCATAGTCACTAGCGTCACACATAATCTCGAATGGTAAGCTCCAATTCGGTGATGCTATGACCGACGCCGTGATTATTTTTTGCTTCAACAGGTTAAATGGCTGCAAACACTTGTCATCAAAGTTAAACACAGTATCTTTTATCAACAAGTTAGAAAGTGGTTTAGCAATTTTAGAAAAATCTTTAATGAAGCTATGATAAAAGTCAGCATGATCGAGAAAACTTCTAATACCTTTGACACTAGTTGGGGAAGGTAATTTATCAATAACATCAATTTTAGCTTGATCTACCTCAATTCCTTTTTCAAAGATTTTATGCCCTAAAACTATCCCTTCTCTTAACACGAAATGGCATTTTTCCCAATTAAGAACAAGGTTTGTCTCTTGATACTACTTCTTTAAGACCAATTCAAGATTATCATATAATGTAAACTCATCCATGAAAACTTCCATGAATTTTTCAATAAAATCATAAAATATGGACATCATGCATCGTTGGAATGTGGCAGGAGCGTTACAAAGACCAAAGGGCATCCTTTTATATGCAAATGTTCCATAAGGATATGTAAATATGATCTTTTCTTGATCTTTCAGGGCTATAGGTATTTGCATATGCCCCGAATATCCATATAAGAAACAGTAAAATCTATTGTCTGGCAGTCTTTCTAACATTTGGTCAATAAAGGATAATGGAAAGTGATATTTTCTAGTGGCATTATTTAATCTTCTAAAATCAATGCATACTCTCCATCCTTTATTGTGCGTGTAGGAATTAGTTCATTTATTTCATTAGTTACCACAGTTATATCCCTCTTTTTAGGCACACATTACACATGACTTGCCCAATTACTATCAGAAATATGATAGATTATACCTGAATCAAGTAGTTTCAATACCTCATTTTCACTACTTCTTACATAGTTGGATTGAGTCTTCGTTGGGGTTGTACCACCGGTTTGAATTTTTCCTCCATTGGTATCCGATGTGTACAATAGTTGAGGCTAATTCCCTTTAAGTCGGATATCTCCCAACTGATAGCTCCTTTATATTTCTTAAACACTTCAACAAGCATCTCCTCTTCCAAATCTATCAATAAAGATGAAATGACCAGTGATTTTGTTTTTTTTTTCTAAAAATACATATTTTAAATGAGAAGGTAGAGTTTTGAGTTCAGAATTTTCTCCCTTAGGAGGGGACGGTTCATCCTCCATATCTTCATTTTCATTGTGCTCTTTCTCTAACTCTTTGATTAGTTTTTTCTCTCTTTCTTCCACTTCATCTCTATTCCTTGGGTGCATTAGACACTTTTGAAGTTCATTGTCCAAAATAATTTCCTCTTGCTTTTCCTCTATGCATTTTTAAACATCGTCAATGAAGTAAAGAGACTGTTTAAAGTCATATGAGGGGTGCTTCATAATCTTGTTTATATTGAAAACCATCTCCTCCTCATTGAACCTCAAAGTCACCATTTGCCCATAAATTAAAGCTTTTGCAGTGTTCAAGAATGATCTTCTCACTATTAATGGTACTTTACGATCCTCCTCTATATCTATTACTACAAAATCAATCGAAAATATAAAATTTCCTACCTTTACCAATAAATCCTCAATAATACTCTTAGGTCTCTTCACAGATCTATCTATCAACTGCAGTGTCATTCGGGTCTCCTTAATATCACCTAACTTTAATTTTTTACAAATTGAATAAGGCATCAAATTAATGCTAGCACCCAAATCACATAAAGCATGCCCAACAAAATTCCCTCTTAATTCACAAGGTAATGTAAAACTACCTGAATCTTCTAATTTTTCAAAAATTTTATTCATTAAAATGGCACTACAATTTTCAGATAATTGAATTATACCCACACCTTCTAACTTTTTCTTATTTGAACACAATTTTTTCATAAATTTAGTATATTTAGGTATGTGTAACAAAGTTTTAACAAATGGTAAATTTACATGTAATTTTTTAAACATGTCTAAAAGTCTAGATAATTGTTCATTATTCTTATCTTACCTAGCTAGAGATGGAAAAGGCAACTGAGCTTCGTCAAGTACAATATAAATTAATTTTTCTTTACCTTTACGTTTTTCACCAACAGGTGCTACCTCATCAATAATTTTAGAATTAGAGTTATTTACCTCCGTTGTTGGTTCCACCACTGTAAAGAATTTATTACCAATTTCTACTTCTTGTACCTTCTTTCCACTTCTCAAAGTGATTGCCTTAGCTTCCTCTTTTGGATTGCGGTCGACATTAGATGGAAAAGTTCCTTGAGCCCTGTTGGATAACGAGTTAGAAAGTTGTCACATTTGGTTTTTTAGATTCCTAATGGATGCCTCTTCATTTCTCATCCAAATGTCTTGTAATTTCTACCTAGTATCTTGATTAGCCAAGATTGAATTTTGGGAGGCCATGAAATTTGCAATCATCTTTTTTATGTTTGATTTCTTTTCTTGTGGAGGTGGAGGTTGAGACTTTTAAAATCCCGATGGTTGATGTTATGATTGTGATGGGTATGTAGTTGGGTAATGTGTTTAAGCTGAATTTTGATAGGGGGATGGTTATTTGAAGGTTGATTGTTAAAGGGAGGTATAGGGTTAGGGTTAGAAGTGGATGCTTGATTACCTTGTCGCCATGAAAAATTTGGATGGTTTCTCCATCTAAGATTATAGGTATTATTATAGGAATTTAAAACATTTTCTTCCTTTATCATTCCTTCACCGTTCTTCATCTCGGATGCTTCTTGAGTTCCTGCATAAGAATCACATTCATTAGACAACATGGAAACATTTTTAACCTTAAGTTCATTTATTTCTCTTAAATGCTTTTTTCTCATTAATTTCATTTGAGCTTTTAACATAGTTATTTCATCTATATTATGAACTCTCTATTTCCTTTATGCTGCTCTAGAGGTTTCCCATTGAGCATTATTAGTAGCCATCTCATCAAGAAGCAGAAATGTTTTTTTAGAAACTTGGTTCATAAAATTACCATTTGAAGCTGCGTCTAAAAAAATCTTACTGATTGATTAGCACCTGCATAGAAAATATGCATTAGTTGATAAACAGAAAATTCATGATGTGGACAGCTTTCTCAAAGTCTCCTAAATCTTTTCTATGCTTCATGAAATGGCTCCTCATAAAATTGCTAGAAATCATTGATTTGTTTTCTAATGAGGGCTATTTTGGTAGGTGAAAAAAATTTACACAGGAATTTTTCTTGCATTTGCTGCCAAGAATGAATGGATTGATTAGGTAGCATTTTTAGCCAATCCCTAGCTTTTCCTATGAGGGTGAATGGAAAAAATTTAAGTCTAATTGCATCAGTCAATACATTTGAAATTTGCACAATGTCGCTAACTTCTAAGAACATGTCTAAGTGTTGTGCAGGATCCTCTATATTTGAGCCTGAAAATTAGTTTCTTTGTACCATCGTGATGGTAGTAGATTTAATCTCAAATGGCTGGTGGTGAGGAATCCTAATGGTTCTATATTCTTTATTCCACCTAGAAATAGCATAGTCCCTAATGGTCCTAGGTCTAAACCCATTCCACGGAGCTTGGTGAGGTATGGCTTGCTCTTCAATCATAGGTGGTGGTGGATCATTCATAGGTGGTTATATTTTTGGGTCATTCATGTTGCCCCTTAGCCTCCTAATCCTATGGAATATCCGTACAATTTCAGGGTCTACGGGTAGAATAGGGTTGTTTCTCACCATAGATCAATAACACCTGAAAAAAACAATTAAAACAAAAAATTAGAGAATAGATAAAGAAGAGAAGAAGAACACACAAAAATTCACTTTAAAATTAAGATAAATAAACAAATGTCAATGTGTTCCTTGGCAATGGAGCCAAAAACTTGATCGGTGTCTAGCAAGTGTACTAGATCGGCTAGTAATATAAGGAAATATAATTATGACCCTCTAATATTTAACCCAAGGAAAACCTGTGTTTGTGTGAATGATTTGATTTTAAAACATAATTTGTGTGTAAAAGACAAGAAAAAAATCCCAAAGTTGTGATGTTGAAGGTTAAAAACTAAAAATAAAGTAAAAAACTAAAAGATTTGAACGTAAAATAAAAGCAAGTAATCAAATAAGGTAAAAATCAATATTTAAAAGCAATTTTTACTAAAAGACTATCCACCTTAACCAATATTATTATGACTTACTTTAAAGAAAAACACAAGTGATTATGAAGAACTCAGATAAATAAAACCAGATAACTTAACTTAAGATTATCATTCTAAGTATTTAAACTCTCTTATTAAGAACAATCCAACACTTAGCATAAAAATATGAGTTAATCCTCCTAGATGTCTATTAAATCCTCTTTCAAGTAAATTCAACCTTTACCTATTCTTAGTTACACCTTTCACAACCTTAACTTACTCCAATTAACATAAAATTATCTCTAATGAAGAACATAATCATGCATTAACATAAGTAAACTAACCTAAAACATGCATATCAATGATTAAACCAAAAGTCAATTACTAACGAATAATTAAACAAGTTAACAACCAATTTTAGTAAAATAATGATAAGACTGTGCTTTAGAACTAAGAAATAATCAAAACTTGCATTAAAATTAAGCACAAACTTAAGTCATAACAATAAAGAGTTAAGGATTCAAGTATCCTTTAGCAAAAGTTAAAGAAAACTACTCACTATGCATGTTTAAAAACTAAACAAAGTTTGAAAAGAGAAATACTAAATAAGAACAAATAAAATTACGTAAAAACTTCAAGTGCTAAGCTTTGTCTTTCTCTCTGTCTCTTCTTTTTTTTCCTTAGCTTTGGTGCCTTTTTATAGAATGGAGTCACTACCAAAGAAGGAGTTTTGCTGGTTAAGACTTTTTTTTTCTGAGGTTGAGTTGGAGTTTCTCTTGAATAGGAAGACTTTTATCGACATCTTTCTGTTTTTGCATGGGAGAGCAGTATTTTTGCTTGGAAGAGTGGTCAAAACACTTGGGAGAGCACGTTTCCTAGTAGGAAAAGTAAAATTGTGCTTGGGAGAGCAGAAATTATGCTCGAGAGAGCACTTTGGTTCTGTCCTTCACGTGCTTTATTTAAATTAACTTTCCCACTTTTTCACTTCTGCCCCAAATCTTCTTTCTTCTTGCAATTTAACCCTTCTTTCTTTTAATTTAGTCCCTGAAAATACCAAAACTCTCAATTAAGCCAACAAACACCTCAATTAATTAATTAATCATCAAATTAACTAAATTAAAACCAAATTAACTAAATAAAACACCTAAAAAGACACTAAAAACATAGTTTATTTCATAGTTATTAGGAAGCTCTTTACCATCCCATCTTCACCAAAAGGGTTCAAAAAGAAGTATTTTTTGGTGGGCATGACCGGAGAGTTCAGAGGTTAGCTTACTCGATCGAAGGGAGCGACCAACTTGAAAGATCAAGCTACCTGGCAATCCCTTTACGAGATCGACATCAAGAAATTGATGGAGATCATGGCAAGGTAAGGGGGACCATATGACTACAATTATCTTTTAGGGACGTTGTTCGGGTCCTCCAACTCTGATGCTAGCGAAAATACAGAAGGTGAGAATTAGGATTGGAAGAAGGGGAAAGCATAACTTGGAAATCATGCATTGCATGTGCATTCAAATCATAATTTTCATGAAAAAGATACTTATCTTATTTTATATTGGTATTACAGCTAAAGATAAAATAGCCAGAGGAGATGATTTGGCTAAGCAACTTGCCGATCGGGCTAAGGCAAAGAGAGAGGCCGAGTGGGCTGCAAGGGAGGAGAAGATGAAAAAGAGGAGGCTCGTGCTCTCTTCATTAGTCCAACCTCAAAGGGCTCCGATAGGTGGTCCTCCCCCCATTGCTACTACTGCTGCTTTTACCTCCCATCCGATACTAACCATTTTTGGACCTGTGGCCTTTTAGTCTAGTGTAGAGGGTCGGGTCCTATTGAGGTGATTGTGACTGAGGGATGAATCCGACTCTGAGGAGATGCTACTTGCTGTCAGCTCCTTCAACATCTTGATTATAGGGAGGTCGCATAAAAGAGGGCGGCTAAGCTAGATGAGGTTGCCCAGAGGCAGGCCGAGGAGGCAGTGTAGAAAAATGCAGCCAACCTAGTGGCTGCAGCGGATGCCCAACTGCAGCTAAAGGCAAGGTGTTAAGCCAAGACGAATATGCCAGGAGAGCAGTAGGAAGAGATCCTAAGAGGCAAACCATGCTCCTGAAGGATGTGCCGAGGGAGAACTTCGATAATGACTAGTCTATCAAATATAAAGCAGTCTCTAGCTTCATTTATCGTGATCTTTTTTAGGAAGATAACTTCAAGGATATGGGAGATCTCAGTTTGCTTAGTCGGGAATGTACCTTGTTTAAGTAGCAAAGCCTGGAGGTGAAGTTTATTTTCTTACCTTCTTCATTTCAGCAGGTCCGCCCTCTCTTATTGATTTGCTAATAATAATTTTTTTATTTGATCAAGAGGAGCTTATGCTCTCATGGCATGGGAAACTTCCTGAAGGAAAAATTGGAGAATGTCGCTCGATCGAAGAAGGTGGTAGATGCCAAGGCCAATGCAGCTAAGAAGAAGGCCTCTCTCCTTCGATCGAATGTGAATACTCTAAAGAATGAAGCTTTTCAGAGCGCCCAAAAATTGAAGGCTGGGCAAGGAGAAATGAAATAGCTAAGGGGAAAAAGTTGAACATCTAACTGTTGATAGCACCCAGTGGCAGATGTTCAAGGAGGATGTCGCTAGACTGATTGCTGACTGCTAGGTTTTGATCTCTGAATGTGCCAAAGCCAATGAGGGCCAAAGCAAAGCCCTTGTGGAGAGTGACCAACTGTACGCCAAGTGGGACTTCCTGAAGGCCACTTTGAAGGAGAAGAGATGGCATGAAGTAGGAGGCATGAGGAGGAGCTTGCCTCTCAGAAGGATCAACTGCTTAATCAACTGGGTGAGGCCCAAGGAAAGCTGTTATCTCGGTTAATTCATGAAGTCGAGAGATATTTTTTGGAGCCGATCTCGGTTAGATGGAGGACCCAGGCATCTTACCCGATCCTTCATCTAGCAATGATGAGGAGGAGACTCTTCAAGATAGGGAGACCGAGGGCGCGAAGAATAATGGAATGATAGGTGGAAACCCCTCGCCATCCGAAGCTCCTTCTGGTGCGCTGGCCGAGTTTGAACTTACAACTTCCCTGCCTATAAAGCTTGCTGCTGGGACAACTATAAAACCTACTGTAGAGAAGATAAATCCCGAGCCTACCATCGATCTTATCGAGGAGCCGGCTACTGCTGAAATTGTAGATATAGAAGCTTAGAATTTTTCTTCTTTTTTTGTAAAGTTTATATTTTTTATAGCTTGTACAATTCACTATCTCAATAAAATGCAATCTTTTTTCAAATGTGCCTTCTATATGTTTGCAATGCAATCCAATGAATGCTTTCATTTTCAGTAATATCTTTAAATTTTCTAGTTTAATTGTGTCGATGCTAATCGAATCAACTAATTAAGTAGTAAAGATACTTTCTAAACTTGTAGAAAATTAACTTGTAAACTAGCGGCTGATTGGAAGAGCATAATCAGTCAGTCACCTGGCATAAGTTAAGAATTAGGCTTAAAAGCTTAGGCACATGATCCGATTGAAATGCTGATCGGTCGACCATATGAATGCCAAGCGTTGCAAATGACCTTTCGGCCTTGCATTCACTTGGGTTTTTTAGGACAATTTCATATGTCGAGTTAGTATTTTAACTTGCATTTTGATTTGTAATAGTTGCATAACACTTAACTCGAGAGAAATTATTGATTCCATTTGACCTTCGTATTTTCAGCTCAGGATTAGCATTGAACCTAATGGATAAGCCAGATAACTTGCCTTGGACAAATTTGACCTGCAAATAAATGGACTTTAACTTTTGCATTTTTGGCTCGAAATGAGCGTCGAGCGTAGCAGATAAGTTGCACCAAACATTAATTTAACATGCAAATAAATGGATTCTAACTTTCGCATTTTCGACTCGGGATGAGCATCAAGCCTACTGGATAAGTTGTACCATACATAGATCGTTAATCGGGATTTTCTTCGATTGGAATGAAATAGATCATCAATCGGGGATTTTTATCGGTCGGAATTATTTGCATCGAGCGAGATTTTCATTGATTGGCATAAAATAGATAACCTGCAAATAAATGGACTTCAACTTTCATATTTTTGGCTTGGGATAAGTGTCGAGCCTAGTGGATAAGTTGTACCAAATAAATATTTTATGGAGATTTTATTGAATTCAATTTCTGATACAAGATTACATGTAGTACTTCTTGAGTACCTCGACATTACAAATTCTGGGGATGTCCAGTCTATATAGGGTTCTGAGCTTGTATGTACTCAAGCTTAAGACCTTAGAGATTTCGTAAGGTCCTTCCCAATTGGGCATTAGCTTCCCAACTCTTGCATTCCCTATCTTTATATTTGCCTTCTTGAGCACTAAGTCACCAACATTGAAAGTTCTTGACTTCACCTTCATGTTGTGATATCTGGAAACCCTTTTCTTGTAGGCAGCAATTTTGGCATAGGCATCTTCTCTCATTTCTTCTATCAGGTCTAAATCTCGACATCTTTCCTGAATGTTCATCCGATCGGAATAGAATATCGTCCGAAAGGAAGGGACGTCAACCTCTATTGGGATCATTGCCTTAGAGCCATAGATAAGAGAGAATGGTATTTGGTGAGTGCCTGCCCTTAGGAAAGTTCTATAATACCATAGGACACTCTGTAGTTCTTCAGTTCAGTTGCCCTTTGCTTTGCCTAGCCGCTTCTTCAGCCCTTCTAGGATTATCCGATTGGAGACTTCGGTCATCCCATTGCTTTATGGATAAGTGACTGAAGTGAATCTGAGGCTGATGTTTAGGCCTTGGAAAATGTTTCTGAAGATGGAGCTATCAAACTGCTTGCCATTATCTATAATAAACATTTTGGGTAAGCCATACCTATAAATGATGTCCTTCCAGGTAAAGTTTTTGACCCTTTTCACCATGATTGTTGCTAGAGGTTCTGCCTCGATCCATTTGGAAAAGTAGTCAATGGCTACAATGAGGAATTTCATCTGTCGTTTGCTTTAAGGAAAGGGTCCTAGAATATTCAGGCCCCACTGGTCGAATGGCCAGGCGATCCCGATCAGCTGTTGATCTGCTGCCGGTTGTCTTATGATCCTCCTATGAATCTGGCATTATTGGCATCTTCTTGCTTTTTCCTGAGCATCTTTGAAAATGTTGTGCCAGAAGTATCCGATCCGGAGTACTTTTCTCACCATGGCCCTACTGGCTTCGTGTGCTCCACAAATGCCTTTGTAGATCTCTCTCAAGATATAGTCTCCTTCTTCCTCCATCATGCATTTGAGACAAGGATGATTGAAAGTTTTTTTGTACAAATCAACGTTAATTATAGAATAGTTGAGGGATTTACGTGATACCTTTCGAGCTTTGACTTTTGTGACATCCTAATGTCTGACAAAATACTGTACCATACTGCTTACATCATCATACGACTTATTGGATTTTTATCTAATGGATTAATATTATTGTTATTATTATTATGGGTGTATGACAACATGATATTTACTTAGGATAAATTACTATTTCTTTGGTCAAAAATTAGGCAGCATGAAGGCTTAATTTTCATGCTTTCCAAAAACCTGCAATTGAAATTTACACTTCCTATGGTCATTCTTCTTCTCCATAACTCCATCATTCATTCAACACTTCTATATTCCATCACAGTCCCATCACATTATCATCACATAGGCACACATACATATATATACATATATATCCCATTACATGCCCAGTATAATTATAACAATTATGTTTACAAACCACATATACATACATATACAAATCACTACAATTTTTTTTTGCCTAAAGCTACAAAATGGACTCAAGTCCCCAAGTCATATGTACATGCCATTCGACCTTTAATTCTTCTCTTGCAGTACCTGTCCCTGCGCGAAGTCACAACAACTACGCGCTAAGCAACATTGTTGCCTAGTTTTGGATACTATTACACAAAATTTCATTTAATAACACAACAATTATAAAATTTGTATTTATTATCTATACTTAACATTTTACTTAAAAATTTATCATTTTTAACTCAATTTCTTTAATTCATTTTTTTCTATAAGGTGATAAATTTTAATTTAGTCCCTGAACTTTTCAAAAATTATAATTTTACCCTTTTTGGTCTTGTTGTCCATTCTAACTTTATTAATCATATTTTTCAATGCCAAATTACCAATTGGTCCTTAATTTCTCATATAATTATATTTTTACCCTTGTTGACTTATTTAACCCCATTTTTCATTATTTTCATCAATAAAATACATGAATGGCACATTTACTTATAAGACTTCATTTTTACACAGAAATACTCATAATTACAATGCCCCCAGTATGACTAGTGGAAATTCTCGATCCAGATAAGCGGGATGAGGACTCCAATGATGTAAATAGGGACCAGATCACTTGACGTGACCCTGCGCCCCAGTAATTAATGTGATGGCAAGCTATAAAATGTACAATATGATAAATCTTGTGGTACAACCGCGGTACATATGTCCCTATGGCTAGCCATTATATCTAGTGCTCATAGATTACTCACTGTACACTAAGGACAATGTATTATAACTTCAATGTCACTCATTATGTAGTATTTTATGTTGTTCACATCATGTCACATTCCCAGTGTATAATTTACATACATACATCATGTATACATAGCATTTCGCATATATCACATAAAAATACATAGTTTTTCACATGGCTATCATTTGGCCACTTGGAGTTCTCATGCTTATGATATAATTTTTCTTAATTCACATGTTATACATGATTTTAATACCATTATTAATATTCTTATGTCATTACATCATCATTGTACATGTATATTTCATAATTACACATATGTTATCATTATGTACTCATACTCATCATGCCATTTACATGTGGTTTATCATTCTAACATGCTTTTCCATTCTCATAATAAGTAGTTCACATCATTTTAGGCATTTATTATGGAATTTCTTCATGAAAACCCATACAAAGTCATTCGGCCACTAAAGGACCATAGGCTTTCTCATAGTTTTTTTCATCATTTTATGTTTTTCACATGTTAATTCACCTTTTTAACGTATTATATCAATTTATTTCATCATTTCACATACTTTTCCTAAGTTACATAATGTAAAGTTTAGAGAAAATTCAATAAAAATTATGAAATTAAGTGTAAATTAGTATCCATTAACCTTGAATGGCCTAGAAGTAACCTAGACTTCCTTCTCTTTCCCTTTTTCTTCCTTGTTTTGGCTTTTTCCTTATAATTCACCTAATGGCCGAAATTCATCAAGGAAAAATCATGAATTTATGCTTTGATTATTACCATATCTTTGATGCTAATGAACTTAAATCATGTTATTCTACATGACTATATGAAAAACTCTCATTAAAACTAGCTAAAACCCATAAATTTACCTAAGTTTGTCCCTTTTCTCTCTATCCAAATATTTATTTTCCTCAATTCCACTTGCTCCAGCCGTGATTCTATGATGAAGAGGAGTTCTTGTAGTGCCTCTAGATGAAAAATTAGCTTGAGGTTTGATGGGAATTAGAGAGAGAAGGAAGAAAATGGTGGAAATGGCCTTTTTAGGGTAGCTTCGATTTTGAGAAGAAAAGAGGGAGGAGGAGATCAATTTTTGCTATGATTCTTGGGGGTTCTAGAATTCTCTAGGATACTCTTAAATACCCAAATGGCTAGCCAAGATTCACTCATTTACTAGTGAATCCAATGGCTTTAAAATTAGCCACTTGTCACTCACTTAGATACTTAGGCTCACCCTACCAACTTGATATCACACACACCTTATTATCATCCAAAATTAACAATTCATATAAAATTTCATGGTCAAAATTCGTGATTTGACCCCCCAAATGACCCGATTTCGATTTTACACCCCGAAATATGAATTTTTTATCCCAATATCAGATTGCCCTAAAAATTTATCTCTAGTGTCACTACATATACTAAAATGTATGGTAAAACTTTTAGCTCATTTCGATATTGTTTCAGTATACGTTTAGCTTCAGTGGCCTATGCAGCCACTCCAAAACTCTAAATTATAGAACTACCAGAATGGTTATTTCTCAATTTTTTGAGTGTCATTACACTATTTATAGCATGTATACTAAATTTGAAGTCAATTGGAGATCTCTAAGGCCTCCTAATGGTCAGTCAAACTTTTTGACAAACCTATGCCAAACCTTGAAATTTTCTTCTTTTGCCTTTTTGGAGGTTTATTTGATCTCAATTTTTACTCAAATTGTACCATTAGACTTCCTTTGATATGTACTTCCATATTTTATATTAAACTTACACTGCCCATCGGGTCCCCCATCCTGAAATTTCTTGGCTTGGGCACGTTTACCTATGCATTCTTTCTAATTTTTCTATCTTACTCAATCTTGATGATCTTGAAACATGATCCAAGGTAACTAATCATGCTCTGTAACATTTCATGCATGTCAAATGCAAGAATTGGGGTGTTACAGCTTTTCTTCAGGTAGTTGCCCTGTTTGTAAGAATCGTTTGATCAGGCTCATCCATGTGTCATCCCCTTGCTCAATATTTATCATCTCTGGTTCATCTAAGAAGGAGGAAGCTTGGTCGACAACCATGATATTTTCCTCTATCCTTTCTTGTTAGGAGATGGATATTTTGGCAAGATGATCGACCATTGTTGTTTGATCTCTCAATATTCTGTAGAAACCACTCTGATCCAGACTCTTCCAACATTCTGAGTGCGGCCTTAATCTTCATCAGGTACTGAATCATACTGGTCTCCCTTGCTTCGAAGGTGACCAAAACTTGACTGGTCACTAGCTGAGAGTCACTTTTTATAGTTACTGATTTCGATCAGATGGCATGGAGTAGCCTTAGGCCTTGAAGGAGTGTCTCGTATTCTGCCACATTATTAGACGCTTTAAAATTGAATCTTATTGTGTACCTTATGGCAATTATGAGGGAGCCTGTTATTACGATTCCCATACCTCCTTGAATGTCATTTGAGGCTCCATCCATTATCATTTTCCACATCAGTTGTTGGGGCTAAGCATCCATCTCTTCGTTTGTGAACTCGACAATAAAATCTGCTAGTACCTGTACTTTTATGGCCATTCTGGACTCGTACCTCACATCCCATGATTGGAACTTAATTTTCCATCCTACCATCTTACCCTCTAGGTCGGGGCTCTAGAGAATTTTTCTTATCGGATGACCCAATCAGACCACGATGGTGTGCACTTCAAAATATTACCTTAGCTTTCATACTCACATCATGAGGGCGATGATAAACTGCTCAACCAAGCCCTTCTTCAATTCTATCCCTTTGAGCACCTGGCTCACGTAGTATACAGGCAATTGCTGGGTTTCTTCTTGCCTAACCAGAACTCTTGCAACAGCTTTACCAGAGGTAGACAAGTAAAGATAAAGATTTTCATCTGGGATCAATCGATTTAGTAATGGTGGGTTGGTGATGAATTTCTTCAATTCTTCAAAAGCTTGTTGGCAATCTGCTCCCCAGCTGAAAGTGTCATTCTTCCTTAACTTCTTGAAAAATGGAGTGCAACGCTTGGCTGAGGAGGAAATGAATCTTTCGAGGGCTATGATTTTTCCATTTAGCTTCTAAATGTCTTTTATGTTTCTCGGGGGTTGCATTTTTAGGATGACCTTTATCTTCTTTAGGATAGCTTCAATCCCCCTTTGAGAAACCATGAAGGCCAAAAATTTTCCTGAAGGAGGCCCGAAGACACACTTCTCGAGGTTAGGCTTTATTTGAAACTTGTTCAATGTGCAAAAAACTTTTGCCAGATCGGCAAAGTGTTTCTCTGGGCTTTTACTTTTGATGATCATGTCATCCATGTAAACTTTCACATTTAGCCTGAGTTGGTTTTTAAAAATCTTATTCATGAGACTCTGGTATATGGCACCTGCATTCTTCAGACTGAACAGCATTATCTTGTAGCAAAAGCTTCCGTCGTCTATAATAAAACTTGTATTTTCTTGATCCAGAAGCCACATCAATATTTGATGATAGCTAGCATACTCGTCGAGGGGAGAGTAGATGGCATGTCATGCAGTTGCATCGACTAACTGATCTACTCCTGGCAAAGGGTAGTTATCCT
This sequence comes from Excoecaria agallocha, assembly GCA_037975025.1. Classification (NCBI taxonomy): domain Eukaryota; kingdom Viridiplantae; phylum Streptophyta; class Magnoliopsida; order Malpighiales; family Euphorbiaceae; genus Excoecaria; species Excoecaria agallocha. The sequence goes on along the minus strand of CM075817.1, from coordinate 37,981,230 downwards.
TCGGACACACCTTATTAAGATTTGTGAAGTCTACTCACATTCGTAGCTTCCCTATCTTCTTTTTTATCAAGACCATGTTGGTAAGCCACTCTGAGTAATTAGGCCTTTCGGATCGTACCATCCTCTAGCAGCCTGTCAACCTCATCGGATATGAATTTCTTTTGATCAGAAGCATGCTTGCGTAACCTTTTCCTGATCGGTCGGTGGGTTGGGTCCACATTGAGCTTATGGGTGATCACTTTAGGATCGATCCCAGGGATATCTTCTGGCTTTCAGGTGAAAGATGCCTGGTTAATCATCAAAATTTGCATGATCATATCCTCCACTTTCGTGCTCATGCAAGTCCCAACCTAGACACTTTTGCCTTTTGATAGTTCTCTTGCCTTTACCTCTTCGATGGGTCCATTCTTGGCCTTTCTGACGGCTCAAATTACTCCAAACCTGGCTCCAAATGGCTTCTCTCTGCTGCTTGATCATGGTTATATACGCTTCTCGGGATGCTTTCTGGTCGCCTTTAAAGATAGCAATGCCCCCTTTTATGGGGAATTTCATCACCATAAACTATATGCTAGTGACAACTTCAGTTTGAAAGAGTAGGGTCTTGTCAAAAATGGCATTATAGACGAAAATCATATCAATGATCATAAAGGTTACCTTGCAAACGTGGACGAGTGCCTCTTAACCAAGTTCAATGAATAGATCCACGGATCCCATTACTAGGACTGTAACATTGCCTAGCCCGATCAATGGAGTGGCATTCGATTTCAACTCCTTGATTGGTAGTCCCATGACTCTGTAAGCCTGAAGCCTGAGTAAATTTACGATGCTGCCATTATCCACCAAAATCCTTTTCACATCAAAATTATTGATTCGAGACCTGACAACTAAAACATTCTTATGGAAAAATATTACATCTTGGGCGTCTTCACTGGTTATGGTGATTGGAGCAAACTATTTAGCTTGATGGGAGAGATAAATGCCTTTCTCCTTTTTCTTCTTAGAGAGGTCTTCTCCGTATGATGATCCTCCAGTAATCATATTTATGATCCTAGCATATGACCTGTATGGGTTTGGATTTCTCAGGTTTCTACGCTCATCATCATCATCTGAGCTAGAATCGTCTCTTTGAGCATTTAACTATCTATAGGGACTTTTCCCTCTAGCCTGACCTATAAATCTCTTGAATGACCCTCTTTGTAAAAGTTGTTTGATCTTCTCTTTTAGTAAGTAACACTCATCAATTGTATGACTGACTTCTTTGTGAAACTCGTAGTATTTGCTGTGATCCCTCTTATTTCTTGACTGTTCGGATAGCTTCTTGGCCAGTTGGCTTTCTTATGCTTTTCTTTAATCCATATCAATACCTGGGCAGGGTTAGTGTTCAGTGGGGTAAAGGTTCGGGCCGATTGGTTATTGCATTGATCGAACCTGTCCCGTCCGACCTCTTTCTGCTTACCCAGATTCTTTGAAGTGGTGGCCTTGTCCAGGCTCCTTGTTATCCGCTCAAATACGGGAATTTTATTGAATGATTGCTTGTTCAGATATTGCAGTCTGTCCATGACACTAACCCTTCTTTCCCTATTAGACCTCAAGGCATCATCCAACTGGATGTGTTGTCTAGCCCTTTTCATCAAATAGGAGAAGCTAACTGGCAATCTTGTAGTTATTGATTCAAATAATAGGCAATCAGTGATGCCTTCAGCCAAGGCGATCGTCAACATTTCCACACTTACATTCCTCACCTCTAACATCATAGCTTGAAACTTATCGATGTAGTCTCTAAAACTTTCATTGGTCCTTTGATAGAGGTTGCAAAAGTCGCTCATCGACTTGGGTGTTCGGCTCTGCACAATAAACCGTATGGTAAAAAGCTCTTTGAGTTATCTAAATAAGGTTATTGAAACCTGAGGTAGCTCATGGAACCAATTTAAAGCATCTCCTTCCAAGGTGATGGGAAAGATTCTGTAGGCGATCCTCTCGTTATAGGTGTAAACCTGCACCTTGATCAAATATTCTACCAAATGGATGGTAGGATCAATTTTACCTGTGTATTTATCCATTACTATATCTCTTCATCTGGGAGGCAACTTGAACTCTGTTATTTCCCTGTAAAATGGAAAGACAATATTTTTGCAGGTGTTCCCCTCAAACATACCTTTCTTGGGGTTTGCCAAGCCAAACTGCCTGAGCTTTTGCTTGAACTATTTATCCTCTTTACTCATAGTTGTGGAGCCAAACTCATCTTTCGATCTTTTAGAGCAGCTGCAACTAGGTGTGCACATGAAAGACAGGTCATCTCTAATGGATGTGGTGGAAGATCTGCTAGGATAATAGGTGGAGTCTCTACTTTAGTATATTATCCCCTTACCTTTATCATACCTGCTTGGGGTTCTGATACCCATTCTTCCACCGTCATGAGCTCGTGGCTCATTAATAGAGATTCCCTGATTTCTCCTCCTTCTAAAGTCTTCATCCACGAAGTCTTCTTTGTGGTCTCTTTCAAAAATTTTAGGCATTTTACCCTTTTTGATTGTTTGGACAATGCTTTTAGTGAAATCACTAAGGAGAGTATGCATGTCCTTGTCCATGATGGGGATGTTTTCTGGCTGCCGTAGGATGGCATCATCAAACTCCTAAATAAGGTTACCCCTAGTTAGGGATCTATGAGATCTCTCTCTTCTCCCTATAGGCCTAGATCTGTCCTGACTATTGTTATTGTGGTCATGCTCTTCGAAAGCTGTGTAATTAGTGGATCTTGAACCGGCCATGTCTCTCAACAAAAGCACCAAGTGATAAGATGTGGAAGTCTTTATCTAAGAAGAGATAAAGCTGACTAGATTATTTCGGATTAGATGTTGAGTTTCTACAAGAAAGAAAGCCCAATCGGACCAGATATAAGCATTCCGAAGCTTAAGTTAGTAGTTTTTTGGAGAGAGAATTCTTAGAGAGAGAGAGTCTCAGAGATTCAATAGTTGGAGCCACTGTGCATTGGACTATTTATATGAGATAAAAGGGGTGCACTTAAGTGCTTGGGATATGATAATTGGCTGTCAGAGCAGGTGAGTGGTAAAGTGACAAGGAGCAGTTGAAGGGCATGGGTTCTGCCTTGTGTCAGTAGACTGATTGAGACGTGATATTCCATCAGTCAGATCGGACATCAAGTGACCTCTTCCTTGACTTGTGATTCACGCTTGGTGCTCTTTTACTGATGGGCTTTGGACCCTATCAGATGTAATGGGCCGATCTCTTGGGACTTGGAGTGTAACATTTCTATAGTTATCAATACCGATAAACTTCAATTTCTTACATGTTTCTTTTTTATTTTGAGCTTTATTTAATTGTATATTCTGATAAGATTTTGGTCAAATTTCAAACAGACATTCTATATTAAAATGAATAAGTTGATGTATTTTTTATGTTACAAAATATTTTTTTATATAATTTTTTTATTATAAATGAATAAATCCAGTGACGGTAGATGAATTTAACCTCCTAAATTTCTATAAAGTTTTTTTATCAGCAATCAATATTTAATTATTTATTTTTATTCAGATAAAAAAAGAAGTGGGTATTGGGAACCAAGTTGCCTCTTCGTTGTTAGAGATGATGCCTATTGAATCGGAAGAAATGTATTAGGATTTAAAGGGTCAATTTCATCCATGGTCATTGAACTTACGCCTAATCGCCCAAAAGTAATTGACTTATTTTTCAAGACTTAAATGTCACTGAATTTATCACATTTTTGCAGAAAAGTCATTTTAACCGATTTTCGGCGATTACTCTTACCGGAATGCTGACGTAGCACATCACATCATATGTCTGGACACACGTGACACTATACGTCAGCAGCCATATCACAAAAAGAGGCCACGTGTCCAAAAATATGAGGTGGCGTGCTGATGTATCGTGTAATATGATATCTTTCGGTGACGTGACTGCAGACGTGTCATGTCATGTTTGTTCAAGCATATGACGTGACATGTCACATCAACATTTCGGTAAGGATTATTGCCGAAAACTAGTTAACATGACTTTTCTATAAAAATATGATAAGTTCAATGACAATTAAGTCATAAAAAATAAATTACTTATTTTTGGGCAATTAGACGTAAATTCAGTGATCATGGATGAAATTGATTCGGATTTAAAATAAGTTTTTGAAGTTGATATTTGATATAAGTTTTTTTCGGAGAGGAAAAAAGTGAAATAAGTTAATGTTGCCTAGATTTTGATTTACTAGCTGTCACTTGATTTATGGATTTATAATGGAAAAGTTATAAAAAAAAAATTAACATAATATTAAAAATACAATAATTTATCCATTTTAACATAGCACCACGTAATAATGTAGTATGAACTTGTTGACTTTCAAACAGTTTAATTTTGAATTGGGATCCAATTTGTAAATAATAGACTTCGTACCAACTGTCCAAAATATACCAAATTTATTAATTTTTATTTTGAAGCATCAAATTTATAAATTAAAATGTTACTCCAAATATAACGTAACTGGTATTAAAGGAAACATAAGGCATAATTATATTAAGGATAAATGTATTTTCTTTTTTTCTTTTTCAATTACTCTGGTTTTATTATTATTTTCTTAAATGTATTAATACGTTACAATCCCTAGAGATGAACAGTGATTTCTTCTCCCTTAATATTAGAAATTGTGTATCTTTTAAATATTTAAAAAACCGAATCTAAATTAATCGTGAAAATAATTTTTAAATATCAAATAATTATCCGCACTTATTCTATAACTTTAGCCTTATCCAATATTGAATTCATAGTACTTATCCTTGCGAAATTAAAGATAAATTAATATCATGCCTGTTTAGTTTTTAGTCAATAAGTAAAATGGAATTAACACAAGTGATTCCTTAACATCAATTTTACAATTTAATGGAATTAAAATTTTTTATTATGATAATTTAACTATTATAGTGGAATTAGTTTTTTTTTTAATATTTAACAGAGTGAGAATTTTTGTTTTCGCCTTTAAATTAGCTACGCTGTTGAGTATGACTCAATATAATGATAAAGAGATAAGCAGAAAATTAATTTTTTTATATATATAATTGGAAGTAATTTATAATATATAATTTGTTGACAAAAAAATTATAATATATAATAATTACAGGTGAAATAATTGAAAATTGAAAAAGTTTTTATACTTGTGGAATGGAGCCCACAAGCCCAAAAGAAAACATACGCACGTAGCGTTGGAAGACATGGAAATGTTAGCAAAGGTGTGCGTAGGTGGCAATGGATGAGAGGTGGAAAATAAGAGGCTTTTATATACGCGTATCAGCTAAGTCATCTAGTCAACATATATGTCCGTGACTTTGGCCTTTTCAATTTAGACCACTTGGACACGCCACGTTTTCTTTTTTTTTTTTTGTAAGAACCCCACGTGGCAGCGCTCATTTTCCGTAACCGGAACTATTTTTGCTTTGAAATTAATAATGGCTAAGTAGGTCTATAATTGTTCCAATTCGTCTACATTTTTTTTATTTCTTTATCTTTTTAAATAAAAATTTTCGTTACTAAAATTATAATTTTGAATTGAGCTATGATTTCGAGTTTTTGACAAAGAAAATATCACGTTCAATTTTTTAAATGTCAATTTACAAATCAATAAAATTTTGTATAATAAAATTAAAATTTAATTTGCAATTCATAACGTAATTTTGATGACAAAAATTTTTAAAATTTTATTTTATTAATAAAAATTATTTTATTGTGATCATCGAATTAAATTTATCATAATTTTATGATAATTATGGCCATAAATAAAATTAATCTCCGATTATGTGGATATTTAAATTCTAAAAAAATGCATAAACATATAAAATGGTCAATTTTTTTAATCAAGATATTAAATTGTCATTTTTTATATAATTGTATATTTAGGTACAGAGGCGAAAATCAAACAGAAGTCAATTAAAAGAATTAATCTCAACCGTTTCAATTAGAAGTGATTTTTATAAAATTATATATATATATATATATATATATATATATATATATATATATATATATATATATATATATATATATATATATATATATCGTCAAGTATTCAAAGTCTATTGTACCCAACTAATCCAAATCCACGGCTTAACTAGGAGCAACTTTAAGGCAAACCCCTTGAAAATTTATTTATCTTAGCAGCTAATTGTGACAATCCACACATACCAATAAAAGCATGTCCAATGAGACGCTGTGGAGATAGTTTGGCAGCTGATTGTGACAATCCACTTATAGAAATACGTTGTGGAGATAATGAGACGCTGTAGACACCCAGTTTGGGGCTTTCTAATTCAAATGCTACCTGATAATTATATTTCTTATTATGAGAGAAAAAGTCTAAAGGAGTGGAGGGCGATTGATCATTGAAAATGTTTATTTTTGAAAATCTATATAAATTGATACGTTTTGATCAATTTTGACTCATTTCGATCTATTTTAACCAACACGGCCTGAAATAAGTCCAACAGAGCTGTTGTGGTTGCATAACTTGGTGGTGCCTTTTCATTGATGGTTTTGGGAGGCAAATGCTTGAACTCATGATGGGTAGAGGTGTTAACCGTTCATGCACACAAAAAATTAACTAGTTCATTAATATTTGATTAACCAGTTCATTAGTTTTAATTTTTGATTTGGTTAATCAATATTTCTTGATTAACTATTCAAATTTATAAAATAAAATTATAAAAAATTAAATAAATTTAAATTTAAATTTAAATATGCAAAGTATTTTAAAATAAAAATCATAAAATAAATATAATTTGCTTGCCAAAATTCATATTTTATAAATTAATAGCTAATATTATAAAATAGAGTTGATATTTGTTGAAAATTAATATGTTTGATTTTAAGTTAAATAAAATTTTGGATAATATTAAATGTTATAACATAAACTCTAAAAATAAAAAAATGTAATTAAATTCTATTAAGTAAAATATGAATTTCAATATATGATAAAAAATAAAATATATAAAGATTAATCGGATACTACATATAAATATTACTGTATAATTAAATATAATGATATAATATAAATTTAATTTAAAGTATTGTATAAATGTTATAAGAAAATATAAAAATTTAAGGTATAAAAATAAAAATATTATTTAAATACATTTTAAAATATTATTTTATGTAAATTTTAGAGAGAAATAGAAAATAAATTTAAGATATATATATATATATATATATATATAAACCGGTTAATTATGTAATAACTGTTATTTAAAAATTTAATCTGTAATTAAAAATCAAAAGTACAAAAATTAAAAATCGTAATTTAATCAATCGAATTGATTAACAGTAAAAATAAATTTGGTTTCGGATTGATTTTTCAATTAACCATTCAGTTTTTTTTGTGCTCACCCCTAATAATGGTGTTTATATTATCGCTTATATTTATTTAATATCTCTAGTTGCGTAATTTTATTTACCATTTAAAATAATTTATAATATAATGTTTAAAATTATGAAATATTATTATCAGTAATAAAATTTTTTAATATAATGAAATTTTTATTTATTGAGATTTATTTTTCAAATAAAATAGTTATAAATATTTAAATATTTTTTATCTAATTCAAATATTTACAATTTTATTTGTTGAAAATTACTTTTACAAAAAAATTCAAAAAATTTAAATATTAAAATATTTATATCCAATCCAAATATTAAGCTATATAATTATAAATTAATTAATTATTCAATTCAATCCAATCCGATCCAAAAATTAGATGGTATAACTATTCAATCCAATTCAAAAATTAATTATAAAAATAAATTAATAAATATGTTAATTTTTTATTAAAAAATAATGTCAGAAAACCATTAAAAGGGAGTTTCAGTTTTTAAGAGTCACTTTATGTAACGTGCACAAAAAATGAACTTAGACTCAAATTGGATATGCTCTAAAGAGTCTGTATCTTATTCAAATCAAAGCAGTTGTTGCAAAAAATTAATGACCGAATAAGCTTGTTACAACTGTAAGATTATTCGTGTACAAGTCTTTCTTATTTTTTAATTTTTCCTTTTTACATTTATTTTTTCTCCTTATGTGAGATAATATTTTTTCAAAACATAATTATTTGCATATAAGTACAAATATAATATCTATCAATTCTCCCTCCAATTTAGAAAAAAAAAGTTGTCACATCATGGATAACATTAAATGCATCATTTTCGATATTATCCTCATATAATGTTAACAAAATATTAACATATTAATTAATGTTCGTGATAATCTATATTAAAAGGATTATCTTAATCTATTTAATATAAATTTATATAAAAATTAGTAAAATTAATAGTTATCTTTATATTGATAATATGTGTAATAAGTAACAATTTTGTGAGAGGAGGGAGTAATTATTATGTTCTCATCCTATTTCTACCCTTTATTAGTGAGGATTTAGCTCTTTATTAATTTGGATTTAGCTTCCTATTTTGATAGATATTATGCAGCCATTTTATTTATTTTTTCTATATAAAAATATATGATTTAAATCTTAACGGTCTATTGATATGGTTTTTTTTAGGATTATTATTATTATTTAGGAAAATTTTGTTTTATTTTTATTTAATAATTAATAATGTTAATCTTGTTCTAGTGCGATAAAGTTTCATTCAAGCTCATTTAATTAGATTTGGAAATATTAAAACTAAATTATAGCTTCATCCATTTTCAAATTCTTCGATACTCTTATATTTTTTTTAAATGATGAAATTTAAATTTTAATTAATTAAAAAAATAATCAAATTTTGAACCGTTTAAATTTCTGTAAAAAATAATAAAAAATAAAAATATAAACGAATTTATAGTAATTATAACTTATAAATAATGTTTGATAACATAAGAAAAAGATTAAATGGAATTGTTAATAAATGGTGCCATAAAAGTCATTTTCGGAGTTAAGAAAATAATAATTTATTGAAGAATGTATTTGAAAGAAAAAAAAAATTCCTTTGTGCCGAGGTATGAATATTAATTTCTGCATATAAATATATCTCGAAAAGTTTGATAAAATAAAATTAAAATTATTAATGTTAAAATACTGCCACAGTTAAACTCAACAATCCATATTTTTAGAATTCGCAATGTAGCCGATAGACTAGCAACCAAGTGGCCAGTTATTAATTTTGTGAAAGTATTTTGACAAAAAGAAAGTCGATTTACTTTTTATTTATTCTTTGAATAATATATATATATGTATATATTTTTTTTTTCCAATTTTAATAATCCCAACAACATAAGAACGTGTGGTCAAAACAAGGAACAGGCATTTACCGGTAAAACAAACAAAAGCCAACCAAGAGGAACAAAGCCAAACAGTCGGTCACAGTCAAAGTACGTAATGAGGTACGCTAAAACCTCATCAATGATGACGTGACGACCTGATCAAACTTAACAATAAATCCCAGCCGTCCATTTTATCAATATAAATTGCTCCATGGGTCCTTCTTTCCTTTGAGTTTTTTTCGTTCTTATCTCTTTCTTCATTTCCTCGCTTTTGCTTCTTTCCGTAATACAGAGAGACCTTCTGTATCATGGAAGTTATATAATAATTCTCATTCTCTCTATAAAAATACAATCTTTAATGAAAACCCATTACCTCTAAACTTTCGTTTTTTCTTTTGTTTTTTCTGTTTTCTTGATGCTTGAAAAGTTTGTTAATGGTGTTTTTGATTTTTCTTTCTCATTATGTTCGCTAAGTCCGCTATGGACTGCTTGAATTTGATCACGGTTGATGATTTCCGTGTCTTGAATCGTATCCCACGTGTCATGAAAGTTCCCGGTGTCATCTCTGAATTCGAAGACACCAACCCCGCCGCAGACGGCGGCGAGGAGAAGCCCCCTCCTCTTCCTATTGAGCGGAGAATCATCGTTTCAAACGAGCTTCCGGTAAAACCCCACCGTGATAGTTTGACCAATGAATGGCGGTTTGAGCTGGATAATGATAGCCTTGTTTTACAGCTTAAAGATGGGTTCCCTCCTAAAACAGAAGTGTTTTATGTGGGGACTTTGAAGGCTGAAATAGAAGTGAAAGATCAAGAAGAGATTTCACAGTTGTTGTTTGATAAATTTAGGTGCTTGCCTGTGTTCTTGAATGTTGATTTGCAGAATAAGTTTTATCATGGGTTTTGTAAGCACTATCTTTGGCCTCTGTTTCACTACATGCTGCCTTTATCCCCTATCCATGGTGCAAGATTTGATAGAGCACAATGGAAAGCTTATGTTGTGGCTAATAAATTGTTTGCAGATAAAGTCGTTGAATTATTAAACCCAGATGAGGATTCTGTTTGGATTCATGATTATCATCTCATGGTTTTGCCTACTTTCTTGAGGAAAAGGTACCATAGAGTTAAGCTTGGTTTCTTTCTCCATAGTCCTTTTCCTTCCTCTGAAATTTACAGGACTATACCGGTCCGCGAAGAGATCCTAAAGGGCTTCTTGAATTGTGATCTTGTTGGGTTTCATACTTTCGATTATGCAAGGCATTTCTTGTCTTGTTGCAGTAGAATGTTGGGTCTTAATTACGAGTCAAAAAGGGGTTATCTTGGGCTGGATTACTTTGGTAGGACTGTTAGCATCAAGATATTGCCTGCAGGGATCCATATGGGGCAGCTTGAGTCTCTCTTGAATATGGAGGATACAGCCAAGCTCGTAAAAAAATTGAAGGAGAAATTTGAAGGGAAAATTGTAATGGTTGGTGTTGATGATTTGGATATCTTTAAAGGCATTGGCTTGAAGTTTTTAGCAATGTGGAAACTTTTGGACCAACATGAGTCCTTGAGAGGGAAGTTGGTGCTAGTCCAGATTGCTAACCCAGCAAGAAGTCAAGGCAGGGATGTGCAAGAAGTTGAAACGGAGACCAGTAATATTGTTGAACAGATAAATCAAATGTATGGCCAACCCGGGTATGAACCGATTGTCTTCATTAATCGCACAGTTAGTACTCAAGAGAAAGCAGCATACTATGCAATAGCAGAATGTTGTGTGGTGAATGCTATAAGGGATGGTATGAATTTGGTATCTTATAAGTATACTGTTTGTAGACAGGGGAGCTCTGTTTTAGACAGAGCATTGGGAGTTGATGACAAGTCCAATCCAAAGAGTGTTCTAATTGTCTCTGAATTCATCGGCTGTTCCCCTTCGCTTAGTGGGGCAATTCGTGTCAATCCTTGGGATGTTGATGATGTTGCTAGTGCAATGTATAGGGCTATATCTATGAGGGATTCAGAGAAACAGTTGCGCCACGAGAAGCATTACAAATACATTAGCTCTCATGATGTTGTTTATTGGGCTAGGAGCTTCGATCAAGACCTTGAAAGAGCTTGTAGAGATCATTATCTGAAAAGGTATTGGGGTGTTGGGTTAGGTTTAGGATTCAGGATTGTTGCTCTCGGACCGAACTTCAGGAAGCTAGCAGTGGAACCAATTGTGGCAGCTTATAACAGAACGAATAGCCGGTTGATCCTTCTGGATTATGATGGAACTATGATGCCTCAGAGCTGCATCAATCACGCTCCTAGCAATGAAGTTATTTCAGTTTTGAATTGCTTGTGTAGTGATCCTAAGAACATTGTTTTCATTGTTAGTGGCAGAGGAAAAGACCCTCTAAGCAAATGGTTCTCTCCATGTGAAAGATTGGGAATATCAGCTGAACATGGTTGCTTTACAAGGTAATTTCTATCTAATTTTTTGCTAATTTCTTTAAAGCCGTACTTTTTTAACAATCGTTGCTGAAATTGTTTTAGGTGGACAAGGGATTCTTCATGGGAGACCTGCTCAATGGTGATGGATTCTGCATGGAAAAAGATTGCCGAACCTGTAATGAGCCTTTATACTGAGACTACTGATGGATCTTATATTGAGCAAAAAGAAAGTGCAATGGTGTGGCACCATGGAGAAGCTGATGCTCATTTCGCCACGAGCCAGGCTAAAGAGCTCTTCGATCACCTCGAAAACGTTCTTACTAATGAGCCCGTTATCGTTAAAAGAGGCCAGCACATTGTTGAAGTGAAACCACAGGTATTATAAAATGTTCAACCATAAGTTGGACTAACGCAAAACAATCCTTTCGATGTGTAATTTGATCAAATTTTGGGCTTTGTTTCGGTTTTTTGCAGGGAGTTAGTAAAGGCATAGTTGTGCAGAACCTTATCTCAACAATGCAAAGTAATGGGAAGTCACCTGATTTTCTTCTGTGTATCGGGGATGATCGATCTGATGAAGATATGTTCGAGAGCATAGCAAATCATGTAGACAATCCAGCATTGCCAGCCATAGCACAAGTGTATGCGTGCACTGTTGGGCAGAAGCCGAGCATGGCTAAGTACTACCTTGATGATACATCTGAAGTTATAAAACTGCTACAAGGCCTTGCTATTGCATCTGCAGGATCATCAAAGTTTGTAGCTGAGGAACAAGCAGATTAGAAGGTTTTTGGTTAATTCATTTATCTAGACTTTTGTACAGAAGATAGTTTTAGTTTTGCCAAGTTACAGCCATAAGTTCAATACAAATTAACAGATTCATGTTCTTCCCACATTTTGGGCCAAATTTCTTATAATGTCAATAAAGATTTTCCCTTTTTCTCTCCTTATAATTGTGCATATAAAATTACCATTAAATAATATATATATATATATATATATATATATATATAGAATACAATATAAAATTTGGATAGTGCATTTTTCAAGAAGCTTTCTTTCTCTCTCTATATATATATATGTCATGATTACTGACTTGGGAGCATTTTCTTAAACTTGCAATTAATAAATATTGCTTCTCCACTTTTATTTCATCCATCTCTTTAGCTTCTTTCTCAAGCTTCCCTATCAACGTTAATCTCTCATCAATCTCCAACCGAATCATTAAAGCTTTGAAGGTAAATCTCTATTCATTCTCCTTATAATTGGTTTCTCCTGTTTATGAAATTATTTAATTCACTTATTATATTGCAAACAAATTTAATTTTAAATTTAGAATTGGGACATCGAAGGTCGAGCCTTATCAGTCCTATCGGATGACTTTATCACTTTGGTTTTTGTACATGCCTGTCCACTAGTGTGCCAGGCCTTGAAAAAGCTGGGTTTAAACCTTATTGGGTCCATCTTCTTGAAGAGCTTTTGGCCAGACATGAGTTGAATCTGTGATTGCTAAGCCAAGCTCATAAATGATAATTTGATCATTATCATTTGTGCCCCTTTTACATTTCGATCTGTAGAAGATCGGAGGAACAAGGACTTAGGCAACTGGCACCTGGAATCATCATTCCAATTTGTAGAAGGTCGGAGGAATAAGAACTTAGGTGATTGGCACCTAGAATCATCGTTCCGATCTGTAGAAGATCTGAGTACTAAGAATTTAGGCGACTGGTGCATAGAATCATCATTCAGATTTGTAGAAGATCGGAGGACTAAGGACTTAGGCGACTGGCACTTGGAATCATCTTTTTGATTTGTAAAAGGTTGGAGGACTAAGAACTTAGGTGGTTGGTTCTTGGAATCATCGTTTTGATCTGTAGAAGATTGACTAGTGCCTGAAATCATCATTTCGATTTGTAAAAGATCGGAGGACTAAGAACTTGGACAACTGGCACCTGGAAATTTGAAGGTTCGCGATGTAAGGAATTAAAGGAATGCAAACTGAGGCAACCTTTACACCTGAAAATTTAAATGTTCGCGACGTTCCAATCCGCAAGGAATTGAGAGAATTTGAACTGAGACAGCCTTTGCGCCTGAAAATTTAAAGGTTCGCAATATTCTAATCCATAAAAAAATTGAAGGAATGTGAACTGAAGCGGCCTTTATGCTTGGAAATTTGAAGGTTAATGGCGCTGCATCGCCTCGCACATTATTTGAAATCTTTCATGTCTGATCGTGGATGGTTGAGGGTCTTTTTGTTTTTCTGATAGGTAATACTTTGTAAATGACGTTATTTGGAAGACAACGCCTTATATTCTGTTTGGTCCATTCATGATTTGCCATATGGCAGGGTTATTTTGTTACCTTCGTGCGGCTTACTGAAGGGGTTAGTCCCTGTGAATATATAAATAGTCAATTTGGAAACATTTTCATACCTTTAGAAGATTTGCCTCTCTTTCCTTTTTTTGAAGTTTTGAGTTTCCTTCCTTTGAGTTTTTGGGCTTTAATTATGGGGTACCCTTCTCTTTTCGCATATTTCTCTACAAATTTCTATCAAGTGAGTTTTCTCTCCTTGGATGTTTTGCAATTATAATTATATTTCGAACTCAAATTCTTCATCTTTATCTTCATCATTGCCCAACTCTTTTATAGACAACTTAGAGTCTGTTTTCTAGGAGCAAATTAGGGACTCTTTTTTTATTACTCCTCCTTTAAAGATGGGTTTAAGCGGTAACCCGAGTGAGTCTAGTGCTGATTTTCACAACAGTGATATCAGAGCCATTATTGATCAAGGATCTGTGAGAAAAATGGCATAGTAGAAAATAAGTGAGATTTTGTTTCACATGTTCTATGAAAAAAATTATCAATTATGGGCATATGAAACAAGATTTGAAGTTTGCAAATGATTAAGCAAATTGGGCACAAGAGGAAGAATCTCTTTTTTGAGAATTGGAGACAGGTGCTAAAAAAAGAAAAAAAAATGGCAGAAAATTGATGACATAGTGCATCAATAATGGAAGATCGATGACAGAGTGCATCAATAATAGAAGTTTGATGACAGAAAACATCAAAATTGAAGTTTGATGAGAGAGTGCATCAAGAATTGAAGATTAATTAGAGAGTGCATCAAGAATTGAAGATTAATTAGAGAGTGCATCAAGAATTGAAGACAAAGGACTTCAGGAAAAAAAATTAAATGTGTATGATTTTGAATCAAGGGAGCATGTTGAAGAATTGATTCAAAATTATTAATTTTTATGAGTAACTAAATAAGTGAATTTTATTTTAACATGTTTATATTGTTTTTGTTAATTGTTATTTAGTTAGTGGAGTTAGTAAATTAGTGGGATTATGAG
This sequence comes from Excoecaria agallocha, assembly GCA_037975025.1. Taxonomy (NCBI): domain Eukaryota; kingdom Viridiplantae; phylum Streptophyta; class Magnoliopsida; order Malpighiales; family Euphorbiaceae; genus Excoecaria; species Excoecaria agallocha. The sequence goes on along the minus strand of CM075817.1, from coordinate 37,966,192 downwards.
TTGATTGTTTAGTGGAATTAGTGGGTTAGTGGTCTAAATTTATGATTATAATGTTAGCCTATAAATAGGCATATGTAATTTGTTTTAGGAAATTTTGGAAATGAAATTTATGTGTTCTTGATCCTAAAAATTTCCCCAACAAAAGCCATATATCTTTTTGTAACTTTTGAATTATTGTGAATCTGGTAAAGAACACAACAAAATATTTACTGAATTGTGAAATTGTTTACATCTCTTGAATGAATGTGTGCAAATTAATTTTATTTGTGCAAAATAAGAACAAGATTTTAATAAATTTTTCACATTTGTGAATTCTATTCAGCTGGAGGATGGTTGGCTTCACTCAGTGTTGCGAGATTTACAGCTATTTCTATGAGAAAAATTATGAAGACAAAAATGACAGAAGTTGAACCCATGACAAGACCATCACCTTTTTCTTCAGTGGAAGTATGGATTTTGATTGGGATATTCCTCAAATCATTTATTTCTGCACTAGTTTACCCTCACTTGGAAGAAATGCTCGAACATGTCTGCCATTCCTACTAGTTTCCATGGTGTTAGGCTTCATGGTTGGTTCTTGGTAAATTTTTTTTTAATTTTCTCTATAATTCTTACTTCATATTCATTTTATTCGTAACTTGCAAATCTACACTAGAAGATCAAAATACATTTATTACAGTTTGTAGTTTCTGAACTGTAATGGTTTTAAATTTCATTATCTCTTGTGGTTTTCAGGTTGCCTTCTAGTGTGAAGAATGTTTTCCATCCATTTATCTGTTATGCTGTTTCTGCAGATTTAGCAGCATTGGCTTTTGGATATCTCTCATGCTCTAGACTTTATCCTATTTTAGGTACATCGAGTGTTTTCTTAGAGGTGTTCATATCTATATTTTAAGTCCCATCAGCTGAAAAACACCAATATAACCCATCAAACCAGATTCAAACTCCTAAGTTTCATATTTATTTAGTTAGGGGTTTTTAGATGGCAGTAGTTAATATTTAAGTACATTTCTATAAACATAGGATGTTAATATTTAAGGCAATGCCAAATTTAAGAGCTGGTGATGTGCTGATGGGATTTTTGGGTTCTATTATTCTTTCTTTCGTATTCTCAATGTTCAAGCAAAAAAAGGTCCCCCCTTTTCCCTCTCTCTATCTTGAATTAGTTGGATTTTTATTTTATTTTTGTGATGAAAAGTTAAATTTTATAGTTTTGCAGCTTGTAAAGAGACATGCAGCTAAGATTTTCCCATCGGTTATAATATCAACCTTATTCTCATTATATTCACCTGCTCTTGTTAGACATTTGGTTGGGTTAGAATCAACTTTGACAGTATCACTTTTGCCCAAATGTATTACTATGGCATTAGCACTTGGCATAGTATCACTCTTTGAAGGTATAACTATATAAATAAAGGAGAGGAATGTCATCTTAATTGTTGCTAAGTAGTTTAATTATCAAACAAAAAGGAATGAAGCATTTGCTTTACTCCCTTTCTAGGCCTGTCTGGAGTGAATTGGGATTAGTTGTACCACTTTTGAAAAAGCAACTAGCTAACCAATGTTATTGTTATTATGATTTAGGCTGTTCTATTGTATCTCTTCGAAATGGCTCTAGCTAAAGTCCAAAAAGCAGTTAACTAATTGTTTCAACTCGCAACCTGCTTTGGAATCCTGATTGCCAACCTTTTAAACTATGAAAATAGAGAAAAGTCGTAAGCCTTTTCGATCATGTGCCCCATACTACATGTGTTATTGCTTGATTTTTATGACTTCTTACTTTCGTTATTGTTTGGATATAATTTAAGCTAGTAGTCACTGCAGGAAATTCTATTTGAAATCATTTCTTCAAGCTAAAAGGAGAAGAAAGGTGTCTTTCTTAGTTGTAAACTTTTATCTTCTGCATAATACATCAAGTTCTCATTTTTCAATTAACCAAAATATCTTCCAGTGGATGTAATATTGTTTCTTCTAATATTATTTTCATTTTGGATTATTAGAAGATTATGGTGTTAAAAGAAATGCAAAGAGTTTCAAAGATAAGGAGTATTATATAAGTTCAGTACCAACAAATCATGTATGTTGCAGTGTATAGTGTATCTTCTGCTATTGTTTTAAGTGGAGTTATTTTTTACTTAATATTCTTTATCTTTATTAATTAGCTATCAAATGCATGTTCCTACCAGTATGGTTTATTCTATTCCGTGCACTATACTTAGGGGAAAATGTACTTTTAGCATTGGAAATGTGGCTGACTTAGGTTATTTGCATTTATGCTATTCTCAGTATACAGAGGCAAGCCTTTTAGTGAGAGCCAATAAAGGCTTTGGTTCTAATAAGTAAGCATGATTTATTGTTGAGAGCTATTGTGTACATGAGTTAATGTGGATCATCTTAGTTTAGTTTGAAATTTCAAGTTCTTATCTTTTTATTAGTTGATGAAAATTAACTTCTTAGGTTGGAAGCTGCAATCCTCGATCTGGTTACATATGACAGTGGGGGCATGCAGAAATAAAAAAGCTATTTACCATTGGGATAAGGTATTTTTAAATATTTGTAATGCTGTTACATAATCTTGTACAAATGGTTTTTCTATATTCATGCATCTATATTGTTGTAGAGGAGTAAAAAAATACATAAAATTGAACAATGGTGAACATGTTATAGCTAGTGGATAGTTATTCATGAAGTCTTCCTATCTTGGCCTTAATAAGGAAATATTTAATCTCTTTGTATAATGTATATATCAAGAAATTAATATATATGTGATGCTTGTAAATTTTGATGGATATTAGGGGTGTGCAAAAACCGAACCGATCCGATCAACCCGAACCGAACCTATCAATTTGGATGGAGTTAATCGGGTTAATAGGGTCGGTTCGGTTCGGTTTTTAATATTAGGTATATTTTTACCCGACTAACCCGAATCCGACTGAACAACCCGATTTTTTTTAAATATATAAATAAAAAAACTAATTTCTCTACAATATTAATTAATATATAATATATATTTAATGTAATTTTGAAATTGTTAGTTTGTTGTATTTTTAAAATATTTTTTATGGCATTTAATTTATTTATTTGTATTAATTTAGGATTTTAATTTAAATATATAAATTAAAAAAATAAAATTCGGATTAATCAGGGTCCAAAAAAAAGGAAGTTAATCGGATAGGGGCCCAATATTTATATAGGGTAGGGTCGGGTGAGGAAAATATAATAATTTCGGGTTCGGATCGGGTTCACCCGAACCCGACCGATGCACACTCCTAATGGATATTGCTATGTTATTCTATCTATGGAGCTTGGTCTTTTTCTTTAAATTAGTATTTATAGTTCTTTTGTCTATATTTTAGATATTTATTTAGGCAAGAGTTGCATGGTCCTCCATCGAAAGCTTTTAGATTGTCAGCATATTAAAAAGTCAATAGCAACATATGTCATGTCTGCCTTATTCTTAATAAATTTCTCATGTATTGTATACAAGCTAAAACTATAAAATTTCCACATATTCCATGGTTGAAATGATATTAGCGATTTGTTTTCCGTATGCACTTTTACATGGTGAACAATGTAATAGGCACATGAAATGGTCCAAGAGATGTCTCAAGGTGCTACATGACATCCTCTTTGCATATAAAAGTTGTCTGTTTGTAGATGGCTACAAGGCAGTTGCTCAGTGTCTTTCTGAATTTTTTTTATTTTTTACTTTTCTTTCTCTTGGATATGCATATATTTTTTGAAGTTTACATGTTTTGTGCTAGACCCATTTCAATTTTCTTGTATGTATTATTTATTATGCTTATTTATATATGTTTGTATGGTTTTGCAGATGAGCTCGCAATGTATGTAAAAGCAGAGGTTCTTGGTAGTGTTAACAAGTAAAATACAATAGCAAATAGAAGATGAGGATCAACTGCTTCCTACAAAGCCCTTTGCCAGGCCATGGTCCACCCTAGTGGTTGTAAATTATAAATAATGGATAGTTTATCACATATAGATAGGAGTTTTGTTTTTGGTACTGTAATTTGCATAATACTTGTATAAATAGGATTTTAATTATTGTAAAATACTGTAAAATATTATGCACAATATTGATCTTAGCATTGTTTGCACAATAATTAGCATGTATATATGAATTTTAGATGTTAAATTTATTAATTAATATATATTTTCAATTTAAATTTTAGATTTTTTGTATTAAATTTATATTGTTTATTTAAGCTTTTGCAAATAGGGAATATATAATTTTTGTAAAATATTTGAAAAAATAAATAATAAATAATATAGTTTTATAACAAAATACAAACAGATATATTCATCGCTATTTTTTTAAATAAATTAATATTTTTTAATTATATTTATTGATAGATTACCGATGAAATATTGATTGGTAAAAATTCAAACCGATGAAATATACGACTGATTTTTTTAAGAAAACTATCGATGAAATTCTTTTATATTTTCATTGGTAAAATCTGTTGGTAACTTTTATCGATGGATTTTTCCATCAGTAAATTTTTACCTGCGCCTATTTTATCAACGAAAGCATTCCATCAGTAATCCATTAAAAAAACCATCGATAAGGACTTCTTTTATTCGTAAAATATAAAATTCTGTCGATAAAATTAATTTTTTTGTAGTGCATGGTGGTTGGGTTCTTGCATCGTGATGGAAAAGATAACTTTTTCTTTACTTTTCTTTTTGTTTTTGCAGTTTGTACTTTCTTTTCTTTTTCTTTTTAAATTTTTTTTGGCTATTTGGTTAAAGATAAAGGAAATTGCTCCATATACCATATTTTTTACATTTTTTTTTCTCAAAATTATATACCTTTTTTTATTTTTCATAAATACTATTTTTAAAATTTTTATTTTAAAAAAATATAAATTTATTTAACAAACTAAAATTTCCCTTATCTCATTGGGCAAACAGACAAAAAGAATAGTATGTCACCAGCCCATTCATCAGCATGGACGACCGTTATCGTTAGGGATGAGGCGGTGAAGCAATGCCACTTTTGAGGATTTCCATTTCCCTTTCGATCCCATTTTCACCTAAGATAGCAAAGAATAGGCCATGCTAGGTCCGATCTGTCTCTCTCTCTAATAAAAAATTCAAAATTTACCATATTAGATATTTTTGAAATTAAATTTAGCAAATTGCTTGAAATTTTTCCATCATTATATTTCTGCAATTTCTCAATGGCTTGAGAAATTCTTTTAATTCTAATCCTCATTATATTGGTTTAAAACTTTCTATTGTTTAAAGGTAGTTTAATTCATTGGGAACCTTTAATCTCTATACAAGTTATTTTATCCTTCTAATTGTTTTTAACTGCACAAAATTTAGATGTTAAGTTATTATTGAAGTAATATATTGAGATTGATTTTGTACTTAAATGTTAAATTGATAGTGAATGTCTAGAAAATTTCTCACTTCTGATTGTTTCTTTTGTGCTTTGATTATTGGATACACATTTCTTATGTCATAAAGTTATCTTATTACTCTTGTGGAATTTGAAGCTTTCTTTTTCAATTGTTGCTTTTGCAATCCTTATATTACCAGTGGATTTGGTTTCTTCTTACATGATAATTGCAATCTCTATAGCAGGTGCTGCAATACCTAGTAAATTTGTTTGCTTAGTACTGCATTATAACAATTATGGGGTAGCAGCATCAGCTGAAGCTCTTGAACCACAAAGGATGTCTACGAATCTACCTATTTCAACCTAATATGTTGCTGTGAATTATTCATATCTAAGAAGAAACTCGGCTTGCAAAAATAAAAGAGCAAAGGATGAAGAAATTGAAGGCTCCAATGGTTTATAGCCAAAGCCTTAGTACATGGTAAGGAAAGTTGTTACTGCACACAATGGATCTAGGAATCACTGGTATTGATGATGGGAAACTTGAAATCTTGAATGCCTATAACCAAACCTAATGCTGCAGTCTCTAAATCACATTTGGTTAGATTGATTTTATTGCCCAAGTGATGTGAAACTCATATTTCTAATGTTATAAGTAGCAGTGTTTTTATGCCAATTCAAAGTGTTTGAGAAGATTAAGGGCTAGAACCTCAATTCGAAGCTATTTATGTAAGTTCCCAAACTATACCCTAGTAGGAATATGATGTGTTCATGTATATATATAAAGTGAACAATAACAGTTGCATAAATTGGTGACATGTCTAAGATATTATTGGTATTAACAAAATTATCGAAAGGTAACCCGGTAATTTATTTTACAAATATTATATAGGCGTAAATACATGAAATTATGGACTTACATGTTATGTGAATTGAGAATTCCATGTAATTAAGTAATCAAAGAAAGTTTAGAGGCTATTTCAAATAAAGAAAAGTCAAAAAGATGTAACAAATGGAAAATCAACAAGTGTCTTTCTAAAAGGTTGTAAGAAAAAGCAAAAAAATAATTAAGAGAGGGAGAAACTTGGTTAGCCAATTTGGAAGCCAAAAACTTATAATTTCTTAAGCTTTTTCTCTCCTAAAAACATAGAAAAATTTGCTCCTGATGGGTTTAGTAGAGAGAGGGCAAATTAAGTTGGATTTTAAAAGTAAAAAGAGGTGAGTTCATATGGACTCCTAATTCCTTCTTCCTCTTTATCTTTTCCCTCTGAAGAAGCTAAAATTTATGGATTGAAATTGACATATGTGTATGATGGTGATCTAGGAGAAAGAACTAGCAAAGTGAAGGAAAAGGAAAAAATAAAGCATGAGAAGAGCATTTTCGGTTGAAAAACATATGAGAATCCTTTACCCCTCTGTGTGTATGTTTTTTTATGATTTAAAGATGTTTATGAATGAAGTATAGCATGATGATGTTGATGAAATTCATAATTAAGGTTAAATTGCATGTTGAAGCTTAATTTAGCTTTGGTTAATAAGTTAGTAAAATTCTATTGAAAAAATTACTTGAATTAGTTTTGGAATTTTGGCCATATCTCAGTCTATAAGTGTCCAAATAGAGTGGTAAAGTTTGTAGCAGAAACCAAAAATCGATTATGCCTATAAGGCTATCGAATTTTGGCTTGAAGTTGTGTGATGGCTACTGCCTCGTTAATTGGAACAATTTGTATAGGTTTGTGCATATCTTATTGTATAGTTGTCCAAATCACTCCTACCCCTACCCCTTTATTGTTCACAGCCCTATCAAAGTATATCTGGCAATCATGCACTGTTATTGCTATGATGTGCTCATAAAAAAACTCATAGGTCACTTATTGTAAGGACCTAAAATAAGCCCTAGGAGTATTCAAAGGTATTAGCATGATGATAATGTCTTATTAAATCTGGTATTTATGTGGGAAAATAGGTCTTGAAAATTGGCCATTCCTAAGGAAAAAGAAAGAAACCTCATTTTTACTTTCCTTCTTTTTCTCTCTTTAAAAAAATTTGCTACCTTTCTCTCTCTTAAAAATTTGTAAATCTCCTTCCTTTATTTCTTTATTAGAAAATCCGACCCCTTTATTCCTCATAGAACATTCTCAGATTTCTTCATCATGCATATAAGAGAAACTTGGTGAAAAATGTCTTCAAGGATAAAAGCTAGCAAGGATCAAAGTAAAAGAAGAAAGTGAGAGAAAAATTTAGTGTTGCAAGTTAGGTTTGAGAACTATATTCACTTTGCATGTGATTAATTTAAGTTAAAATATAGAAATTATGCATAATGGAAGTGTTAATAGGAAAGATATAATGTGTTATAGATGTGTTATGAAATAGAATATGAATTTTGGTTGTAGAATTACGAATTTGGTTCTGCATGTGTATTTTATGAATGAATATGATAAAATGTTAGAACTTTTAAACCTTTGTATGTGTGTATCTATTTTTATAGAGTACATTAAGATAGGGTTTTAGAGGTATTGGTAAGATTAAAACATGGATATAATGCTTAAGGGGATAAAGGAACCGAAATAGGAAAGTTATCTTCAAAATAGTAAAAATTCATCCTAGGATTCATTAGACCTAGTCACAATGTTTTGACTATAAAATGAGTTGTGGAGCTTTAAATTGCATAATTATAGTTTAGTTGGAAACTATACTTATAAATATATATTTCATATAAAGAGGTTGAAGCCTAATTTCTATTGTAAGATGATGAAAATTAAGTTTGAACTCTAACTATGTTTGCTGCCCTATCATTTGGGGTAGTATGTCTTGTTTAATGAGTATCTAAAGATTTATAGGTCCAAATAAATTTATTTTTAATGTTTTAAAAACTCCAAATATAGATGAACAAATTTGTAGAAGACAAGTTTTCTTAAAAATGTCATTTAGTATGTCTAAATCAATTTGCAAGTTAAATTTTAAAAGCAGTTTGCAGGATTTTGTGAACAAATGAAATTTCATTTGGCCAACCACCCTCTGTCGCGCTCATAACTCTTTTCACGCTTCGAAAATGATGCTTTTGCCCCTTATTTGTGCTTTTTCTTCCCTTTTTTCATTGCATTTGTCTACCCTCTTGTGTGGCGCTTATAACAGGATATAATAAGCATTGTAAATAGATATATGGAAGTTTATATATATATATATATATATATATATATATATATATATATATATATATATATATATATATATATATTAATTTGTGTATATATGTATGTGTATGATGTAAATAGATAATGGTAATATGATAATATAGTATGGACATCAATGAATTGGTGCCAGCCATAGAATAGGAGTGATATGCATCTTTGGACAATTTTATTGGTTATACTACTTTGAATATACATGCTTAACATGCAAATCAAATACGGACATATAATGTTATGTCTTAAATACAAAGATGCATATGATTTGTATGTTGTATTATATAGAAATATATGTTTAAGAAACAGTATAGTTGTGTATGTTTAATTCCATATAATTAGAGTTAATGTGAACATGACATATTGGTATAATAAAGATGTGAAGATATATGTAATTGCCTCAACACCGGCCTGGCCGTGAACAGTAAATTTCGATGGTGAATAGTGCATCCGAGCCGTAAATTGGACCTGAAAGTGAAAAATATTTTATTTGACCATCGAAAAATATTGGTTATGGTGAGTCCGGAGTTGAAATTTAAAGTGAAACCGAGGTCAAATAGGCTTTCGAAAGTCAAAAATACGAAAAAGGTAGCGAGTCATTTTTCCTATTAAGGAAGGAACTTGATTTTGTATAAATTCTTAAAAATAGTAAATGAACTCAAAAAATTGCCATATTTTTCAGATCTTCATGAAATTTTATGAAGAATATTTTGGTGTAAAAAAATAAATTTTTCGGCGATATCGATAATTGTCGAATCGAACCAGTTCGGTTGAATCGAACCGGTAACGGACTCCGATTGAGCTGAAATTTTGTGTACTACCTATTTTTGATGTGATACGAATTATGAAATCAAATTTGGAGTGATTTGGAGTGAGAAAATAGGAGAAATCACTTTGGGCTTTGAATTAGGTTATTATTGGGCTTTAATTAATTAATTAAGCCCAATAACCAATCCAAGCCCATTCCACCCTTAAAGAGGAGATATAAATAGATGGAATTTTTTGGGACTCACCAGCAGCTTCATCTTCTTCTCCACGTTTTCTTCTTGGCCGACCACTCCTCACCATTTTTGTTAAGTTTTTCTTCTTTTCTCCCTCCATTTCACACTAAATTAAGCCTTAGAATAGTAATTTCTGCCACCCTAGTTAAGTTTAGTGCCCTCCTCTCTTCAAAAGAAGGAAGAAAATCAAGGAAATCAAGAGAGAGAGTTTAGGGTTTCATTTGGGATAAGTGAAATCAATGGGTTAAATTTCTTTTTAAGGTTTCTATTTATGTTTTTGGGTACCTAAATTTCATTTTTTATATTAATTTTAGCATTTGAGGTCAAGAAAATAGAGTTTTTATGTGTTGAAATTTCGGCCTCCTTAGGGAATCAAGGTGATTTGCAAGCTTCCAAGGCTAAAGGCAAGGAAAAGGAAGCTTAGGCAACCTAGAACAAGAAGGAAAGGTTAGTGACTAATAAATCTTGATATTTCATTTGATTTTGGCTATGTAACCTTTATGTAACTTAGGGTAAAAGAGATAAAATGATGTTTAATTGAAAGTAATGGTAGATTAGTGTTAAGAGACCTTAAATAAGTGTGTTTAAATGCTTGAATGAAGTGTTACATGAAAATAAAGTGTGGGTCCTTTGTTGGCCGAACAAATCACTAAAGAAAACTAAGGTTTATTTTGTAAATTTTGATGATTTTATGCTTCAAAATCATAGTAGAAATGAAATAACATGCTTGAGAATTTTTATGAAATTTATAGAAATTAAATGAATATTTTAGAGACAATTTTCAATTATGTAAGTAATGGAATTGTTGAATTAATGTGAAATAATGAGCAATTTGACGAGAAAGTGAATGACTTTGGTGAATTATGGTAAAATAATTCACAAATCATGTGAAGGAATTGAAAAGAATAAATAATAAGTTAAACGAGTATTCTTAAGTAATGAAATAATAAGAAAATTAAGTTTGATTAAAATTTTTGTGAAAATATGCTCTTAGAAATAGTCTGGCAGTAAAAGCCTAGTTCAGGATATAATTGGCTAGCCATAGGGACATCTGTACCGCGGTGCAAGTCATGGCGACTTGCTTAGTTATGGTAGGATCACTGATCCCCATAGCTTCTGTTTGTATCTAGTATCTACTATGTGAAAAAGTGGTATTTGAGATCATTTTTCAGTCTGTATGTGGCCCATGGGGTCCACGTCCCGAGTATCCAGTCTGAGAATTTCTGTCGATACTGTACTAGGGGCATGAAAGTGATGATAAGTTAAAAGAAATGAAAAGAATGATAAAAATGAAGTTTAAAATGAAAAAAAGGGCTTAAATGAAAGAAAATGAAAGTTCAGGGGCAAAATGATAATTTTGTCAAAGTGGGTAATTAATAAGTAAAAATAAGTAAGAAATGATTAACGAGGGTAAAATAGTAATTTTGGATGTTTAATAGTGTCAAAAAAATAAAGTTTTCATGGTATAGGGATTAAAATGTAATTTTACCCGAAAATAGTATAATAAAGCATAAATGATGAATAAGGAAATAAACTATGTAATAAGAATGAAAATAAATGACTATAATGGCAAATTTGTAAATATTAAGACAAAAAGGACATTTTTGGAATTTAGTAAGATTTCGAGGACTAAATGGAGAATTTGCCAAAAGTTATGTAATAAATGTGAAAAAGTGTAAATAATGTGAAAAATAACTGTTTTTATTTGAATTTGATTAAGATGTGTTTAATTGTATTTATTTTAAAAATTTAATTCATATGATCATATTATAATTGAGGAATAAATATTGCAAAGAAAGTATTAGGATTATTTGTCACCGCTGGGCATAAGTTATGCTCAGTATGTAGTTTCTGCTGCATGCAGGTACCGAGTTGGAGGAGCAGTGATGCACAAATGGAAGAAGTTATTTTGTTTAGTAGCTTGTAGGTTTTGGCATGTATATAAACAGACTGTTATGTATGAATATAGGATTATGTAAAGATATGTAAACGTATGTGTGTGCATGTGGTTATGATTTATTTAGAGTTGATGGTTGATTGATGGAAATTTTGAAGAATGAGATGATTGTTTTAGAAGTGTTGTGCCTCTGAGAGGCTGTGTTTGTCTGTTTTTCAGGGGGATAGTTAGATTTACAGACGTTATATTGCCAAAATTTTATTATGTAAATAGTAACCCAAGACAGTTATAGGTCATTGAATACCTAAGTAAATTGGTAATATTGAATTTTGGTATTATTTTAAAGTTATTATAAAAGAAAAAACATTTTACCCATTTGCACGCACTGTTCAGTTAGCTTGGAGTGATAAGGGTGTTACAATTTTATTAGTATCAGAGCCCAGCTTAGACGGTTCTAAGATCGGAGTGGGTATTAATTGATTTATCTGTATATACATGCCAATTATGTTTGGGAAGCGAGTGTTTTGGAACTAATGTGCATCTGCTCATTTTGTTTTATAGTGAAAAGATGTCTACTGACCAAGGACAACAGTCAGCTGACAGCAGGAGTGAGGCATCAAGTAATATTGGGCGACAAGAGGCCCCATAATAGAATCCTCCTCCTGTGGCATCGCCTCCTTTCCCTCAGTCAGACTTCCTTGATTTGATGGCTGACTATATTCAGCAGCGACTGTAGGCAGCTCCAGCTCCGACGCAGCCTCAACCGACAGTAGTGCAGATTCAGCCAGCCCCACCTAGGCGAAGACCTATTTTGGAACAATTGAAGAGATTAGGGGCGGATGACTTTGCTGGAAGAGAACCATTGACACCTTCAGTGGCTGAAGAATGGCTATATAAGATAAAAAGGTTGTTTGAGATAACTCATAGTCCACTGGAAGAAAAGTTTGAAGGCATTGTAGCATTACTTCAGGGTCTTGCATTCATTTGGTGGGATTCAGTTAGAAGACATACTCCTGTAGATCAGTTGAGTTGGGAGTTCTTTGTGGACCAGTTTGAGAAGAAGTACATTGGGTTCGAGTATAAAGCCACTATGCAAGAGGCTTTCTGGAGATTAAAACAGGGAAATAAGATAGTGGCAGAGTATGAACGGGAGTTTGAGCGGTTGAGTGCTTACCTGGATGAAGGCCAGGCTACAGAGGAGAAATTGTGTTACAGATTTGAGAAAGGCCTGCATACCGAGCTCAGACAGATTATTGGAGCTCAGAAGTATCCCACTCTGCGTGCCATGGTTGAAGCCACCATAAAGTTAGAGACTACACAGGCTGAGTAGACTGAGAGGCAGTCTAGGTTCCAGCAAAAGAGAAAACAAGGGCAGTTTAGTGGTAAAGGGAAAAGGCAAAGGGATCTCAGGCATCTCAGGGACAGTCACAGGCATGAGTAGGTCGAGGTCAGGGTGGTGCATCTTGAGGCAGAGCTCCGACTGTTAGTACCCCTCGGGACCGAGATAGTGGTTCTACAGTGGCTTGTGAGCACTGTGGTAAGTTTCACTCTGGAGAGTGCAGATTTCTGACAGGAGCCTGTTTCAGATGTGGGTCCAGAGATCATCGGATCAGAGACTGTCTTGCCATGCAGATTGCCTCAGTTAATTCACCGGTATCAGGTACAGGATCCTCAGCTCCTAGGGGTCGGGGTAGAGGAGCTGCCCCTCATACATCAGCCTCTAGACCGATTGACAGGCATCACAGGGTCAGAGGAGAGCATCGGGTCAGACCTATGCTGTCAGAGCACGTGAAGATGAGGATGCTCCAGATGTGATAGTAGGTAAATTTTTCTTACTGTCTGATTCAATACATGCATTGATTGATCCTGGTTTCACACACTCCTACATTAGTACTGCTTTAGCAGGGGAAAAAGGGATGACAGAGGCATGCTTGGACTAGGACATCTTGGTGAGTAATCCTCTGAGGCATAGTGTGGTGGTAAATAAAGTATTCAGACAGTGTCCTATTAGTACCCAGGGACACATCTTCCTGGCAAATTTGATTGCTTTGCCTTTTCGTGAGTTTGATGTGATTTTGGGGATGGATTGGTTATCCGCCCATCAAGCGACTATCGACTGTAGGAGGAAGAGAGTTACTTTAAAGCTTAGTGGTGATCGAGAGATTTTAGTGGTAGGTGTGAGGACTGATTTCCTATCTGATGTGATATCTGCCACTGCTGCTAAAAAGTTGATTAGGAAGGGATGTATGGCTTACTTGTGTTATGTAGTGGAAGCAAAGAAAGTTAGTCCAAGGGTGTTAGAAGTACCTATTGTTAGAGAGTTTCAGGATGTCTTTCCTGAGGAGTTGCCAGGCTTACCACCTGACAGGGAAGTAGAATTTTCCATTGATATTGCTCCAGGTACTGCACCTATTTTCATTGCTCCCTATAGGATGGCGCCTGCAGAGTTAAAAGAATTGAAGATTCAGTTACAAGAATTGTTGGATAATAGATTTATTAGGCCCAGTGTTTCTCCCTGGGGAGCGCCAGTCCTGTTTGTAAAGAAGAAAGATGGCACACTTAGGTTGTGCATTGATTATAGGCAACTGAACAAAGTTACTATTAAGAACAAGTATCCTCTCTCTCGCATTGAAGACTTGTTTGATCAGCTTAAGGGAGCAGGTGTTTTCTCAAAAATTGACTTGAGATCAGGCTATTACCAGATGGGAGTAAAAGAGATTGATGTGCCGAAGACTGCTTTTCGGACCAGGTACGGCCACTATGAGTTTCTAGTCATGCCTTTTGGACTTACAAATGCTCCGACCGCTTTTATGGACTTGATGAATAGGGTTTTCCACCCCTATTTGGACCAGTTTGTAGTAGTTTTTATTGATGACATTCTGGTTTACTCCAAGAAGCCAGAAGAGCATGATAAGCATTTGAGGATTGTCTTGCAGACTCTGAGAGAAAAGCAGTTATATGTTAAGTTCAGCAAATGTGACTTCTGGTTAAATAAGGTGTCTTTTCTGGGTCATGTGATCTTAGTAGAAGGTATTAAAGTGGATCCTTCGAAGATTGATGCGATTCTCCAATGGAAATCACCCAAAAATGTTACTGAAGTGAGGAGTTTTCTGGGTTTAACCAGGTATTACAGGAGATTCATCAAAGGTTTTTCTACTATTGCAATACCTTTAACTCGGTTACTACAGAAGAATACTAGATTTGTGTGGACTGATGCTTGTCAAGAATGCTTTGAAAGACTTAAAAGTTTGTTGACTGAAGCTCCAATTCTTACTCAACCTGAGTCAGGTAAGGATTTTATGATATATAGCGATGCATCCAGGAATGGGTTAGGTTGTGTTTTGATGCAAGAAGGTAAAGTGATTGCATATGCCTCCCGACGGTTAAAAACACATGAGAAGAACTACCCTACCCATGACCTGGAGTTAGCAGCCATTATTTTTGCGCTGAAAGTGTGGAGACATTACTTGTATGGCGAGAGATGCTATATCTACTCAGATCATAAGAGTTTAAAATACTTACTTACCCAGAAAGAGCTCAATCTTAGACAAAGGCGCTGGTTGAAATTGATCAAGGATTATAATTGTTACATTAACTACCACCCAAGAAAAGCTAATGTAGTAGCCGATGCACTTAGCAGGAAATTTATGTCAGGTGATGCTAATACCCTTAAGTAATTAGTATAAGTAATTGATTTGCATTAGTAATTGATTGTTTTGTTTGCAGCTCTCCGAGCTATGAATGTCCATTTGAGTTTAGCTTCAGATGGAGCCCTGGTAGCTGAATTACAAATAAAGCCTAACTTTGTGCATCGAGTTAAGACTGCTCAGGAAGAAGATGATCGGTTGATGAGTATTAAAAATAGGCTTCAGAATGGCAGTGTTGAGAATTACTCCTTAAGTGATGATGAGAGCCTCTATTTTAAGCAAAGGCTTTGTGTTCCAAACCAAGAAGAGTTGAAGAAAAGTATTCTAACTGAAACACATCACAACAACTATGCTATGCATCCTGGAGGTAATAAAATGTATCAAGATTTGAAAGGTTTCTATTGGTGGCTAGGTATGAAGCAAGAGGTGACAGAGTTTGTAAGTAAATGTCTGATCCGTCAGCAAGTAAAAGCTGAACACCAGGTTTCTTCAGGGGTGTTGCATCCTTTGTTAGTACCAGAGTGGAAATAGGACCGAGTAACCATGGATTTTGTGACAGGCTTGCCTCTGACTCAGAAGAAACATGGCGCCATCTGGGTGATTATAGATCGACTCACTAAGTCTGCTCACTTTTTGCCAGTACGGATGGACTATCCTTTGTCAAAACTGGCGAAATTGTACATTAATGAGATAGTAAGATTGCATGGAGTACCATCTTCCATTGTTTCTGACAGGGATCCGAGGTTTACTTCTCATTTTTGGCACAGTTTTCAAGATGCTTTGGGTACGAGGCTTCACTTTAGTACAGCCTTTCACCCTCAGACAGACGGCCAGTTCGAGAGAGTGATCCAGGTTTTGGAAGATATGCTCAGATGCTGTATCCTAGAGTTTGGCACCAGTTGGGAAAAGCATTTATCTCTAGCTGAGTTTGCATACAACAATAGTCATCAATCCAGTTTGAAAATGGCTCATTTTGAAGCACTTTATGGTAGGAAGTGCAAAACTCCTCTTTGTTGGACCGAACTGAGTGAAAGAAAGTTAGTGGGTTCTGATTTGATCCGTGATTCTGAAGAGAAAGTTCGGGTTATTAAAGGAAGATTGAAAGAAGTTACGGATTGTCAGAAGTCCTATGCTGATTTGAAGAGGAAGGACATAGAGTTTCAGGTTGGAGATCGAGTTTTCCTGAAAGTATCTCCGTGGAGGAAGATCTTGAGATTTGGAAAGAAGGGCAAGTTGAGTCCTAGATTTATTGGCCCTTATGAGGTACTTCAGTGAGTGGGTCCCATAGCTTATCGGTTGAAGTTACCTTCGAAATTAGAAAGGATATAAGATGTGTTCCACGTGTCTATGCTCCGTAGATACAGGTCGGATCCTAGTCATGTGATTACACCGGAAGAGATTCAAGTGGCTGATGATATGACCTATGAGGAGGAACCAGTGAAGATCTTAGCAAAAGAAATCTGTCAACTCAGAAACAAGTAGGTTCCACTAGTGAAGGTTCTGTGGCACCACCGTAACGTTGAAGAAGCTACTTGGGAACCAGAAGTAACAATGAAACATCAGTATCCCCACCTCTTCAATACAGGTAAATTTTGAGGACGAAATTCTCTTTTAGTAGAGGAGAATTGTAATGGCCTCAACACCGGCCTAGCCGTAAACAGTAAATTTCAATGGTGAATAGTGCATTCGGGCCGTAAATTGGATCCGAAAGTGAAAAATATTTTATTTGACCATCGAAAAATATTGGTCATGGTGAGTCCGGAGTTGAAATTTGAAGTGAAACTGAGGTCAAATAGGCCTCCGAAAGTCAAAAATACGAAAAAAGTAGCGAGTCATTTTTCCTAGTGGAGAAAGGACTTGATTTTGCATAAATTTTTAAAAATAGTAAATGAACTCAAAAAATTGCCATATTTTGTAGATCTTCATGAAATTTTATGAAGAATATTTTGGTGTAAAAAAATGAATTTTTCGGCGATATCGACAGTTGTCGAATCGAACCGATAACGGACTTCGATTAAGCCAAAATTTTGTGTACTACCTATTTTTGATGTGATAAGAATTATGGAATTAAATTTGGAGTGATGTGGAGTGAGGAAATAGGAGAAATCACTTTGGGCTTTGAATTAGGTTATTATTGGGCTTTAATTAATTAATTAAGCCCAATAACCAATCCAAGCCCATTCCACCCTTAAAGAGGAGATATAAATAGATGGAATTTTCTGGGACTCACCAGCAGCTTCATCTTCTTCTCCACGTTTTCTTCTTGGCCGACCACTCCTCACCATTTTTGTTAAGTTTTTCTTCTTTTCTCTCTCTATTTCACACTAAATTAAGCCTTAGAATAGTAATTTCTGCCACCCTAGTTAAGTTTAGTGCCCTCCTCTCTTCAAAAGAAGGAAGAAAATCAAGAAAATCAAGAGAGAGAGTTTAGGGTTTCATTTGGGGTAAGTGAAACCAATGGGTTAAATTTCTTTTTAAGGTTCCTATTTATATTTTTGGGTGCCTAGATTTCATTTTTTATGTTAATTTTAGCATTTGAGGTCAAGAAAATAGAGTTTTTATGTGTTGAAATTTTGACCTCCTTAGGGAATCAAGGTGATTTGCAAGCTTCCAAGGCTAAAGGCAAGGAAAAGGAAGCTTAAGCAACCTAGAGCAAGAAGGAAAGGTTAGTGACTAATAAATCTTGATATTTCCTTTGATTTTGGCTATGTAACCTTTATGTAACTTAGGGTAAAAGAGATAAAATGATGTTTAATTGAAAGTAATGGTAGATTAGTGTTAAGAGACCTTAAATAAGTGTGTTTAAATGCTTGAATGAAGTGTTACATGAAAATAAAGTGTGGGGCCTTTGTTGGCTGAACAAATCACTAAAGAAAACTAAGGTTTATTTTATAAATTTGGATGATTTTATGCTTCAAAATCATAGTAGAAATGAAATAACATGCTTGAGAATTTTTATGAAATTTATAGAAATTAAATGAATATTTTAGAGACAATTTTCAATTATGTAAGTAATGGAATTGTTGAATTAATGTGAAATAATGAGCAATTTGACGAGAAAGTGAATGACTTTGGTGAATTATGGTAAAATAATTCACAAATCATGTGAAGAAATTGAAAAGAATAAATAATAAGTTAAACGAGTATTCTTAAGTAATGAAATAATAAGAAAATTAAGTTTGATTGAAATTTTTGTGAAAATATGCCATTAGAAATAGTCTGACAGTAAAAGCCTAGTTCAAGATATAATTGGCTAGCCATAGGGACATCTATACCGCGGTGCAAGTCATGGCGACTTGCTTAGTTATGGTAGGATCACTGATCCCCATAGCTTTTGTTTGTATCTAGTATCTGCTATGTGAAAAAGTGATCTTTGAGATCATTTTTCAGTCTGTATGTTGCCCATGGGGTCCAAGTCCCGAGTATTCAGTCTGAGAATTTTTGTCGATACTGTACTAGGGGAATGAAAGTGATGATAAGTTAAAAGAAATGAAAAGAATGATAAAAATGAAGTTTAAAATGGAAAAAAAGGGCTTAAATGAAAGAAAATGAAAGTTCAGGGACAAAATGGTAATTTTGCCAAAGTGGGTAATTAATAAGTAAAAATAAGTAAGAAATGGTTAACGAGGGCAAAATAGTAATTTTGGAGGTTTAATAGTGTCAAAAAAATAAAGTTTTCATGGTATAGGGATTAAAATGTAATTTTACCCGAAAATAGTATAATAAAGCATAAATGATGAATAAGGAAATAAACTATGCAATAAGAATGGAAATAAATGACTATAATGGCAAATTTGTAAATATTAAGACAAAAAGGACATTTTTGGAATTTAGTAAGATTTCGAGGACTAAATGGAGAATTTGCCAAAAGTTATGTAATAAATGTGAAAAAGTGTAAATAATGTGAAAACTGTTTTTATTTGAATTTGATTAAGATGCGTTTAATTGTATTTATTTTAAAAATTTAATTCATATGATCATATTATAATTGAGGAATAAATATTGCAAAGAAAGTATTAGAATTGTTTGTCACCGCTGGGCATAAGTTATGCTTAGCATGTAGTTTCTGCTGCATGCAGGTACCGAGTTGGAGGAGCAGTGATGCACAAATGGAAGAAGTTATTTTGTTTATTAGCTTGTAGGTTTTGGCATGTATATAAACAGACTGTTATGTATGAATACAGGATTATGTAAAGATATGTAAACGTATGTGTGTGCATGTGGTTATGATCTGTTTAGAGTTGATGGTTGATTGATGGGAATTTTGAAGAATGAGATGATTGTTTTAGAAGTGTTATGCCTCTGAGAGGCTGTGTTTGTCTGTTTTTTAGGGGGATAATTAGATTTACAGCCGTTATATTGCCGAAAATTTATTATGTGAATAGTAACCCGGAACAGTTATAGGTCATTGAATATCTAAGTAAATTGGTAATATTGAATTTTGGTATTATTTTAAAGTTATTATAAGAGAAAAAAAATTTTACCGGTTTGCACACACTGTTCAGTTAGATCGGAGTGATAAGGGTGTTACAATATAAGTACTCTACATTTCTAAATAACAGTATATGCTCAAAGGAAAAATGAAATATAGATATGCATATGCATATTATGCGAATACAGATAACATGGTGATAAGAATCACTTTCATGTACATATGATAAATTACACGACACTGACTTCATGTACCAAATACATTTATTCCTATCATGCATATAATATCATGCTTATATGATGTTTATACATGAACAGAGATATAATGTCGTGATTATATATATATATATATGACTCAAAAGAAAAATTAAAGTAAAGAGATTAATTATGCCTACATCTTTATCTAGGTTGTGGATAGATAGACATGCCTATAAGGGTGATTTATAACTATGATAGTACAATTTCAAATCCATTTATGCCGTGAAGTATAGAAATGATCTAGTTTGGGTCGTAAATAGCCATGTTTAGGTTGTAGCCGACCCTGTTTGGGTTCGCTTGATTGATCTAAAGTATAATTTGATCCCATTTAGGTAATAAAATATAGTACAGCTCAACCCTGTTTGGGTCCTAAAATAGTACAGTTTTGACCCCCGTTGGGTCTAAAGTTTAATACCTTTGAATATCTTATTTGTACCTTCGGGTGCTACCATTATAGTTTAACATATTATCCCCATCTTTAAAAAAGTGCAGGCTTAATAGAAAATATAGAAAAGTATTATGTTAAGCTGAAAGAAAGAGAAGCATGATAATTCATGATTTAATTTACATACTATTTTAATATGACTAAATGTATAATATATGAGAAAAATATGACACTGGATGATATTGCATGTATGTAATTATAAAATTATAATTTTAGAGTATATCCTATACTTAGGATTTATAAGTTATATGTATATGACTATGTGCATTAATGATGTCTTTCAATAATTATAAAGATGAATGTGTATTTTCTATGGTTATCTTTTTTTACTTGATATTAATAAATGATATGAGTGACTTTTTCATGTGAGAACAATTGAGTTGTGAACTCTTAACTTGTGTATACGATTGAGTTAATCTATATGTTAGGAATGTTCTAGTATTTTTATATATATTTGTAATCTTGAACTATACTTAAGAGATGAATGAAATGGAATAATGATTATAATAACATTAAGTCTATGAATAGATGCAGTTGATGCATAGAATATTAATATATATTTTTTATATGGATATCGATTTAGTTAATTAACTTAGAATATGATGATTTATGGATTAAATTTCCTATAAATCTAATTGGATTAGAACATATACGCAGAAGTTAGATAATTCACTTTTTATAAAGGAAATGAATTATATGAAACTAGGAAGTTAACTTAATGTGCTTGATTTTAATTTTATATGTATATGTGCAAGACAATAGTGAAAGTTGATGAGTAAGAAATTAACTATTAATAGGAGATTGAATATAATATTAAATGTGAGTACTAAATGGTTTGAAATGCTATGAAATTATCACCTATTGTTTACTATAACAAACTTATATCTTTACATTTTCTGGCTTATAATGCATGTGTTTGTTTTGATGAATTTCAAAAGAGGCCAGGTCGTCCACTTGATTTATGTTCTCCACTAAGCTTTATAGCTTACCATAGGTGTTTCATCTGTGTAGGTATTTTGGCTAGGATGTTTTCTTAGGGATAATATCTGTAACGAGATGGCCAACAGAAGTTATAAAAGAGATTGGAAGTTTAAAGTCTTTACCTTTGGTTTTTGGATTATAAAGTTCTTATTTTATACTAAAAATTATATACAACAAAGAGGTTTCAATAATTAATAAAAGATTGTAAATACATTAAGACTTTTTTTATAAGATTATTTTGATATAACACTAAAGTTTTACATGAAATTGTACAGAAATTCAAAGTGATAGAATTATAGTGGATTATAGATAATTATAAGCCATGTAATTTAGTATAGATACATTTGATGAGTTATGTTTAGCATTTAAGAGTAGAATTTTAGATAGGGGGTGTTACACTTCCTCCCCTTTTGAAGGCTGATCAGCTAAAGACTCTGCTAATGCTCTTCCTTTAATGGTTTTCTTAGTAATGTACTCTATGTTGAACTCTTATAAGAGGATTAACCATCTTTCCATCTTTCTTAAGAGTGAAGGCGCTTCCTGCAGATACCTAAGAGGGTTCTCTTTAGCCACTGCTTGTATCCTATAGGAGTGAAAGTAGTATCTCAGTTTCTTTGATGCCTATATGACTGCCAAACAGATCTTCTCAACTTCTATATACTTCACCTAATAAGGGAGAAACTTCTTGCTAAGATAGTATACTACATATTTAATTTTGAAATCATCTTCTTATGCCATCATGACCCCTACTAAACTATCTTTTATGGCTAGATACAAAATTAAAGTTTTATTATCATGAGCTGATCTTAACATTGGTGGATGTAGCAAATATTCACTGATGGTATCAAATGCTTTCTGACAATCCTCATTCCATACCACTAGCGAATCCTTCCTTAGCAGCTTAAATATCAGCTCGTCGATCGAAGTCAACTTGGCTATGAATCTACTTATATACTAAATTTTATGTAGGAATCCTCTAACTTCTTTTTCCTTTTGAGGCACTGGCATTTCCCTAATTGCTCTTACCTTGTTAGGATCTACTTATATACTTCTTTGGCTCACTACATACCCTAATAGCTTTTATAATGTGACTCCAAAGATACACTTCTTCGGGTTGAGGTGAATGTTGTACTTATCAATCCTCTGAAAGGACTTCTTTAGTGCCTTAAAATGATATTTTTGGGTAATTGACTTGATCATTATGTCATCCATGTATACCTCCACTTCCTTATGAATCAAGTTGTCCAATATCTTAGTTGTCATCCTTTTATAGTGGCACCTATATTTTTGAGTCCAAAAGGCATAACTTAGTAGGCGTGTGTATCCTATTCAGTTATGAAAGCTATCTTAATCCGATCCACTTTTTTTTTTAAATTTGATTACACCCTGCATATCCATTTACAAAACTATACATGGTATAAGTTACTGCACCATCGATCAAGACATTTATGTAGGATAAAGAAAAATAAACCTTGGGATAAGCCTTGTTCAAATCCCTGTAATCTACACAAACTTTGGCTCTTCCATGCTTTGCCACATGAACCATATTTGCTAACCACATGGGATACTGGATTACCATTAAGAACTTAACCTCTATCGGCTTCTTGACTTCATCCTTAACCTTCTCAGCCTATTTTGGTCTAAGTATTTGGAGTTTTTTCTTGATTGGTTTATACCTCAGATACATTAGGATGGTATTGTAAGTACTAGATCTTGAGAAGGCTTTTGTCAGGGTTACCTAATGAGAAAAATTACTCCTTTAAAGATAAAAAAATTAAGGACCATGGATCCTTTTTGTGTTGGAAGCTATTTTTGAATTTTTTAAGCTATGTTGTACTTGATTTGAATAGCCAAGTGGCATAGAAGATTAAACGATGAGAAATACCCTTAATCGGGAACCCAAAATCAAGTTATGAAGGTTTACGAGGCCCGCACACATGTTCATTTATGGCCTATATGCCTTTGTACACTAAGAAGAATCTCATCATTTAACCTAATGTAAGATTTTACCCATTTTTGGCAATGCACGGCCTTGTATAAATAGTGTACACCCATGCATTTCAAAGAATCTTATCTTTTCAGGCAAGTTGTCTAACTTTTTGAGTGTACACCCGTAAACTTATGAAGGTATAGCTGTACACTCAAAGTAGGTGATTTTTCCCATAATGCAAGTGGGAAATTGGAGCATTGCTTAAGTGTACACCCGTACACATCCATGTGCACACCCATACACTCACCCTTATATAAGCTTCTGCTTTGAAACTTTTAAAAAGGTTGGTCAATTAGGAAATTAGAAGTGAAAAAGCTAGGATTACTTTCATTAAAGGTTTGTTTGAAACCTTTCAAAAGTTTTCGAAGAGTTTTAAGCGAAAATGTGATATTTGGCATTTTGTTCTTGATTTTCCAACTGTTTATTAATTGTTCCAATGTAATAAAGGGTCCAAAAATTTGATGTTCGACAGTCTGATCGAGTAAATACACTGATGGTAATATAAAAATTATTTTCTTCTTGATCCCGTTTCCAATAGTATAAAATCTATATATTCATCATTGTAAATGTTATAATTTTATTTGCTAATTTGTTGACTATCATTTTCAAAGATCTGTCCTCATTTAGATTTAAGTTGTGAAACCCTTTTTAAGGGTATTTTTGTGGTGTGATAGAAATTATTAGGTTGTCACTTTTAAGTTACCTTTCATCAATTTTAAATTCAGTTTTTTAGAAACTTTAATTTTTAAAAGTTATTTTTGTTCTTTTGTTACTCCTTTTTCACTTCCTTTTGGATCTGTTGTTGATAATGATTTTATTTTAAAAAGGGAAAAGAAAACTAATAGTTATCAGGTTGGTAGGATTGTGCATCGCTTAATGCACACCCGTGCATTACATGATGTACGATTCGAAATATATTTTCTTACTTTTTAAGATAAAAGAGTCGATTGTATGTCATCGATTGCACCCCCATGCATTTTCGACGTACGCACTAGATTTTGGTTTCTATCTTTATTTATTTATTTATTTCACTTGATTCTTTTTAAAAATATTCTCTTTTCTTTTTTTGTTATTACTAATATTTTTTATTATTATTCCTGTGAATAGCTTTTTTGCAAGCATAATTGGGTAAGTGCTCTAGGTAAGTTCCTGATCATTTCTCTTTAATATAAAAGACTTTTTCGACTGTTAATGAAAAATATCATAAAAATATTTATAGTAAAGAATTGGGATGTTTCATTAACGAAATTGGACCAATGTTCAAATTTTGCCCAGAAAATTTACATGTAAATATTAGCTTTAATAAAGTAAATGATTTTGTATATAATTAAATAACACATGATGTTTCTTAAATAAAACTTGGATTAGTAAGTCCCTATCTTCAAACTCTAGCAATGAAATGCTTTTTCAATAATCCACATGCGAGGACCAAAGTTCTCATCTAAAAGGTCACAATGAATTATTTGATCTTGGTTTAAGTCAAAATCATTCAACATATCGTTATTTTGACAAAAATTCAGGAAAAATATACTTGGCTAGGCATGTAAGATTTCAAGACCAAATATTTCCTTATGCCGAAACACCCAACAATCATCCACTTGCCACCACATCTATTCCATGGTTGACAATCCATGGTATGTCGATCTCTCATGTGGTCCTTACCTCAGTCTTTGCCCCAGGTAATGATTCTAACTCATCTTTATCTCTATCATTATCTAATTCATGCTTATCTTTCACTACTAGTGAAACTACTTCAATCCAATCCTCACACGTCACCTCTTCTTCCTTACCTACTCCCACTATAGTTTCTTCCTCTTCCTATAACACAACACCATATAACTCATGTATCCTCACCCCAAACATCCTAAGCCCACACGATGCCACTACTTCTTCCTCACTTCCTCACACCTTACAGCCACCAACCTCATATGTCATCACTCAAACCACCACCAGCCCATATAATGCAAAATAAGGCCTTGGCCTTATTGTAGACCTGATCCAATAACCCAACCAATTGTTATCAACACTAAACCCATCTATCAACACACAAAACCTCGTACCCTTAGCCAAGCTAAACCGTATGTAGAATGGAGAGTGGCAATGCAGGATGAATTGAATGCCCTCATCTAGAACCACACACAAATGCTAGTTCCTCGGCCATCGGCCACCACATGCTAATGTTGTTAGAAATAAATGGATATACAGGATTAAAAGATACCCTGATGGCACTATATATTGCAACAAAGCTAGACTTGTAACAAAAGGCTATACACAACAGTTCAACGATGACTATTAAGAAACATTCTCCTAGTGATTAAATTCACCACTGTTTGTGCACTTTTGTCCATTTCCACAGTACAACAATGTCTTATTCATGAGATAAACATATCCAATGCATTCTTGCATGGTCATCTGCAGGAAGAGGTGTACATGGAACAACTATAGGGATTCACTCATTCTGCCTATCCCAATAATAAATGTCATCTTCACAAGTCCTTATATGGGCTCAAACAAGTACCTCAGCAATGGTTCCACCGACTCTCTACCTTTCTCAATCAACTCGAATTCAGTTCTTTAAGAGCAGACACCTCTCTCTTTATCATGTGCAAAGGTATGATAAAATTTTACATACTTTATGTTGATGATATCTTACTCACTTGTTCAGATATCAACCTATTGGAGCACATTATCAAAGAACTGAGCATAACATTTCCCGTCAAGGATCTTGGTCCCTTAAATTATTTTTTGGGGATCGAAGCTTATAAACATCATTCTAGTCTCTTGCTCACGCAGTAAAAATATCTTGAAGGACTTTTGATAGAAGTGAAGATGTTATCCTTCAAGCTATGTGCCACACCAATGCTTGTCTCTCCAAATTTAAGCAAATCAATAAGGAAACCACTACCCATTCCAAAAAAATATAGATAAGTCCTTAGCTCTCTTTAATACTTGACTTTGACACATCCAAACATTGCCTTCTCCGTCAATAAACTAGTATAATTTATGCACTGCCCCACCGATATTCATTGGCAGTCAGTAAAATGTCTACATTGGTTTTTAAAGGGAATACCTTCCTTGGGCCTTATTCTTGATCGCAACTCCTCTTTAGGGATCCAGTGCTTCTCTGACAGTGATTAGGTTGGGTATCCTGATGATCGATGCTCAATCGGTGGGTACCTGGTATATATAAGGTGGAATCTCATCTCCTGGACTTCGAAAAAGCAACCTACAGTTGCTCGTTCCTCAACTGAAAGTGAATACAAAGCACTCGCGAATGTAACAGATGAAGCACTATGTTTTTTCCATTTGGTTAAGGAATTTGGCATTGGTAACGTTGCCCCCATCACCTTGTGGTGTGACAACATTGGTGCAGTCTATCTTTCATCCAATCTGATTTTGTATAGTCACACCAAACATGTTGAGTTAGACTACCATTTTGTTCATGAGTAGATAAAACTTGGGAACCTTCATTTCAAGTTTATTTCCTCAGCTGACCAATTGGCTGACATTCTAACTAAGCCCTTTGGGACACGACAATTTCTATTTCTTCGGGACAAGCATAGGAACTACACGACAAATTCTAAATTTATAACGAAGAAATAAAAAATGGTAAAGAGGTAAAAAATATAAGAAATAAAGTCAAACAAAATTTAACGATAAACTATTAATAAATATTTTAGTTAAATGAAATTTTATGTAGTTTTATCCACCATTAGGCAATAATGTTACTTAGTGAGTGGTTTATTTGATTGCACGCAGGGATTGGTGCTGAGGACATAGTGAAGAAGGAGCAAAGTTGCATGTACATGTGTTGTGTATGTGAACATGAGGATTAAATAACTCATGCATTAGGTTTGAATTCATGGCTAATAATGTATTATGTTGTGATGTGGATGAAATGAAACTATTTATATGGACATACTTTTAAGTATATGTGTATAAAATTTTGAACTTGTGTTGCGATAAGATGATGGACAATTTTAGAAGTGTAATGAATGTTTGGAGTATTGGAAGTGGAGGTTGACTTTTTGGGAGTGTTAAATTGCTAATTTGCAAGCTTGGGCAACACAGTCTACAAGTTGTTATGCTACCAAAATTTATACTAAAAGAATAGTAACCATATGATTTCGTTAATAATAATATATAGTATATGAAAATTATGAATGAACTTAGGGTGTTACAAAAAAAATTGCATGAGTAGGTGAGCCAAATAGAGACCTTAGGTGGGTAGCTTTAATAAGCTAACGTATAATTGGTTTTGAATTTTATTGAGTTTTTAGTGTGAGTTTGTACTTGTAAAATTTTTGTTTTTCAATCCATAAAATTGTTTGTATTTTGATATGAAGATTCATTTTTCTTGGCAGTTTTATATTGCCATCAAGAGGGAGTAACCAGTGATCAGTGGAGTAGCAGCGATTGGTAGAGTAGGGGAAATTTGAAAAGTGAAGGAAAATAGGAAGCAAAATAAAATAATACAAAATCTAAAAGGTTAAGGAAAGTGAGAAAATAGCAAAGTAAGAAAGATGGGAAAATAAAGTGGGAAAAGTTGTTTTTGTTTTAATAATATGTAAAAGTTATATTTTTGTAAATAAAAATTTGAAATGTTGTATTAATGAAAGAATAAAAAGCTTTTTTTTTGTGTGCATAGTTATGTAAAAACCCAAGATAGATATTTACAAAAGCCCAAATATACATATATCTCCCTCTATAACCCATTATCACCCATTATCTATTTGATGATCTCGCTTAATTCTTAAGCTCAAATTAATTGGCTATTATAATTTTTCATCATTTAATTATTTCTTCTTTTAATCACTATTTATTTAAAAGATAAATCCCATCATCTCCTTAATAAATTTCATTTTTTCACTCAATTCTTTACTTGGGATTAACAGCGACTTCTATATAAATTTACTTCACTTAAATTATTAATGCTCATAATTTGTCTCGAATGACACTATTTACATTCTATAATTTATTATTCATAAAATTGGATTTTGAGGCATTACAAGCATTACAAAGGAACGATCGCAAGAAATAATCAATGCCATGAACTTGGTTAGTATGTCATTGTCAAATTAAGAGAGATATTGGATGTGCATCTTTATTAGAAGAAGTGTCCATATTTTGCAAAATTCATGATAATTTGTATTCCTAAAATGAATGATGTAGAGCTCAAGATATCATAAACTTACACTTATCATGCTAAGTTATTCTACACTGTAATGGATGTGCAACTTCAAGAGTTTAATGATTGCTTGGCTGAAGTAAATATTAAGTTGATTCTTTATGTAGCTTGCTTAAATCCAATAAACTCATTTGATGCTTTTGACAAGAATACATAGTGTAGTTCCTTATACCTGATCACGTAGAAATGAGTATCGGGTATTACAAAATCGACTTCCTTAATTATTTTTAATCATATCAACATTACATTTTTGTATAAGTTTGGAAGTGAATTTATTTTCCTTTTTATTATCATTGTACTACAAAAATTTACTATTTTAACATGTAATTACTATTCATTTGGTAAATTTTTTGGTGGTATAATGGTTATAAATGTGCCCATCCCTTATACACATTCAAATCTAATACTCCCAATATATTCATAACCATCGATCTCAACCTCCATTAACTCAACATGTAACAACAACAACAAGCATCAAACATTCAAACATTATTAACCATTATCTATCCTCCTAAGAGTATATATAATTTCATTAACTTCATAACTTTATAGTCACATACATAATACACTTTTTAATATAGAAAGTCATGTACATATACATGCCATATGCAAAAAGCCAAAATACATCTCTTCATAATGTTAAGCTCCAATTTGCACCAAGTATATCGTCCTTTCCAAAACTCTTATATGCTCATATTGTACCTAAGTGCAGTAACAAAATAAGTGATAAGCATTTCATGCCTAATGGTTGATACAACCATAGAGAGGGCAAGTCATGATGATTTCATCAATCAACATCACAAGATTATAGTATTTAGCTTTTGGAAGCAAGTGAAGGAATTGGGTCTAAGTCATTTTGGGCTTATACAACTTTGGACTTTAATTGTACAAGTCATGTGCCTCATTTAAAAGTCATATGACTCACTTAATTTGTATTATTAATGGGCTAGGCATGTGGGCTTTTTTTGGGCTTAGTTTAGTTAGTTTGGTTATTTATTTTAGTATTTCTTTTAGGCTTTCATTTTAGGCATATAAGGTTTATTAATTAGTTTTATTTTAAGTGTGTTTAAGACTTATTTGGGCTTAAATGGCTTGTAAAAGCCTAAGGAAATCCGTGTAAGGCCAAATGAGTATTTAAATTAGGGTTTTAAAGAGTGAATTAGGGTTAGTCACCTTATAAATAGGCTAACCTAGGTTGTAAACTTCATTATTGAATCAAATTATAAACTTTTGAGAGTTTTTTCTTAGCTTAGCCGAAATTCTTTAGAGACATTGTGAGATTGCTTGCTTTCTTTTCTATTGCATCAAGAATTAGGATTACTTATTAATCATTTGATTGTGGTGTTTTCTTAATTCTTCTTATCCCAATTATTTGTGTTTCTATTCACGTGTTGTTTGAGGGTTCAATAGGGATGGTGTTTGTCTTCTTTGCATTTTGAGATCAAAGTGTATGTTCAAGGGGTTTCGGGTTCTTTAACCTTGGGGTTTTGCATCATTTGGTATCAGAGCCAAAAGAAAGGTAAATTTCTATTTATCTTAGTGTTAGGTTTGTGTTTTCTTTTCTTTGATTTCTTTATGTTTATGCCGAATTAGGTAGTGATAAGTTTTGATTTGTGTTTTTTTGTGTGTTAAATTTATCCTTTTCTTTTCCTTACCTTATGTTTTGATTCATTAAAAAGCCTTAGAAACCAAACTTAAACTTTGAATCTTTGGCATGAAAAACCAAATTCTAATAGTAGTAGCCTTTAGATTGGTGTGTTGAATTTAAAAAAAAAAAGAAAAAAAAACATGGTACTGTTCATGACACTATTCATCGTACTGTTCACGGTATTGTTCATCACATTGTTCATTGTACTGTTCTGGTACTGTTCATAAAAAAAAAAGAAAAAAGAGAGAAAAACGTGAAAGAGAAGAAAAATAGAAGAAAAAAAAAAGTAAGGAGCAATTGAGCAAGGGTAGTTTGTATAGCCTAAAGAAATCCTAATCCTTTCATAAGTGGGAAAAACTAATTCTTTTGCTTTAGGATTGGGAGGGACAACATTTACACATTTTCCAAACACATTTGGGAATCCTTTAAAAGGTAAGAAACTTAATCCTTATTGCTTTGGGTTTAGGCTTTCAAAAATACTAGTCCATATCTAAATTAGAATTACAATCCTAATCCTAGTTAGACAAGGATTTCTACTTGGCAAATATTTGTGATATCCATTTATTATCCATTTGTGCCAATCATTTTTATCATTTGCTATCCATTTGTGTGATCATTTTTGGCAACTTTTCCATCATTTGTGTAACAATTTTTGAAAATTTTTTTCACCATTTGTGCTATCATTTTTAGAAACTTTTGCCATCATTTTTCACACAACTTGACACACTAATCAAGCTTGTTACATCATTCGGCATAATGAATAAATTGGCTCTAAATTGATTTGTTTTGCATGTTTTATACTTTATTTAGTTTTAATTTGTATCTTGTTGATTTTCTTTCTTTGTTGGGTAGCATATTGAGGTTCTATATTTGGTTTACTTTGTAGTGAATCAAATTCATTCATTTTATCCATATTGTCATTTTCTTTGATTCTTGTTGCTTATTTCTTTGTTTTAAGCTAGTCTTTGTTCCATTTAAATTGTTAGAGTATTTTTGTTTGTCCAATACTCTAATTTACTTATCATCAAGTAGTACACCACTCTTATTCGTGTATCACCTCCATTGTGTCTAGAGTCTTCTTTTCTGATTTTGAGCTATTTTTTTGTTAGTTATTATTTCCTTGTTTCTAAAATGTGTTCAAGTTTTTGATTTGTGATTTATATTCTGAAGTGCAATTTTAAAGTTGCAAGCTTAAGAGAAAAAAGGCAAGAGAGTATGAGGACATTAAGAGGGTAAAAGCCAAATTTTGAGTGAAACACGAGTGAATGTGAGGATGTCTTATTACAAGTCCAAGCGACATTTACATCAAGATGAAAGGAATGCGTTTAAGGAAGATATAAAGTTGTTAAGGCAAGACCTTAATAATATAGAATGGCTGGTTAGATAATATTTCGAACCATGCATTAGAATGGAGGAGAGCAAAGCGAAGAGAAAGAAGGAGAAAGTTATCCTAAAAGAAATAGTTTGTGAACTTAAAAAGGGTGATATAGATATAGGCTTTGATAGTGAGGTTACTTAAGACCATGAAGAGGATGTTGTTGATGAGCTTGATGGGAAAAAAGAGGTTTTGGGTGAAGTTAAAGATGTGGAAAACGTGGTTAAAAAGGTAAATGAGGTTGTTTTAGAGGTAGAAGAGGATAATGATGTTGTGCATAATGGAAAAATATTTGAAAGGGAAGATGTCATTGATTGTTTGAGTGATAATGAAGAAGCTGGTTTAGTGGAGATGGAAGATCTGCATGTTACAATTTCTCCTCTACTGTATAAGGAGGATGAGGTGCATATGAAAAGTGAAGGAAGTCAAAATCATATTCTTATATTAAATACTAATCATGTTTTGCATAGTCATTTTGTTTATAACTTGCAGGATCATGATGAGTTCCTCAATGAAGAAGCATTCATATTATTTCCACCAATGCCGAAGATCATAAGATGAATGTATTCCTAAGTGTCAATTCCCAACTATTGTAAGATGAAGATTCGAGGATGAATCTTTTCTAAAGAGGGAGGGAATGATACAACCATAAAGAGGGCAAGTCATGATGATTTCATCAATCAACATCACAAGCTTAAAGTACTTAGCTTTTAGAAGCAAGTAAAGGAATTGAGTCTAAGTCATTTTGGGCTTATACAACATTGGAATTTAATTGTACAAGTTATGTGCCTCATTTAAAAGTCACATAACTCACTTAATTTGTATTATTAATGGGCTAGGCGTGTGGGCTTCTTTTGGGCTTAGTTTAGTTCGTTTGGTTATTTATTTTAGTCTTTCTTTTGGGCTTTCATTTTAGGCCTATAAGATTTATTAATTAGTTTTGTTTTAAGTGTGTTTAAGACTTATTTGGGCTTAATTGGCTTGTAAAAGCCCAAGAAAATTCGTGTAAGGCCATATGAGTATTTAAATTAGGGTTTTAAAGAGTGAATTAGGGTTAGCCACCTTATAAATAGGCTAACCTAGGTTGTAAACTTCATTATTAAATCAAATTATAAACTTTTGAGAGTTTTTTCTTGGCTTAGTTGAAATTCTTTAGAGAAATTGTGAGATTGCTTGCTTTCTTTTCTATTGCATTAAGAATTAGGATTACTTATCAATCATTTGATTGTGGCATTTTCTTAATTCTTCTTATTTCGATTATTTGCATTTCCATTCACGTGTTGTTTAGGGTTTCAATAGGGAGGGTGTTTGTCTTCTTTGCATTTTGAGATCAAAGTGTATGTTCAAGGGGTTTCAGATTCTTGAACCTTGGAGTTCCGCATCAATTGTGGATAGTATACTGACATTTTTCATAATACTTTATATCACATATTTTAAAAATATAAAATTTAATTCCATAAATAAATATCCAAATAAACATATTTACTTACATATTTTTAATTCTAAACATCATATATTATTTTGCATAAATAATTCAATTAAGTGACCATTAATTCATTTTTCTAAATTTCCTTACAATTAATCACCATGTATTATTTTTTCAATTTTACCTCATTATTACTATTTTCCTTATTCACTACTATCTTGCTTTAAAATCATTTAGCCCCGATAATATCCAGTAAAAACCCAATGAATTAGATATGCAGGACAAGGAGTCTAAAAGTTAAAAATTGTTAAAATGACCACTTGGGGGTTAAATGCTCCGACTAACTGTATAATGCCAACTGTATGACGATACAGACTGCCATTGATCTACAACTGCTATTTGGCATAAGTTAAAACCACAATAGATATCTATATATCTAACCAATTACATCCTATATTTCTAGTTTCATAATTCGTTAACAAGGGCAAAATAATTCCATCAATTCATTTCATTTAGTTATATCACATGCTTATTTTCATCATGGCATCACATTATGGCTCAATACAAAATCCATGTTCCATAGTACATATTGTCACATATTGCATTTCATGTTGATATATAAATTCATCTTTTTATCAATACATACCAATTTGCCATCTTCCATTACATTTATTTCTCAATGTCATATTTCATCACATATACACATATTTATTCATTTTTTTCATTCAACATAATACATCCTCACACGGTCACTAAATAGCTCATATATTTTTACATTTTAATAAGAATTTTTCCTTTCATTAATCTTATCATGATCAAATATATTTAATTATCCTCTTAATGATGTACATTCACGTAAGTTCTATATTTAAAGTCAAGTAAATTTATTATATCCTTATCATCATATTTGGCTAACACATACCACAAACACATCACACACATTTTCATCATTCAAGTACAAATTCACAATATTTTTAACCTTAATTTTATTAATCTAGCATCAATTCTTTAAGATTCCATGCACATAGTAAATCCAAGTTTTAACATAATGTATGAATTAGTATAAACTAACAATTTAGGTACCAATATATTAAATTAAATATACCATATACCTTATTTAATTCCTAATTAAAATTTCATGACAACAATTTCAATTAAATACATCATATATGCCATTCTTGTTCACTTACATATTCATGCACAATATGCAAAAAGAGAGTATTACTATCAACAAACCTTATTTTGCTTAGCTCTCTTTCTATTCTTCTATTTCTTTCTCTTTTTGTTTATTCTTCCTTATTTATTCCTCTTGTTTATCACCTAGACGAATTCATGGATAAGAATTTCACTCAATTTTTCTTCCAATTACATCAAATTCCATTTTACATGCTAATTATGGTGCACTAAATATTACATCAAACTCTAAAAATTCTAACACTTTACTTACTTGATGTATTTATGCTTCACCTTTTCTTCTTAAATTCCTTGATAATTTTTTTTTCACTTAGCACATTCACATGGGTAGAAGGAAGATTGAGATTAAATTTAGGGATGAAATTAGGGTAGAAATCAACTTAATTCAAGTGAAAATTGAAATAAAAATGTAGGGGAAATGGAGGAAAGGGGTTCGGCCAAAGAGGAGGGGAAGATGTGTATGTGTTATTCAAATTTCCACACACTTCTCTCCCTTTTATATGTGCCAAAATGGATGACTTGGATCAATCCCAACACTATTCAATATAAGGATTCATATTATGATTAGTGTAAACTTTGCATTATTCCTTATTTATTTTATTTACTTTTCATAACAAAGATAGAAAATTTATTCTTTTAGTGTGTACAAATTTTTGGATCAAAATTTTATCATTTTGGTAAATTTTTTGATCTAGCAATAAATGTAATGTTTAAATAATTCGCTTTTTATCTCAATTTTATTTTCACTTTTCAACATAAAAATTACCATTCTATCATTTATAATGGATCCCTATGGGCGAATTAATTTTTGAATGTCTTGGATTAATTTTTAACCTTGGTTAAATTCCAGGTCAAAGTATGGATTATTCACACCAAACCCACCTTTCAATTTTATTTTTGACGTTTGAGATCTTATTTAAGCTCAATTTTACCTCAAGTTATATCCTTAGAGTCTCTATGAATTATCCTTTTTAATGCTCAAGAAAAGTGCATTACGGCATCAGGTGATACTATTCATTCAGGTGGCACTATTCACGATTTAAGAAAGTATTATTCATGATTTTGGAATTTTTATGGCACTACAAGTTGATTCGATATGCCAACTTCTATCCATGTGAATTTTCTCTCATTGATTTGGTAGTGCTTGATATTTAACTTGATACTTACATTATTAACATGCAAGGTAGTGCTTAATTTACAATTTGAAAGGAATTAGTGACCTTGTGATGCCCCGAAATTTAAACCTTATATTACATGCCTTTATAAGAACTTAATTAGGTAAACAATAGTTTAATCTTATAAATGATTAAAAATGAAGTCTTACTTTTTATTAGAAAGAACCTTGTAATACATATGTGTGTGTTGAAAGAAAAATACCTGAAATGAAAATTAAATTTTTTATTATATAAATAAATAAATAAAATATATAAAAAATATAATAACAAAATAAAAAAAAATGAAAAGAAAACATGACAATGTCCCTTTATGAAAATAAAATAAATTGGAAAAAAAGGAAATAAAATGAGACAGAAGTCCCTCAAAAATCTAAATACAAAAAAAAAAGAAAAAGAGAAATAGAAGTTGGATAGTGGCATCACAATCACCACCATTTTTCACTTTGTTCATTTTTCTTATTTTGCTCATTTTGAGAAAGGAATGTACAAATTGGACGTTAAAAGCCAATTTCAGATGACTCCTCAGGGATCTTCGATCTCTGATAAAAAATAGAAAATCGTCGATGAAGGAGAATGAAAATGCAGAATTTTATATCGCTCCTCAGGGATCTTCGATCACTGAGAGAAAATGAAAACTTGTCGAAAAAGGAGAATGACAATGCAGAATTTCAGATCCCTCTTCAGGGATCTCCTATCTGTGATATAAAATGAAAAATTATAGAAGAATAATAATGAGAATGTAATTTTTTGTAGGAAAAAAAAGTTGTATTCATGAAAAGAATAATTTAAAAAGTAAGATTTATGAAAAAAAGGAGAGGGGCTTGTATTTTTTGAAAAAAGGTAAAAAAGTTGGCAATTGGGGTAATTTCCTCAATAAATTTCTCACGATTAGATTGGGCCAATTTTACCGTTAAATAATTAAAATTAGGTCAAATAAGTTTTCGTTTGGTTTACTAACAAAATAGTAATCAATGTCTGAAATCGTTAACTAGTTGAAAAACATCATGATAATGACATATTAATATAGTATAATTAAGTAAAATACCTTATTTCAATTAAGGTTTAATTATCTCAATTTTGATAATTTAAGAATTTATTTGGTCAATTTTTAATACTTTAAAAATATACTTAGAATAAATAAACTCTATAAGATTTTATGAAATTTATTTGTAATTTCTATTTTTCATGTTTGAAATTAAAAAAAAAATTGAATTACATAAATGGAAATTTATGAATTTTTCAACTCAATCCAACCCAACCCAATATTTATTGAATCAACCCAAAATTGATCCATTTTATTTTTCAACTCATTGGATTTGTACCCAATAAATTTTTTTCAAAATTATTTTTTATTCCTCATTTTTCTCTCTTTCCAAAATCCTAACCTTTCTTTCTGTTATTTCTTTGCCTTTTCTCTCCTTGTATACATACAATTCTTGAATTTTGAATTTTGATTTTATGATTTTTGAAAGTTGAAGCACAACAAGAAAACTACTTATTTAAAAAAGCTTGTGCACATCTTTGTCGTAAAACCAAAGCTGGAGAAGAAAATTAATAATAATTATTGATTATGGGGAAAAGATTAAAGCTAGAGAGAGAAAATGAATTATTAATGTTCAAGTTTTAGAGAGAAAGAGTAAATGCGCTTGTTTTTATATTCATGAAAGAGAGTAGAGCAAACGCAAGAAGATCGGTATCTTCAATGGCACCCATTGTTGGGATTTTTTTTAAATTTGGTGTCCTTTTAAAACATATTTGGAAAAATAGGGCTGTTTTTTGAGTATTTGAGGAAATGGGATTGGTTATCCCATTCCCGCAACAAAGTATTGCGAAAATGGAACAGTGGGGGCCATCAAGAGAAATGCAGCTGAAGGTGGTGGGGCCCATTTCCATTCCCGCAACAGCTTTCAACGGGAATGGAACACAGTGACGTACTATAAAAAATTATAGTATAAAATTTTTGCGAAGGTTGCTGGCCTTTGCCTTAAGGACTCTACATTTAAATAAAATTAACGTAAGAACTGGTTTTACATTAATTAATAACAGAATATGACTAAAGCTGATATATTTTTATGAACATTACCATATTATAACGCAATTTAGAAAATCATTGAATTTTGGCTTAGAGCTGGCTAAAGTCTATTTGAATTAGTATATGGTACAACAAATCTCAATGAATAATTTGATAAACTCTTAATTACAATTCCAAAAACTTTGTTTATCTACTGTAGCTATTTTTTCTTTCAACTATAATGAACTTTTATTGGGTTAATGCATCATTATCCAAATTATCACCATTTAACATATTATTTTTTTAACTAATTTTGATCTCCTGAATTTTTTTTAAAATGTCATATTACCCTTTTATAAAAATCTTATATCATGAAAAAAGCGTAAAAATCAGGCGCATGTGGAATGTGATAAAAATAATATGTTAAACGGTGATAATTTGGATAATGATGCATTAACCCAATAAAATTTCATTATAGTTGGAAGAAAAAAATAGCTACAGTAGATAAACAAAGTTTTTGGAATTGTAATTAAGAGTTTATCAAATTATTCATTGAGATTTGCTGTACCATATACTAATTCAGATAGACTATAGCCAGCTCTAAGCCAAAATTCAATGATTTTCTAAATTGCGTTATAATATGGTAATGTTCATAAAACTATATCAGCTTTAGTCATATTCTGTTATTAATTAATGTAAAACCAGTTCTTACGTTAATTTTATTTAAATGTAGAGTCCTGAAGGCAAAGGCCAGCAACCTTCGCAAAAATTTTATACTATAATTTTTTATAGTACGTCACTGTGTTCCATTCCCGTTGGAAGCTGTTGCGGGAATGGAAATGGGCCCCACCACCTTCAGCTGCATTTCTCTTGATGGCCCCCACTATTCCATTTTCGCAACACTTTGTTGCAGGAATGGGATAACCAATCCCATTTTTCCAAATACTCAAAAAACAGCCCTATTTTTCTAAATATGTTTTAAAAGGACACCAAATTTAAAAAAGTCCCCCCATTGTCACTGTCACACATACTTTCTATTTAGTCTCAATCCGAAATCAATGAACCCAATTCTTACAAAACAATCCTTACTGTTTGCGCTTTAATTATACAATTTTTGTATTTGCTTTGATTTTTGGATTCATATGCTAAATTGAAAATAGCCCATCAGTCGAAGGAAATAGAAGAACAAGGAGACGATGAGCTAGAGAAGACTGTTGAAGTCCGTATTGGCCTTGGCCGCTCATAGTCTTCTTTTCTTTTTCACCCTTACTTAATTTGTTTTTGTTGCAATTAAAATTGTGTTTTTTTTCTTTTTTTCATTTGGTTTGCTAAAACTTATTTTATTTTATTTTTATATTTTAATATGTTATTTATATTATATTTTTAATAGAATATTATTATTATTATCGGATCCATTAACTAAATAATAAAAAATTTTATAATAATTTATATTAAATCCTTGGATCAATTTAAATTCATTCAACTTATTTGGATATTGATCCATTTATAATCTATATTTTTTTATTCATTTATAATCCAATCTATTAATGACCCATCTATTAATAATCCAATTCAAATCCATCCGTTCATTTGCTATCTCTATATACAAATAAATTTATCCCATTAATGAATAATCTAATTGACCATCAAAGTCTTATTTAATCTTTAAACCTACGATTAAATTGAAAAACTAACGAAAAGTTATGAATAAATATGTAATTCACTTAGAATACCAAAATAATTGGACAGTAGCTTTTTTTTATAATATATATTTGGATTGGAAAGGTAAATTTAAAATTATGTTGAAAAAATAATTAGATTTTTAATTGTGTAAATTATTGTTAATTTTATTTGAACGGCAGGTAATTGCCTTTTAACATTTAACAATAATTGGTATCATTAGCGGTATGCAAAAATTGAACCGACCAATCCGATTAATTTGGTCCGAATTGATGTATTTGGATAGAATTAATTGGGTTAATTGGATCGATTCGGTTATTGATATTAGATATTAATTGGGTTTCGATTGGGTCGGATAAAACTTAACTAATCCAAAATTTTTAATATATAAATAAAAAATTATAATTTCTATACAATATCAATTAATATATAATATATATTTAATGTAATTTTAAAATTGTTAGTTTGTTGTATTTTTAAAATATTTTTTTTATAATTTTTAATATTATTTATTTGTATTAATTTAAGATTTTAATTTAAATATATAAATTAAAAAATAAATTCAGGTAAATTGAATTGTTCGGATTGAAATCCAAAAAATGTCGAATTAAACAGGTAGGAATTTAATATTTATATAAAATAAAATTGGATGAAAAAAATATATAAATTTTGGGCTATTCGGGTAGGATACACCCTTAGGTATCACCTTTGTTTCGGACCTCGGTCTGATTATGACATAATTGTTCCGTATCATCATTCCCAATTATAAAAAGAAAAATGCGTAATAAAAATTTCATACGTAAGGTCATATGGTCAAAAAAAATGTTGACTTTATTGTTCTGTTCAATGTTATTAAAACTGGACCGGATAGAGAACTGACAAGGCTGGGAGTTCGTGGTTTGACCGGTTCAACCGGGTTCAATCGGGTTTTTTTCTATTTTTAAAATATTATAATTATTATAATTTTTTGAATACTATTGTATAAAAATTAAAAAAATATTCATCAAATTTTAAATATATGTCACAAATATTTTAATAAAAAGTTACAAAAATAATTTTAATTTTATTATTACAAGTGATTAATTATGGATTATTGAATATCATATGCTAGAAACATAAAAATACAATCATATTATGAAAATAATTTCATGTTTAGATGGAGTACTAATAAAGTGAACACAAAAAATATTAATCTTGTATATATGAGTATAATTATATTTAATTACAATAAATTCAAATATATAATAAGTATATTAAATTACTAAGTGACATTTTTAGAATTTAAAATACTAATTTTTCAATAAATAAATAATAAAATTTTAATATATATATATATATATATATATATATATATATATATATATATATATATATATATATATATATATATATATGTATATTTTAAATTTCCATTATTTATTTATTTGAAAAAAAATAGTATTTTAAATTCTAAAGATATTATTTAATAATTTAATATATTATTACAATAATCCAAATAGATAATAAGTATATTAAATTATTAAGTGACATATTTAGAATTTAAAATATTAATTTTTTCAAATAAATAAATAATAAAAATTATATATATATATATATATATATATATATATATATATATATATATATATATATATATATATATATATATATATATATATATATATATATATATATATATATATATATATATATATATATATTTGATTACAATGAATCAAAAATATAATAAATATATTAAATTATTAAGTGATATATATTTTATATATATATATATATTTGATTACAATGAATCAAAAATATAATAAATATATTAAATTATTAAGTGATATACTATATATATATATATATATATATTTGATTATAATGAATCAAAAATATAATAAATATATTAAATTATTAAGTGATATACTTAAAATTTAAAATACTAATTTTTTCAAATAAATAAATAAATAAATAAATAAATATATATATATATATATATATATATATATATATATATATATATATATATATATATATATGTGGGTGGGTGAAAAAATTAAAAAAAAATTGATTTTTTATATTTTTAGCAAAAAATTCGGTTTTGTTCGGTTTGCCGGTTTTTCGGTTCTATCCGGTTTTTTTCGGTTTAATCCGGTTTTTAGTAGTCAAACCAACCGATTACGTTGCCGGTTCGCGGTTAAACCGGTTCAACCGTCCGGTCCGGTTTTAATAACATTGGTTCTGTTTGGTTCAACTTGAACAATTACAAAAGATATTCCCACCAGCATTGGCAAAAAAAAACACAAAAAGCTCAGTGATTCGTCTCCACACTCTCCCAGCCCCGAAAACAACCTCCAAATCTTACTCAGCTCAGATTTAAAAGCATACACAAAGGCCAAAGTGCTTTGTGTTTCTGTTATGGTTTTCGAAAGATCAGATATTTAGCTTCAACCCTCTTCTGGGTAATGGAGTTCAAGAAGGAAAAGCTTGTAAAGTAAGTTTGTTTTTTGATATCTTTCTTAAATAATTATTGCTTCTTTTGCTATTCTGCTTGATCTTGATTTTGGGTGCTCTGTTATTTCCCTCCAAATTGGTTTTTGTCTTGTTTAAATGCTTCTTGGCTGCTAGTAAACTAAATTTCCTCTTTATGGCGGTTATTGTAATTTTTTGGTGTAGATGAGGTTTTAGCCCTTAGGTTTGCTTGGGAAATTAGTGGCATACCAACTAGATAAATCGTCTGAATAGATTCCTGGGTTTAATGCCTAATTCTTATTATTCTTTTTTTATTTTATAATATTTGCAACACCAGATTGTCTTATTAGTCGTTAATTGTTGATTAATGAGAGCAAAATTACGGTTTTCTGCAAGAAAAATTCTTTGGGTGGGCTTTTCTTTTTTTGGGTATATTTAGTTTCAAGTTCAAGAATTTAGTGATTGTTTGCTGAGAGATATTGTGTAATTCCATTTTCACTGCTTCTCATTCAACAGTTTGGTGGCCAAATACAAGGCCGAACTTTCACATTTTAATGATAAATCGATCATTCCAGTTAACGATTATATTCCGTGCAGGAACATGCCTCGTTAATTTTCTTCTCTTGGTTTTGAAGAGTGAATTTAAAGTGTGTGTGTATTCAGTGTGTAGGAATTCTCTCCTAACTAGTTGGCTTGATTATTTGTAGGTTTTATTCTGGTGGAAAAAAGTATCTGGAAACATCTTGGGGAAAAAATGACCAAGTTTATCCAGAAAAATCATTTTCTGTGGACAAAGCTTCCTCTGCCTTGCTGAGGGCAGATAATGGAATGATGAGTGGTAGAAATAGACTTCCAGAGATTTCCAAGGTTGGGAGGCCTAAGATTTTCTCAGGTGACCCTATACCATGGCACCATAAGATGCTGGATCCAGGAAGTGATATTGTGCTGCAATGGAATAGGATATTCCTTGTCTCATGCTTGCTGGCACTTTTTGTTGATCCTTTGTATTTTTACTTGCCCACTGTTGGAAGGGTTGGAGAATC
Source organism: Excoecaria agallocha (assembly GCA_037975025.1). Lineage (NCBI taxonomy): Eukaryota > Viridiplantae > Streptophyta > Magnoliopsida > Malpighiales > Euphorbiaceae > Excoecaria > Excoecaria agallocha. The sequence goes on along the minus strand of CM075817.1, from coordinate 37,923,798 downwards.
TTCATGTGTGAATAGTGACTTAAATTTGAGAATAGTTGTAACATTTTTCCGGACCATTGCAGATCTTTTTTATTTGTTGCACATGATTATAAAGTTCAGGACTGCTTATGTTGCTCCAAACACTCGTGTCTTCGGAAGGGGCGAACTTGTCATGGATCCAAAAAAGATTGCACGTAGATATGTTAGATCTGACTTCTTTATTGACCTCATTGCCACCCTACCTCTTCCTCAGGTATTTTGTTATTACACTATTTTTGAGATTTTAAAGTTTAAGCTTGCTTCATATAATTGATTCAATTTGCTTGACAGATAATGTCAAACATGCAATTAATTTGTATGTTTAGGCTCTCTCCAATATTAATAACTGACTAGCTGGGCATGTATATTTAAAATACTTGAAGGCATATGTATTTTATCCAATTAATTTAATTTTTTTCTACCTGGTATATGAGTTATTGCTGGGTTGCTAGGTACTTCTCCAAGGCCAAAGGCTTCTAGTAGAAGGCATAGTAAGGATCTTAAGCTGGTTATATTTGGTTGGGTTGGCAATAGAGAGAGTGGAAGTGATGTAGGTATGCCATGACAATCAGAGGTCACATTGGTTAAGGGCTGCTGAACCACCTGTTCCCCCTTCTCCAGCATTGTGACAACATTTGAATTGTTGTTAACCCCCCTCCCCCCCACCCACAAAAAAAAAAAGAAAAAACTACTGGGCCATGATATGCCAATGGAAATGCTTGTGTTGATTGAACCCTATAGAAACAGAAAGTCAAAGCATAGAAGTGGCCATAGCTGATGGTGAAATCTGGAGGTTACACTGTTTGTAGTGAAAATGCTAGCCCCCTTAAACCCAAACTATGTCTACCTGTTGTATCTCATTCTGAGATCTAAAGGCGAATGGATTATTTTGTAGATCTCAAATCTAAACAAAACCTGGATCCTAAAATCTTTCAAATACTATTACAATGCTAAAGGATACACTGGTCATTTGCCTAAGATCTTTAAGCTTTTTGTCACTCTTTAAGAGTTAATGTCTCCTTCCTTTACTTGAATTTTCATCTTGACCTGTTATGAAATTTTTGAATGCTTGAATATAACAATGCCAAAAAGGGTTATATAATTTAGTGGAGAAAGATACTAGTTTAGCCTCATGTACAATGTAATGTTAATATTAGGGTGATATTAAAAGAATACTATATTTCATTGGTTTGCTTGCTTAATATTGTGGAACTATGAAGAAATGAAAATACTGGAAAAAAAGAGATATTTTTTAATGGAATCAAACTCTTTACTGCCATGTTTTTTCTAGGATTGGATGTGTTACATTTGGAAATATAAGGGAAAAAAAGTAACCAAAAAGATACAAAAATCCTCGCTAGCATCTACTGCATTTCAAGCTTATTTGTAGGGTTTGGCGAGCTACTTAAAAGACATGCAATTAAACAATAAACAACTTTATGGTGGATAAACATTACTAACTAGTACATGATCACTGTAGATTGCTTTTTTGTCAGTTGCATTGCTAGATTTGATAAGATGATGAAGGCAAATCATTTAGTTCCAGTTTTTGTTATTTTATTATTTTTTTATGGCAATGTTGATATTCTTTTCTCTTAGGCCAGCTTTATTGTTTTCTCAATCCAAATTTGGAACTTTGAATAATTGAAATTTTGGGCAGATAGTCATATGGTTCATCATTCCAGCATCAAGAAGTCGTCTAATGGATCATAAGAACAATGCCCTTGCATTAATTGTTCTTCTACAATATATCCCCAGGTTATATCTAATTTTTCCTTTGAGTTCTGAAATTATCAAAGCGGCTGGAGTAGTCACGAGAACAGCTTGGGCAGGGGCTGTATATAATTTGCTATTATACATGTTGGCAAGCCATGTAAGTTTGTATTTTTTTATTCGGCTTAATATATAAAAAACCTTTGAACTTTAGAAAAATTTCAAAATTCATATTTTAACTTTGAATATATTTAATTCACCACTTGAACTTTTGATAACCCTCTGCATATCACAATTTGCTGATTTCGATAGGATTTTGACACTCATGTATAATGAAAGAGTGGTTGAGAGAGATTAACAGTTACTAAGTGAAAAAAAAATAAATTAAACCAATATAGTTTATTGGTTTGTAATTATATTAGTTAGGATTTAAATTATTTTTTTACTTAATAATTCTTAATCATGTGCTTATTATACACAAGTGTCAAATTCTTTGATGAAGTGTCGATTAATTTCAATATATTTTGTCTTGTCATGTTGAACTGGATTATGAGCAATACTGATTGCAGTTTTGTTGTCACAATACAAAAATAGTAGGCCCCTTTTAGCCAAATTCAACTTTGCTAATAACTTATGCAGCCATAACAACTCACAAGTACTTTGAGCCATAGCTCTATATTCTGTTTCTGCACTTGATCTTGCAACTATACTCTGTTTCTTGCTTCTCCAAGTGATTAAGTTACCTCCCACAAATGTACAATAACCAGAGGTTGATCTTCTATCATTTAAAGATCCAGTCCAATTTGCATATGTGAATGCTTCAATTCTTAGATGACATTTTTTGAAAAAAGAATATATCTTCCTGGAACTGATTTTAAATACCTCAAAATGCGAAAAACAGCCTGTTGATGAGATTTTATTGGATCATGCATAAACCGACTCACCAAGCTAACTGCATAAGCAATATTTGGTCTAGTGTAGGATAGATAGATAAGTCTACCGACCAATTTTTGATATATGCCCTTATCAACTGAACCTTCAGTCCCTATTTGTAACTTATGGTTACTGCTGGTTTGCATCCCAACATACCAGTTTCATCCAAAAGATCCAGAACATATTTTTTTTGAGAAATGAAAATCTCTTTGGTTGATTTGGCAACTTCAATTCTCAAGAAATATTGTAGCTTTTCAAGATCCTCGATTTCAAACTCTTGAGTTAAGAGTTTATTCAGTCGAACCATTTCTTTTTTATCATCCCCTGTCATCACTATGTCATCAATATAAACAATGAGAAGAGTGATCTTACCCTTGGAGTGCCTCATAAAGAGGGTATGATTAGCATTACTTTGCTGATAATCAAAGGATATCATAGCTTTGTTGAATCTGTCAAACTAAGCTCTCGGAAATTGTTTCAACCCATATAAGGCTTTCTTCACTCTGCACACCTTTCCTTGTGTTCTCTCATCATCAAAATCAGGAAAAATCTCCATATAAATATTTTCTTCTAGATCCTTATGAAGAAATGCATTCTTCACATCAAATTGCATCAAATTCCAATTCAAGTTAGCTGCACAAGATAGCAAGATTCTAATGGTATTCATTTTAGCAACTGGTGCAAATGTCTCCTAATAGTCAACTCCATAAGTCTGGGTGAATCTCTTTGCCACTAATCTAGCTTTAAATCTTTCAATTGAACCATCAGCTTTGTGTTTTATTGTGAACACCCACTTACAACCAACTTTTTATCTGAAGATGCAACTAGTTCCCAGGTTTCATTTTTAGAGAGGGCTTTCATTTCTTCAACCATAGCTTCTCTCCACTTTGAACCTTGATAGCTTCTCTCCAATCTTGTAGAATAGACATAGAGGAAAGAGACAAGGAAAATGCTCTATAGGAAGGAGACAAAGAATCATAAGAGACAAAGTTAGAGATGGAATGTTTTGTACACGACCTGACTCATTTCCTTTGATCAATGGGCAAATTTAAATCAAAATCAAGAGAAATTAGAATCAAGAAGTGATTCATCCGAGGATTCTGGTAGTGTAGAATGCATGATGGTTTTTTCAGCCTTATTCTTCCTCGAGTATCTCAACAAGTCAGGTCTATTTAAACGACCACCAACACCAACATTCTCCTCCCCCTGAACATCAACATTCTGCTCCTGAATAACAATTCCTTCGTTTTTCCTTTGAACTAGATCCTGAGGTAGCACAGGTATATTCATCACCACTTCTTCACTATTCTCCCCCTGAAGAGGTGATTGGATACTGTCAAAATAAGGTTCAGACTCCCGAAAGGTAACATCCATACTTACATAGAATTTCCTAGATGGAAGATGATAATACTTATATTCCTTTTGAGTTGGAGAATATCCAACGAACACATATCACAGTGCTCTCGGATCTAATTTCCCAACATTCCTAGTATGAACAAAGCAAACACATCCAAAAATCTTTGGTGGAATAGTATAGCCAGTTTTTTCGGTTAAGGCTTCTACAAAAGTCCTAAAGTTAAGAGTTTTGAGAGGCATTCAATTAATAAAATAGGCAGCCGCTAGTACGGCATCCCCAATATGATTTTGGAACATGCATGGTAAACATAAGAGATCTAGAAACTTCTAATAAATGCCTATTTTTTCTTTCAGCTACACCATTTTGAGCACTAGTATAAGTACAACTAGTTTGACGAATAATCCCATGAGATTCCAAATAAGTACCAAACCTACTATCCATATATTCTGTCCCATTATCAGACTGTAAAATTTTTATTTTAGCATCAAATTGGGTGGCAAACATTTTATGAAAAAATTAAAAACATGATAAAACATCACTCTTTGCTTTAATAAAATACACCTAAGTCATTCTAGTGCAACAATCAATGAAAATAACAAACCATCGATTTTCAGATAAAGATTTAGTTTGTGTAGGCTCCCAAACATCAGAATGAATAATCATAAATGGCTCACTGGCTTTATTATCACTCAAAGGATACGAGTTTTTAGTATGTTTAGCATACTCACAAACATCATAAGATAAATAATCAAACCGAGTTCTAGCAAATAAACTAGGATATAGTTTTTCTAAAACAAAAAATGACGGGTGTCCTAATCGCTTATGCCACTGAATGATCTCCTGGTTGGCATTCTGATACCCCCCCAAAAAGAGCCAACTCTTGACTGTCTTCCAGCATATATAAGCCATCATGCTCTCTACCACCGACAATCCTCTTTACTGTTTGAAGATCCTGAAGAATACAAAAATCAGGAAAAAATTCAACCTTACAGTTAAGAGTTTTAGTGATAGAACTGACATATAAAAGATTGATAGGGAATTGAGAAACATGAAGAACAGAAGACAATTTAATATTAGGAGTACAAATAACAGAACCTGTTCCAGAAATAGGGATTAATGACCCATCAGCCACCCTGACACTATCCCCTTTTAAACAAGGAGAGTAGTTAAGAAAGCTTTTTGAAGTGCCTGTCATATGTCTATTCGCACCAGAATTAATAATGCATGAGTTATGATGAGAGAAAGTAGTACCTGACTTGACCAAATTAGAGGTAGCACTGGAGGAAGGAGTAAGCTGAGACGAGAGACGCCTGAAATGCAAAATCTCATCAGAGGAGAGACTCAACTGAAGCCGACTCCATAGATAATTCCATTGTTTCTAACACGTGCTTGAGCCATTGTTGGATTAACTCGTTTTCCCCCACGGCCCCTATTAGGTCTCCAATGCAACTTCTAGCAAGTCTCTTTAGTGTGCCTTAGCTTACCACAGTAATCACAGAGCAAATGATTTTTATCAAAAAGAATTCCTTTTGGTTGTTCAAGAGAGGCATGGGCAGTCAAACCCGACTTGTCAATAGGTGCAGTATAAAGCATAACACATCTCTTGGTCTCTTCCTGCTGAATTAAAGAATGTGCCTTCTCAAGTGAAGGAAAAGGAGTTCTGCAAATAATTTGAACTCGTACTTGATCAAATTTGGGATTTAAACCAGCCAAAAAATCATAAATCATTTTCTTTTCAATTATCTTTTGAATTAGCACCGCATCATCAACACATTTTGCTTGAAAGTCCTGATAATAATCCATTTCCTGCTATAAACTACCCAATTCAGAGAAATAATCTGAAACAGTAAGCTCACCTTGTTTTGTACCATAAATTTTGTTCCTGAGTTCAAAGATACGAGCATAATTTCCCATTCAAGAGTAGGTGGTTTTTGCAGCTTTCCATAACTTCTCTGCAGTGTCAAGCAATAAATAATGTCTAGAGATCTTAGGATGCATCGAATTTAGGAGCCAAGACATAACCAGTGAATTATCTGAGTCCCATTGATTAAAATTAGGATCGGTGACAGATGATTTTTTACTTCCATCGATATAAGCCTGCAACCTTCTAGCCTTGATCAACAATAATCACGATCTAGACCAAGCTAAATAAGTACGGCTCCCCTCAAGTTTAACTGGGCTAATTTGAGAATAGGGACTGTCATTAATGGAATGATATTTCTCAACCTCCTTATGATCATCCTTAATATTTGACATAATGAAAAAGCCAAAAAAAGATTAAAAAACAGCAGGAAAAATTTAACTCAGGAAAACATAACCTATTAACTCGTGACCCAGAAACTGAGGTGGTTGGAAGTCACCGGAGATCAGTGGATTGGAGGCGAATAAGGGCGGCGAGAAGGTCGGCAGAAAAAACGGCAGCAAAAGGTGGCCGGAGGTGGTGGCATGCGCCACACTCGTCGGCGCATGGGGAAAGGGCAGAATCCTTTGATCGGCGCGTGAGCTCACGCGCGGCTTCTGACAGTGCCGGAAACTAGGACACCTGCCGATCTTCACCCGATCTACCTTCCTATGGGGGCAGTGTCGAAAGAGGAGGTCTGGAACATGACTTTCTAGACTCGCCGAAAAAATAGAGGTTACCGAAAACAAATCGACTGCGGAAAGGAGTTAACTCGACTTTCGAAACGGCAGTGGCTCCGATACCATGAAAATTTTGTGAACTCAAGAGTTTCTATTATCTTGAATTACCCTAAAATAATGATACAAGGGTATATTTATAGGCATACAAGTAGTAAAAAAAATTACTATTCTACCCTTAATTACACCTATTATCTAACAAAATACGTTAAACTAATAGTTTGTAATTATATTAGTTAGGATTTAAATTATTTTTTTACTTAATAATTCTTAATCATGTGCTTATTATACACAAGTGTCAAATTTCTAGCCACATCAACATATTGTGATCCGCAGGTGATAATTTATACGAGTTTTCAAAAGTTTAGGATGTGAATTAAACATATGTGAAGCTGGAATATGAATAGTTGGTCAGCCAGTTGACTTTTTCCAGTCTTATGACTTTGCTTTCTTAATTCTAGGTTTTAGGAGCAGCATGGTATCTGTTGTCTGTTGAAAGATATACATCTTGCTGGAAATCGGGTTGTAAAAATGAAAATGGTCCTATCAAATGTGTCCTCAGTTATCTAGATTGTGATGCTTTTAGCTATGGTGACCACAACACCTGGGCAAATGCTACCGATGTTTTCAAGAACTGTGATCCGAAAAATAATCACTTTCGATTATGGTATATTTGAGAATGCAGTGAAGAAAAATGTCATATTGTCTAACTTTGCTGAGAAGTATTTCTACTGCTTATGGTGGGGTTTACAGCAATTAAGGTATCTTCGTTGACTTAATGAATTTTCTCTATATTTTGAACTATGTAGCAAAAATTGTTGAAAGCTCTTGAACTATGTCTGTTTTGCTATAAAGTTCTGAAATTGAAGGCTTACTTTGTCTTCTTGAAATTGTCCTATTTAATAATCAGCATAATGGGCATATATTTATATATATATGATATCAAGTGACGTCCAGGATCTCAAGGGATGTTTATTAAAGATCTAAATGCAGAAAATTAAAACATGAATATAAGGTACGTGGCGTAAAAGCCCTTTATATTGTAGGATAGTATAAATTAGGGGGCTATATATTCCAGTCTATATACCTTTTTAATGTATCACAAGTATTATACAAACAAAATTTTTGATGCACAAGATTGGCATAAGCCGCAAGTTCAGAGCATACTTATGAATGTAACAACACTTAAACACAGAATATGAAAATATTCTTTTTATAAATAAAAATAAAATATAAAGAAAGTAAAGCTCAACATATGAGCATACTTACGTTTTCTGAAAACAAAATAAAATTTACAAGTTTATTTGAGAGATAATACTTTAAACTTCAAGATTACAGGTGTGCTCGACTCATGAGCTTCCTAATTCTCTAAGCTTGAGAGGTTTTGATCCTAAAAGAAGAGTCTGTCTCTCAATGGAGAAGGAGAGTTCCTTTTATAGAAGAAGTCTCCGTCTGTTAAGCCTCAGTTAGTGGGAGCTCGGATCCACTATTGGTATCCGTGAATGAGCCTTTTGACCCACTTTGGAGTTGGAGACACCGCATGTAGGGAGTAGATATCTGTCGGTAGAAAAGAATCTAATCATTTTCTTTTTGAACAAACCTTTTTTTTATGGGCATGTTTTGGCTTCGGGCCAGGCCTGTTTACAAAATATGATCTTAAAAAGAATCCATGTCTAAAAGGTCCACTATAGTGGAGGGAAAATACCGAAGCAATCATCCTTGTTATCATCTTCAAAGTCGATAATGGGCTCGGAATCTGAGGATGAGACTTTTGAAGGAACTGAGAAAGCTTTTAAAGAAGAGGCCTCACTATGAAGAAGCTGGGCCATAATTTGAAAGTATTATTCCTTAGCTTTTGCTGTTGCTAATTGGGTTTGGGCAAGACTTCTGGGCCAAGAACTGAGACTTCTAGACCTGGTTTGGTGAGTCCTTGTGCTTGGAGCCATTGCATGACACCAGGTTTTTTGATGTTGGTCGGTATAGCGAACTTAGTCCACCAGTGAATTTGGAACCTTCTGATTAATATAGTTTGAGCCTCCTTTTGTTGATATTCCAAATACCATACTGTTATCCATGGTAGATAAAATTTTGTGGCGAAAAGCATTAAGAGATGAAATTGCCTTTCCCTATTTGATGGTTGATAAGTATTTTTGAAAAGTTGGTAACCTTCTTGAACTGAGGGTTTAAGGATTTCAGGAGAAATTCTGTATAATTTTCACCAATGGTTAAATCATAATGGAATTTTTGAAGAGTAAATTTTGAGGAAAAAGAATAGTCAAGTGTGGTTAAACTTTTGGTTTTAGAATAGGAACGCATTATATCAAATTTATTGGTAATCCCAATAAGTAAATGTCCTACAGTGGTTTAGGATTGTTTTGAAGTTAACAGGAAAGTATTTTGGTGTATGTAGTGCCGATCTCCATTTAAGTGGAGAAAGGATTTTATGGATTTTTACTGTGGAATAAATACTTTCAGGACTGTTTTTAGAGTTGTGAGTAACCGTTACAGAATCTGTTGATTCTAATATTGCCAAATAATAAGGCTGGAGTTTTGTTAAATCCTAAGGTTTAAAAAATCAGCCTTTTAGAAAAATTTGTAATATGGCCCTTTGAGGATTTCGAAAACGAAAATCTTCCTCAATAGTTCATATATACTGAAATTCAGTTTTCACAAAATATTCAGCTTTTGGTAATTTTGATTGAGACAAAATTAGTTTAGAATCATTTTAATATAAAATTATTTGTGAAAATTTCTCTTTCAAGGGTTTTGAAATAATCTTTTCACAAGAGTTTTTTGAAACAATATTTTTATTGTAAGATGATTCCTGCAATATTTTTAAAGAATTTTGAGAAAGGGTTTTTGGTGTTGAAAATTCTCCTTTCTCAGTTTTTGCAATGGAATTTAGATTTTTATCTATGAAGGTCTTTTTTTCTACAATTTTTGCTTTTAAGGTCTCAATTTCAGAGAAAGCTTTAAGTGTTTGAAGCCTTTTCTCTTTTTGGGGTTTTAGAGTTTCTTCATTGTTTAAGGCCTTTTGAAATCAAAATTTTAGTTCTGGACCCTTTTGTACGGTTTTGATCCAGTTTTAGATTTTTTGGGCCTGCTGTTTGGCCTTTTTTTCATCCTCTTCGACTGTTTGGGCTCAAGATTTTGAAAGCAAAAAGAATTAATTTTAAAATTATAGATAATTTATTTTGTAGAACTACTTTTTTATCTAGTTCTTCTACCTTGAATTCTTTGGATCTAGGATCACAAAGATCAAACATTGTAAACAGTGAAGAAATCACAATTGAAGATTTTCAAAAATCTATAAATAACAAGAAAATTCCAAAGATAAAAAGAGATAAGGTTTATGAGAAGTCTTTTTCAAAAACTCATAAAAACCGATTTCATAATTAAAACAGAACGAGAAGTTCAAATCTCAAAACCATTTGAAACAATTCATATTTGCTCAAAAAACTCTACAAAAACACATAGACAGAAAATATGAATATATTTATATAGATCTTGTTTAAGTAGGTATAAAACTTTTAACAAGATAAGGATTAAACACCTCAATTCGTTGTGTTTTGAGAGATGCAAGATTTTTAGACAGGAAATATGAATACATTCATATAGGTCTTGTCTCTACTGCTATTCCTATAAAATCTTGGGTTCAAGCGGTCGAAGAGGATGAAAAGGCCAAACAGAAGGCCCAAACGATCCAAAATTTGATCAAAACTGTACATAAGGATCCAAAACTAAAATTTTGATTCCCAAATTAGACGATGAAGAAGCTTTAAAACCCCAAAAAGAGGAAAGGCTTCAAGTACTTAAGGTTTTTTCTGAAATTGAGGCTTTAAAAGCAAAAATTGCAGAAAAAGAGACTTTCATATATAAAAATCTAAATTCCATTGCAAACACCGAGAAAAGAGAATCTTCAACACCAAAAATTCTTTCTCAAAATTTTTCAAAAGTACTGCAGGAATCTTGTAATAAAATTATTATTTTAAAAAACTCTTGTGAAGAGATTATTTCGAAACCCTCGAAAGAGGAATTTTCACAAATAATTTTATCTCAAAATGATTCTGAATTAATTTTTTCTCAATCAAAATTACCAAAAGCAGAATATTTTTTGAAAATTGAATTTCAGTATATATGAACTATTGAGGAAAGTTTTCGTTTTCAAAATTCTCAATAAGCCATATCACAAATTTTTCTAAAAGGCTAATTTTTTAAACTTTGGAATTTAACACAACCCCGGCCTTATTATTTGGTAATATTGGAATCAACAAATTCTGTGACGATTACTCACAGCCCTAAAGACAGTCCTGAAATCCTTTATTCTACAGTAAAAATTCATAAAATCCTTTCTCCACTTGAATGGGGATCGGCACTACATACACCCAAACACTTTTCTGTTAACTTCAAAACAACCCTAAACCACTATAGGATATTTACTTACTGGGATTACCAATAAGCCTAGTATAATGCTTTTCTACTCAAAAACCAAAAGTTTAGCCACACTTGGCTATTCTTTTTTCTCAAAATTGACTCTTCAAAAATTTCATTATGGTTTAACTACTAGTGAAAATTATACGGAGCTCATCTTGAAATTCTTAAACTCTCAGTTTAGGAAAGTTACCAACTTTTTAAAAATACTTATCAACCATCAAACAGGGAACGACAATTTCATCCCTTAATGCTTTTCGCCACAAAATTCTATCTACTATGGATAACAACATGGTATTTGAAATATCAACAAAAGGAGGCCCAAACAACATTAGTCAGAAGGTTTCAAATTCGTTGGTAGACTAAGATCGCAATACTGACTAGCATTAAAAAATCTGGTGTCATGCAATGGCTCCAAGCACAAGGACTCACCAAACCAGGTCCAGAAGTCTCAGTTCTTGATCCAGAAGTCTTTTGCCCAAACCCAATTGGCAACAGCAAAAATTAAGGAAGAATACTTTTAAATTATGGCTCAGCTTTTTCATAGTGAGACATCTTCTTCGAAAGCTTCCTCAGTTTTTTCAAAGGCCTCATTCTCAGATTCCGAGCCCATTATCGACTTGGGAGATGATAACGAAGATGACTGCTTCGGTATTTTTCCTCCACCATAGTGGATCTTTTAGACATATACTCTTTTTAAGATCCATATTTTATAAACAGGTCTGACCCAAAGCCAAAATAGGCCCATAAAAAAAAGTTTAGATTCTTTTCTACCGAAAAATATCTACTCCCCACATGTGGTGTCTCTATCAACTCCAAAGTGGGTTAAAAGGCTCCTTCATCGATACCAATAGTGGGCCCGAGCTCTCACTAATTGATAAAAGGAAGAAGCATCCTGTAGTGGGTCCGAGCTCCCACTAATTAAGGTTTAACAGACGGAGACTTCTTTTATAAAAGGAACTTTCATTCTCCATTGAGAGACAAACTCTTCTTTTAGGATCAAAACCTTTCAAGCTTAGAGAATTAGGAAGCTCATGAGTTGAGTATACCTGTAATCTTGAAGCTTAGAGTATTATCTCCAAAATAAACTTATAAATTTTATTTTATTTTAAAAAAAAGTAATTATACTCATGTATTGAGCTTTATTTTCCTTATATTTTATTTTCATTTATAAAAAGAATATTTTCATATTCTGTGTTTGAGTGTTGCTATATTCATAAGTATGCTCTGTACTTGCAGTTTATGCCGATCTTGTGTATCAGAAACTCTGTTTGTATAATGCTTGTGATACATTAAAAAGGTATATAGGTTGAAATATATAACCCCCTAATTTATACTATCTCACGGTATAAAGGGCTGTTACGCCACGTACCTTGCATTCATGTTTTAATTTTCTTCATCTAGATCTTTAATAAACATCCCTTGAGATTTCGGGCATCACTTGGTGTGTGTCTATATATATATATATATATATATATATATATATGTAGTTCGAATAATATAATGAAGTAGACTTTTTCCTGTTTACCTTCTTTTTCCTCAGATCAGCGAATAATAAATTCAAACATATTTTCTTAAATGTTTGCTTCTGATGTTGGACTATTTCCATGCATTTATTTTTATTATTATTTTAACTAAATAAAACCAATTCAAGGCTCTAACACAATGGACCTTCAGTTTGAGGGTGAGATAGCGAACACACCCATAGTTTAGGGGTCTTTAATGGTTTTTTCCTTTTAGATATTTGGTAACATTTTCTGCTTTAACCATATAATCTGACAGTAAATTGATTTAGTACTTTAATTTCAGCATGATGCATTCGGATTTTTTCTTTTGCTAAATGATATGCAATGGCATCTGAGCATTGAAAATGTCCCAGATTTATGTGGAATAAAAATAAAAGATTTGTTTGTTGATAAATTTTTAATTTGATTAATGATATTAGAGCTATTCAGATATGCATCAACAGTTGAAAGAATTGTGTAGGAAATATGCTAATCATACTCTTTTAATAATTTTGATGTGGAAAAAAAATATTCTGTTCTCTCTCTTAACCCAAATGGGTTGGAGTTCTTTAGTCACATACCAAACCAAAGAGTTCATAATCTAGATTCCACTTTCGAGCGATAATATCTGTTTGCGGAACCCCCAAGGAAGAGCTGACTTGCATTCTAGGCTACTGCTAAAAATTTATCATGCAAATGAATTATTGGTTGAGTTAAAACCCACACTGATACGGTTTAAAAAGTACTGCATAGTGTTTGTCCTGTGGCATATCTCATTGTAAAGTATTATATAAATTACTGCAGGATGTAATTTCACCATATACAAGACAGTACATTTACGAGGGCTTAGACTAGACAGTACATTGTAAAAGGGCGTGTAATTTTGAAGTCAGAAGCATTATAAGTGATAATCAGATCATACAAGGGCTTAGACCTCAATAACTACAACAAAAATTGTAGCTTGAATAGTACCATGTATGAATGGATAAGGGTTTGTGAGTTCATGTGCTCAGCTTCTCTGCAGCACCTTTTATTTGCATATATGCATATCTGTTAGATATTGGCAACATAGGATTAGATAGTGGCATCTATGCACAAAATATGGCCCCACATTGATACCTGAACTTGAATTAGTGTAGACTTACATTCTTGAACTGGCTTTTCTCCTTTTGTAAATATGCTGAGTACAATTGTTTAAGTTGTTTGAACTGGAAGAGATTTTCAGTTTGTCATTTGATTGCTAAGGTATCAGCTTATCAATATCCAACTGTAATGTTGCATATGCTCAAGCCATTTAACTTGACCAGTATTTTTTCTATTTTTTTTCTTTAAAAAAAGTTAGTATGCCAATCACAAAATGTTAGTTGAGACATCCATACCCAAATGTTACAGCTTTGCTAATGTCAAACATACCTAACGATGATGCAGTAGCCATTCTGCATTTCCTAATGTAGCTATTGAAAGAAAAAGCAGTAACCTTGCCTTCTAATTGTAGTTATGAAAAGTTCATCTTCTTTTTTATTTTCAGTTCATATGGGCAGAATTTGACAACTAGCACATTCATTGGGGAGACATCATTTGCCATACTCATTTCCATATTGGGTCTTGTTTTATTCGCCCACCTGATTGGCAATATGCAGGTATTAGAAAATGGTTTATCCGTTGGTTTCATAATAATGCTATCTGTTATCCTCTCTCTTGCTCTCTGTGTTTTTGTCTGAAAATTTAATTTTGGACAGAAATTCAT